>OY720461.1:44029393-44156893 GCA_963082715.1 Harpalus rubripes
ATGTCAACTAATTAATTTGACAGAAACGACTGTAGTAACTTGATATACCAAGAGTTTTTTACCTCCCGCTACCCTTGGTAAGGGAGGTATAGGGATCGTGCTAAAAATCGCATATCGAGATTTTGGTAAATAACCACGTTTTAAGGTCCCTAGAATCCAATTTTAACACTATCACGATGATGTCTGTATATATATATATATATAGGTGTGTGTGTGTGTGTGTGTATGTGTGTATGTGTGTATGTGTGGATCCTCTACTCTAACTTAAATACTATCATTTGGAAAATTTTGAAACCTTGTATTTCGAGCTTTTTCTGTAATGGACAGAGCCCATTAAATTCTGGTGAAAATCGCATAACCGGCAATGGCACTTTACTAGAAGCTTAAAATAGTTTTTCTTCGACAAATATATTTTATGGATAAATTTATAAAAATATCTATAATTTAAATCCCAGAGCATACGCTTTAAACAAACCAAACGCAGTTATTCAAATGTATGTAACTGACAGGTAAATGCCACTATCAAATAACTAATCATTTCAAAATAATATTAGTAACGTTTTTAAAGAAAAAAGTGAATAGAACAATAGAAAAGAAATTCAATACAGTTTCCAGCATAAGTAAATATGTATGTATGTATTTAGATTAATAAAAATTAACGATT
The DNA here is from genome assembly GCA_963082715.1 of Harpalus rubripes. Taxonomy (NCBI): domain Eukaryota; kingdom Metazoa; phylum Arthropoda; class Insecta; order Coleoptera; family Carabidae; genus Harpalus; species Harpalus rubripes. The sequence goes on from OY720461.1 coordinate 44,030,058, forward strand.
TAAAATTTAATCTTCATTTTATTATAGCTCCGGTGGCTCAATGGTTACAGCAACGCCTCATGTCATGAGTGCTTTCGAGGTTCTGGGTTCGAATCCCACTAAAACATGGATGTGTGTGAATGTGAACCCACTCTGTAATTGCGATTTAATCCTGTTGAGGAGTTTAAAAAAAGGTAGTTACTTGGATTAGATTAGACTAAATTTTAAAAAATAAACAGTCAAAATTAGAGTATAAATTGCCAATCCAAAAATAAGGATTAACTTAATCTTTTTTTGTGACTCGGGCTGTACATGGCGAAAGGTATTGTGTTGGCCACACCACATTTTTTATCAGTAGACATGGGCGTTTGTCATTACCACAGTTACATTTAAAGTTATTAACAGCAACGTATTATCACGTGTCATCTTCCAAAATGATGTATGAAGAAAAAGTGTGACTGATCAGAAAACATTTAAAAGAACAATGGAAATGTGCCAAATAGGATATTCTTTATAACAAAAATATATGAATTTATTATTATTTAATATTATTATTATTATTATTATTATTATTATTATTATTATTATTATTATTATTATTATTATTATTATTATATTTTAAACTAGTCGAAAGAAATTTGTATAAATTTGCGTATGTTTTATAATTTGTTTGGGCTCGTACATTAGGCCAATGTGTCTGTTTAATTTCATGCTAATAAATAAATAATTATCTGTTGACTGAAAAGTTCGCCGAAGATTTCCTTGTTTAAAAATTCTCGGCACGCTGCTGTTGGATTCCAGGCGATCCTAAGATTACTGGTCTTGACCTGCTGGAAGGATGGCGAAAGGAAAACGACTTCCACCGTTAATCGAACGTAAATGCAATATAAATTAAAAGTTCGCTTTCTCCGACAATTTAAACTCGGCTGCTGACTCTGACAGTCGATTTATTGAAAATCTAAAGTCAAATGAATTACTCACAAACTTTCCGCACGGACTAAACACCAGGAAATTGTATAAACGACGGGTAAATCGACACCTCGCAATGTTCTCGGTTTGACAGACGCAGAGGAAATTCTTAATAATAAAATCAGACGCAGTTTGTTCATAAAAAGCTGATACCTACTCAATATAGGTGTATCACAACTTCGGATACAAACTGTAACTCTTAACTATCATGGCCAGGCCCGGATTACCCATAAGGCCAACGTAGGCCATGGCCTAGGGCGCAGGTATGAAGGGTGCGCACATCCAGTAGTTAGATAAATGGGAAAACGGAAAGAGAGAAATACCTGCAGTTATAGCTGTGTCAAATCACAAGAGCGGTTGCGCAGAAAGCAAATCTCTATCTTTCTCTTTATCTCTCCCCTATTGTCTGACCTGTCTCTAGCTGTCTCTCTTCTTGATCTACGCATTTCATAGCTCATGACATTTGGCACCAGCTCTACTAGACGACGTAAACAGTCACATTTGCTTTAATTATACAAAATCAGTATAGTAGAGTGATTGGTAAATCCTGTTGAGCTATGACATATATTTAATAATTCTAATATTTCTATACCGGGTGTCTACTTATGAATCTTAGCAAATACAATGATAAAATTTTCATGACTGTAATTTCTGCCCTATGAATTTTAGAATAAAAGTATAAATACGAAAACTGTTCAGAATTAAAAACTGCATCTAATAAGTTTGAGAGATAGAGAAGTAAATTAAAAGTTTTATTCTTAGGTAGTTATAAAAAGATGGTAAATGTATCTTTGATGACTGATAATAGTAGGTATATTGAAAAACAAATTTTATAAGGCAATCTGTTAACCCACGAGCCTAACTTTGGAAAACGAGCCGCTTCGCTGTGAGTTTTATAAAGAACAAGTGCGATCACAGTTCTTATGAAACATGTTTGTATATAATTTTTTCTATTGGGGTAATGTTATAATTCTATTAGATTTTTAATAAATGCGACCTGTAAAATCATTTACGTTGGTAGCACTTCCCGCTAACAAATTGAACTTCAGGGATGAAAATTCTTTGTTCACTGATGGCAATTTGATGTTGATATGTAATTTGTGTATCAGTTTTAAAAGCAGTAAGTCATACCAACTGTAGAAAACGAAAAGGTCCAAAAACAGTACGTTTATAGATCTTAACATGTTTTCAGTGCGTTTATAGACTCATGAAGGCACCGATATAGAACAAGAATTTAATGAAATCAAGCATTATTAAAACTCGGTGCATATTGAGAAAGGGAGGGGGGTGCAGTCATGAATTTTGGCCTAGGGCGTAAAGAAATGCTAATCCGGGCCTGATCATGGCTCAAAACTCTAACACTCAAAGCATGGCAAGATCAAATTTGACCCCTATTTTTTTTTTAAATGAAATTTCGTCTATATCATTCAACATATATTTCATTTACATACAAACACATGTGGTTTCTATCTGGCATGGCAGCATATATTCAAACAAATGTTATTTGGTTTACTTTTGTTGAATTTGAAAAAGGTGATAGCAGAAGACTTTCAGTTTTTGACGATTTTAAAGAATGTTTAACAACAAATGTATCCGTTGGAATATTTCGATGAAAATTGGTATACTTATATATTTAGATACAAGGAATTTACCGGTGAGGTCGTTGAAGGTGTATCGCACACCCATTTTTGGGTATGAGAGTAGAGTGTTTAAAACAAGGTCGAAATTAAAAAAAAATAAAAAAATCTGAAAATTTGTTTTCAAGTAGTTTGAAGGGTGTAGATTTATGATTTTAAAACCAGAGGTCGATATCTCTTTTCGTTTCTGAGATATTCGTCCTTAAAATTTTTCTCAAAACTGCTCATTTTTGGGCCATATCCCAAAAATGGTCAATGATACACCCCTAACGATATCACCATTAGATTCTACGTAAAAAAATTTTTTTTCATTTTCATTTTCATTTCATTTTCATTTTCATAATTTTTGAACAACTATTACAATCTCCAAAAGGAAAAGTCTGAAAATAGCCGAAAATCATAAAAAATCTAAGGTGTACCCCTTGCGATTTTTTCAGATTTTCACGATTTTAAAGAATGTTTAATAAATATTGGAATATTTTGATGAAAATTGGTATGCTTATGTTTTTTGGTACGAGGAATTTAATGGTGAGGTCGTTGAAGGTGTACCACACACCCATTTCTGGGTATGAGGGTGTAGTGGTTTAAAAAAAGGTCGAAATTTTAAAAAAATTAAAAAATCTGAAAATTTGTTTTTAAGGAGTTTGAAGGGTGTAGATTTAAGATTTTAAAACCGCAGGTCAATATCTCTTTTCTTTCTCGAGATATTTGGAGTGGTTTTAAAAAATGGGTCGAAATTTAAAAAAAAATTAAAAATCTGAAAATTTGTTTTTAAGTACTTCGGAGGGTGTAGATTTAAGATTTTAAAACCGCATGTCGATATCTCTTTTCCTTTCCGAGATATTCGTCCTTAAAATTTTGTTTAAAAATGCCCATTTTTGGGTCATATCCCAAAAATGGTCAATTATACACCTTTGGCGATATCACCATTAGATTCTACGAGCAAAGTTACATAAGCATACCAATTTTCATAATTTTTGAACAACTATTACAATCTCCAGAAGAAAAAGTCTGAAACTGACCAAAAATCGCAAAAAATCTAAGGTGTACCCCTTGCGATTTTTTCAGATTTTGACGATTTTGAAGAATGTTTAATAAAAAATGTATCCGTTGGAATATTTTGATAAAAATTGGTATGCTTATGTTTTTTGGTACGAGGAATTTAATGGTGAGGTCGTTGAAGGTGTAACACACACCCATTTCTGGGTATGATGGTGGAGTGGTTTAAAAAAGGGTCGAAATTTTTAAAAAATAAAAAAAAATGAAAATTTGTTTTTAAGTAGTTTGAAGGGTGTAGATTTAAGATTTTAAACCCGCAGGTCGATATTTCTTTTCTTTCTCGAGATATTTGCGTTCTAAAATTGTATGGGGGGATACGGCATTTTTAACAAATATTATTGCAAATACACATATTGCTTATAGGACATGGTTTAATCAGTGCAATATTTGTTAAAACTTTACTTTAATTTGATTGAAATTTCGTTTAGTTTGTATTTTGATTAATAAATTAATATGAACTACATAAAGGATATTTTAATTTGTTTAGTCTAGTCTCAAAACACCACAGTAGTGGTTGGAAACACCATAATAATTGTTAAACATCGTCATTAGGTACATTCGGTCTGTCAGACCGGCGAGAGTACTTGTGTTATAAATATACACGCGATTACTGTAGGTTTAAACATAGTCAAATTATATGAGACAAATAAACTAATTATTATTATCTATTCTCGGTGAGACAATCTATTATGATTGACAGATTAACTAATATTAATAAGTTATAGAAGAATTATAAAATAAAATGTGATAATTATTGTACCAACCTCGCCTACTGTCAGTCCAATTTGGCCAACACAGGCTTCGCAGATCTCAGCAGCTCAGGAAATCAGCTACCACTGCTACCACCAACGGTTACTGAAACAAATTTCAGTTATTTTACTATTTAGTTCACTAAAAACCATCACATATTAAAAATTCATTTAACGAAAGTTAGTTTGACAATAAAAAAAACAAATATACACTATTTTAACTACTGTAAAACAAATAAATTATGGTTTTTAATTTTTTTTTTGTCAAAGGCAATAAGAGGTTTAAAAAATCCACTCAATATTGGAATATATACTAGAGTGACCCGAGAATATGTGCACAAAATTTAAAGTACTAATAAATATTCTTAAGACTATTTGTGCGAAAGTTTAACCCTCTATAATTATCTTAAGAATAATGATTGGAGCTTTAAATTTTGTCCACACATTTTCGGGTCATTCCAGTATATATTGAGTGGATTTTTTAAACCTCCTGTTGTCTTGGAAAAAATTAAGTTGTTGATGTGTCAAAACTTAATATTATTTAAATTTGGAATAATCAAGTGTACTTATGCACGATCAAATATTATTAATATTAAGCGGAATCATTGCCAGTACAATTTTTATTTATTTATTTGAAACCACTTTAGGTGGCGGATAAAATTCGACTTGATCCCTCTTTAGATCCACACTAATATATATACAGGCTGTCTCACAACTTGCACCCCAGAGCGAATGAAGAAACACGAGACAACACACGGATGTGTAATTTCGAAGAAAAAAAATCTAGCTTAAAAGATATTCGAGAAAAGACGTTTTAAAATTGAACAATCAGAGACCTAAACCTTTAACGTGTGTTTGCCGTAATTTTACGTTACTAGGGTTCTATACAAATCAAATCTTCTTTAAAATGTGTGGGCGACTGTAGTTTTCGAAAAATGTCAGTGTCAAATTAAATTTGATTTAATTTCAAAGAATTTGAATGACAAAAATATTTTCGTTTAACACATTTTACACAGCTGCTACAACACGTTGCACTGTACGATATAAATGATGATCTCGGATGACACCTTCGCTAACCTAAATTTGTTGACAGTGCAAGTCAACTCTAAAGTGTCAAAATTACAGTAAGTCAAACAAATTTTGTAACTCACTAGTAGTATTTTTAAAACCTAGCAACCAGTTTTATTTTGTAATAATATCATCACACCTCAAGATATCCTTCCGGGATTGGTGGATTAAATAGTCTTGTAACTCTGTTATGCAAGCAGCCGCAAATTGTTTTCTTCTATTTGTTGGCAACCTATTGTCGTCGGCAAGTGTCAGTTTCGTCCGGGGCCCGAGTTGTGAGACAATCTATATATACTCTTTAACTTTTTCCTAAAGTATTGGAACACTCTGTGTGTAATGGGTTAAACAAAATCAAACATTTCGACACAACCTCGTATGTATTTATTATACAAAAAGTTTATGATGTTTAAACTTTAATTACGCCGAAGCTGTTACTTGTTTACATTTGTAGATATACAGTGACATCTCCCCCGTCGTGTGTTACCTATAGGTTACAGATCCACATTCGTATATCCCGTTGGCCACAGGATCACTGGTAATATCCCAATGGCAAGCTAATTGGATTAGTTGTGACACGTGTACTCGCTGTCTCTTTCCCACGTGCAAATGCCAGTTCGCCAGCCTTCCCCGCTTTAGATTAAATGCTGATTTGAAGATCTGCTTTTCAATAAACCAGAGGAATTCATAACGGCCAACAGATAATTAAATTTCAAAGCGGAGTTTCAATTACGCTGGGCACAGTTATAAATAAATAAATCAGTATTTCATCAAGATATACATACTCAAGGGAATTTTATACGTTTATAGTACTTTTAATATTAAAGCTCAAGGGCTGTAAAGAACCGGGGGGGAAATAACATTATTTCCTGAGCTGTGGTGTATATGTTATCCTTCGAATTCGAGCGTTGTCCGAAAAAAAAAATGCTCAGAACTAATTTTAAACTCCTGAAAAACAGCCGCGTTTCGAATTTATTTAAATACAAATATATGTGACACCTGACACGTTCATATTTAGGGCTGATTTATAAGTGTCCTACGGGTTAGCCGGATATGGAAACATGCTAGGATTGTTCCTTAGGGTTGATACAATGAGTATTTAATATAATATTCATTATACAAAAAAGAATACAATTTACAAAAAATTATTAATAAATTTAATGTGACACGCTCAAATTTAGGGTTGATTTATAAGTGTCCTACGGGTTAGCCGGATACGGCAACGTGCTAGGATTGTTCCTTAAGGTTGATATTATGAGTATTTAATATAATATTCATTAGACAAAAAAGAATACAATTTACAAAAAATTATTAATAAATTTAATGTGACACGCTCAAATTTACGGTTGATTTATAAGTGTCCTACGGGTTAGCCGGATACGGCAACATGCTACGATTGTTCCTTATGGTTGATATTATGAGTATTTAATATAATATTCATTAGACAAAAAAGAATACGATTTACAAAAAATTATTAATAAATTTAATGTGACACGTACAAATTTAAGACTGATTTATAAATATCCTACGGGTTAGCTGGATACGGAAACGTGCCAGGATTGTTCCTTAGGGTTCATATAATGAGTATTTAATAAAATATTTATTAGACAAAAAAGAATACAATTTACAAAAAAATTATTAATAAATTTAATGTGACACGTTCAAATTTAAGGCTGATTTATAAGTATCCTACGGGTTAGCCGAATAAGGCAACGTGCTAGGATTGTTCCTTAAGGTTGATATAAAGAGTATTTAATAAAATATTCATTAGACAAAAAAGAATACAATTTACAAAAAAATTATTAATAAATTTAATGTGACACGTTCAAATTTAAGGCTGATTTATAAATATCCTATGGGTTAGCCGGATACGGAAACGTGCTAGGATTGTTCCTTATGGTTCATATAATGAGTATTTAATAAAATATTCATTAGACAAAAAAGAACACAATTTACAAAAAATTATTAATAAATTTAATGTGACACGCTCAAATTTAGGGTTGATTTATAAGTGTCCTACGGGTTAGCCGGATACGGCAACGTGCTAGGATTGTTCCTTAGGGTTGATATTATGAGTATTTAATATAATATTCATTAGACAAAAACGAATACAATTTACAAAAATATTTTACTTCTGCTATGATACCTACGGTGTTAGAGTTAAGAAAGAATTGTTGTAAAAACAATCAGTAGAGCTTTAAGAAATTTAATCCACTATTTTCATAGTTAATGGTTTAGTTCGCTAGGTTTGAGAGAAGATATTTGAACTAACAAACTTCTTAAGTAAATATTATATGCAAAGTAGTTAAAATTTAGTTGGAAATGCTGACTTCTCTGAATAATAATAATTATAAATATTAATGATTCAAGAGCCAGAGTTCGTACGCATTAATTTTACGCTGTTTACAATTCGGCTCGTTCAATATTCAATTTTCTTTACGATAGTATACGGATCTGTTAGGAGCACATAGAAATAAAAATTATTGTTTTACAATTTTATTAAATATAGTCGAGAAAAACACTTTGAGTAGCTACAATGATTCTGGGGAGGGCTGGCTCTTCAATTTTTACCGGCACATGTTATCGGTTACTGTTAGGTAAAGTGGTGTTTATTCTTTCTTCAATAAAATCAACTTAAATTGTCTATCGTGATTTCGACTAAATATAGACTCGTTACAATATTCTCATTTAATTCTAAAACTGTTTACATTGTTAAGTTATGGTTCAAAGTTCATATAGAAGTTAGTAATAATTTGAACTTGTTAATTTGAACCCTAATCTCTCTAATCGTTGTTGGTGGAGAATTATCATTAAATAAATTTTACACTAAAGTTGCTTAAGCCTGTCACATACATATAAATTAAGCAACGCTCAATGAAGCGAACGAAATTAATTTCTACCCTTTTCTGAAAATGTCAACTGTATTTTATTACTAGTACAAATGGCAGACAATTTTCAGCAAATAGTTTTAAATAAATTTAGAGACTTATTTGGTAAATTTCATTTCATCACACGTTCTTTTTCAATCTAACTAATGTTACATACTATAGACGTCTTAAAGCAAATATTAAGACAATAAAGCAGAATCCCAGGGTCTCTACATATTCGCAATTTTATACAAACACTACTGAAACAAACACAGAAACAACTAACAACTGAATAAGTTTTTTGCATATACCTTAAAAGAAAATTTCCAAAAAGTGTTTATATTTAAAAGTTACGTTTGAATTTATTGAAATCCCTACAAAATTTAGTCCCTTTTCAATTTATAAATTAATGTTAGAAGAAATAATTGCGTAGGCTTCCACAGTCTGAGTCATAAAAAATATTCGTTTTCCGAGAATGGACTGTGTCATATTTTGAGTCAGAGCTCAACGTTTTGCCCGCAGTCGTATGGGGCATCTTCAGGATCAAGGGGGATAGTACTGTCTTAAACAAGGTTACCCGACGTGTCAACCACGCTAGCGGCCGAGTTTAAGCAACAAGAGGGGAAGACTCAGTTTACAAGGTTACCAGACGTGTAAACTACGCTAGAGGCCAAATAAACCAAGTGACGAAAGGAAGGCCGAGAAGACAGTTATATACTAATCTAAAGATACGGTAGATGAGCAAAGCTAATGAGGACCAATGGGAATAGAGTTCGTAATGGTAGATTGGACGTGTCGTGTTCCGAGAATCACCGGTTTCCACATGTGGCTCAAGAAATAGCCATTATCCCGATTGATGTTAATAGGATGTTTCCATATTTCTAAAGTTTCCCTGTATTTACGTCTGTAAAACTCAGGGACCTGACAGTACAGACGTAAATACAGGGAAACTTTAGAAATATGGAAACATCCTAATAACATCAATCGGGATGATGGCTATTTCTTGAGCCACATGTGGAAACCGGTGATTCTCGGAACACGTCACGCCCAATCTACCATTACGAACTCGATTCCCATTAGTCCTCATTAGCTTTGCTCATCTACCATATCTATAGATTAGTATATAACTGTCTTCTCGGCCTTCCTTCCGTCACTTGGTTTATTTGGCCTCTAGCGTGGTTTACACGTCGAGTAAAATTGTAAACTGAGTCTCCCCCTCTTGTTGCTTAAACTCTGCGTCTAGCGTGGTTGACACGTCGGGTAACCTTGCTTAAGACTGCGGGCGAAACGTTGAGCTCTGACTCAAAATATGACACAGTCCATTCCCGGAAAACGAATATTTCTCAATGTTAGAAGAAGTACATTTAAACGCATTATTATTTTAATACAGATTTACAGATATAAAAGTAGGTTCTTATTTAGGAAATCTATCTATCTGTCCCGAAATAGATGAAAATATTCAGGAACCATGATGTACCCGGAATCAAGATACTGGTTTCTTTGGTTGACTTACGGAACATAGTATTAGCTGAAACACACGGTATAATGAGTTTCATAGCAACTATAATATATTTTGCATCCCCTAAATTCTATATACCCTATAAGTTTGTCACACGTATTCAATAACACCCTGTATATTCCTCTTTAAAACATTCACATATTCAATTATTTGAGCTTGTATTATATTTCAAGCTGTTGTGAATATTTCAATTTTATTACTTAATTGAATTTATCGTACTTTAATTCGTAAGAAGGGATTCCATTTATTTGCATTTCAAATATTATTCCAGCAAACAAAACTCTGAAACGAGCAAAATTCAAATTAAAATGAAAAACAAAATGTTAACTTATGTTTCAAATTAAGCCCTTTTCATTACTGAACAATGTTCTCAGTTTTATTCATTATCCGAAATTTTAATTACGGATAATATCAAATAATCTGCTTTGCGAAATTCATACATTCGTGTTTTGAGAGATTTTAACTCAGGAGTATCTGAAGAGAATGACTAATCCTTCTACATTTGCTAATTTGATAATCGTATTCCAAATAAAGGAAGACAAATACTGAATTATGGTTAGTAGGAATGGTAATCCAAATAAAACACGTGGCATATGAGCAAAATATTTGTATTTCACTTGAGAAAATACGCCAGAAATTCAACAAAAGTAAAGGAGTACAGGACCGTAACGTCGTTAGAATTTTTTTCTTGTTGGTAAATTATTAACGTATCCCTCTATCCTACTTATCTGTATGGTAATATTATTACCATATTGACTTGTCAACAACTGTCTACAAAATGAAAATAAAATAAAATGAAAATATAATGCTATTCATTAATACATACAGATAACGTTAGCCTATCGTTCTAAATATGGTCTACTTTATTCTAAAATAATAAACTTGAGGAATAAAGCACATAATTTGAATATTTGTCATATTAACATATGTCAAAATTATTGTTCTGTTAACCATAGCAATCTGAAAATAATGAGAAAATTTCAAAAAATGATATTTATCAATAATGTCTTAATTTTCTGAAACCGATAAACTATTGAACAAACCACGGATGTTATTAATCATAACAAGCCTTAGATGTCTTTTTCGTTTATATAATTTTCATAATGTTTTGTCGTTATATTTCATATTACATAGTTTTCATTGTGCGCGTTTTCTTAGTTTTTAGTTAGTAGTTCGTTAGTTTTGTTATTGTTCTCTTCGTTAATATTATGGATAAAACTCCTGAATCTGGCTCTGCCAATTTTTTAAAATATCCAAAAGGAAAGGCCCTTCGAAGCGGGCAAAAAAGTGGCGTATAATTTATACTGCACATATCGTGCCACGAATGCATATTCCAAATTAGAAAGTGTCCATATTGTGGCATCAGAACTGAGCATAGGACGATGTAATATTTGGAAAGCTATAAAAGGACATGAGGAAAAAGGGTCATTCGGAACACCCCAGGAACAAAGAAATTAGTTTAGAACATTATTTTGTTCATATTTAACGGTGTATGTAGTTTATACATATAATGTATATATTTTCGAGTGTAAATATTTATATTTCAAAGGTGAATTATATTTTTATTTTACGTTGTTTTCTTTAAAATTTATTTGAATTATACGGTTTTCATTTATGCATGCCCCTTTCGCCGAAATGTAGAGAAAGATACGGAGATTATAAGTAAATATATGCATACATGTACGTACATGACAAAATTACTGAAAAAATGTCAACTAGAAAGAAATTTTTAAATCCAGGAATTGCGCCAAATTTTTATTTTTTTATTTAATACATGTAAAAACGGCCGCGCTCAAACGCCATCTAGTCTGTAGTTAAAACGGATAAAGTATAGGTATGTTAATAGCTAATAAAAGTTCATCTGTATCATAATGATAATCTGTATCGAAATGAACAGAAAATCTGTGTCATAATGATAATCTGTATCGAAATGAAAATCTGTATCGTCATGAATCTGATTCAAGTGATGTGTCGTTCATTTTGAACGACTCACTTTAATGAGCCATGAACGAATGGCTCTTTACTCCGAACAGTACGCCACATGGCATAAATTTAACTATAATATACTATTTATAATATAATGTAAATGAAAATAGAACAGATAGGTACCTATTTTCGTTATTCAATAAAGAATTATCTGCAAACGCAAATACATTTTAGCTTAATTAATTTTTGTATAAACAGAATATATTGTCAAATTATTTATTCTATTTTTAATGAAATATTTATAATGTTAATCCAACTAATGATAAAACATTACGAATTTATATTAATAATTTTAAATAAATATAGCAATCTCTAGTCAGATATTTTCATTATTACATTATATATCCTGAAATCAATATTCGAATACTTTAAATATAATCAGCTTATATTAAAACATAGCTACACATGCGAAAATGATAATGTATTTCGCATTTTGTACAATACTGTGAAATAATATGTGCAGAGTAAAATGTAATACCAAAAATTATTTAATTTATAATTTTAGGTCCGGTATTTTCATTTCTACTCAAGGGGATCGTTTACGCGTTTCCAAGTGAACGAAAAGAGGCTCTACCTTTTTACCAAAAAATATCTATTTTTTTTTCTTATATTTCACGACGAATTCAAAGGAACTGAACATAATATGATATTGTATTGTTTTTGGAGTTCTCAGAATCGCATTTACTTCACTTTTCCCTGCATCCGCTATACAGGTGTCTCACAACTCGCGCTCCAGAGCAAATGAGGAAACACGAGATTGCACTCGGATGTGTAATTTCAAAGAAAAAAAAATCTAGCTTAAAAGATATTTGAGAAAAGACGTCTTAAAATTGACCAATCAGAGACCTACACCTTTATCGTGTGTTTGCCGTAATTTTTATAAAAATCAAATCTTTAAAATGTGTGGGCGACTGTAGTTTTCGAAAAATGTCAGTGTCAAATTAAATTTGACAAGGTGAATAAAAAAAGGCAAATTCTCACCATGTATTCAGCCGCTGATTACTTAGAAATGATTATATTTTTTGGAGAATGTGGACGTAACGCCAGAGAGGCAGCACGAGTCTATTCGGAACGTTTTCCGGATAGAAATCTTGTGGATTATAAAGTGATATTGAGAGCCGTCGCAAGGACGCATGAGACCGATCAAGTTATGCCAGATCGAAAAGAAACTGGTGGTGCTCCAAGAATCGTTCGTACAGTTGAGAACGAAGAAGCTGTTTTAAATGTCTTTGAGGAATATGGTACCAGAAGTATCAGAGAAGTTGCGGGCCAATTAGGTAATTCCAGGGCTTCGGTACATCGAATTTAAAAAAATAATCGGCAACACCCGTATCATTACACTTGTGTACAGCATCTACAGCCGGAAGATTACCCTGCTAGAAGAGAGTTGGACCAACAGTATCCTGACCGTTGGATAGGACATGGTTGTCCACGAAATTGGCCCGCGTGGTCTCCCGATTTAAACCCTTTGGATTTCTTTCTTTGGAGACATGTGAAAAACTTTGTTTACAGAGAACCCATTGACACAGAGGAGGAGCTCAGAGTTCGAATACAACAGTTACTCCACAAATGATTATGGACTCTAAATTGAGCCTGTTAAGAAGGGCGCGATTATGTTTACAAATGAACGGAGGACATTTTGAGCATCTGCTCTGATTGAATCGTTCCATGTATAAATTGCATTATAATAAAAACGATTCTTTTAGAACCACCATTTGTTGTTTTAATCTCAAAGAATTCAAATGACAATAATATTTTCGTTTAACACATTTTACACAGCTGCTACAACACGTTGCTCTGTACGATATAAATGATGATCTCGGATGACACCTCCGCTAACCTAAATTTGTTGACAGTGAAAAGTCAACTCTAAAGTGTCAAAATTAAGTCAAACAAATTCTGTAACTCACTAGTAGTATTTTTAAAACCTAGCAACCAGTTTTATTTTGTAATAATATCATCACACCTCAAAATATCCTTCCGGGATTGGTGGATTAAAAAGTCTTGTAACTCCGTTATCCAAGCAGCCGCAAATTATTTTCTTCTATTTGTTGGCAACCTATTGTCGTCGGCAAGTGTCAGTTTCGTCTAAGGCGTGAGTTGTGAGACACCTGTATGTACTTAAATAGTATATCAAATCCACCCCTGTAAAAGCGCAGAAACAAAGAGCGAAAATGAAGCTCGTATTATTTTAAAGCATCCACCATCCGTATCCAAGGATACTAATGTATGATAACAAGATGGTCCTAAACAAACCAACGTGATCAAATTCACCGGATTACGACAGAATATCATCCGGAGGGCTTTGGAAATAGCGTGTATGCCACGTGTCGGCGCTATATTGCATTGTGACATTCTTCAAAGCTGATATTTTATGTATGGGGAAAGCATTATTGTTATTACTTTTTCATGAATTTTTTAGCGAAATATAAATGTGATATTGCCAACGGTTTCGCTTTCTGAGAGGTGTTTCCGTGTTTCAGAGGTAAACCTGATGTTATACAAGAAAGTTTTATCAAGTTAAATATGGGATATTACTTTTACATGCATAATGTAGTTAATATACACATATATGGTATGAAATAATATTAGATTTACTAAAGCAGCACTTAATGATGAAGATAAATACAAATTTCTTTATCTACGATATATATTGCGTAAAATTGATGTTTAGTTGTTTATGTGTTTCACATTTTTGAAGACACTGATCATATCAAGGGCGCCAAATTGTAGGGGGCAACGGGTCGCGTGCCCCCTACATCAACTTTATAGGGGCAGTGCCCAACAACATAATCACATTACATCTTCTGTTATATATATATATATATATATATATATATATATATATATATATATATATATATATATATATATATAATTTAGGGTCTTTTACTAGAAACTTTCTGTATGGAATTTGTATAAAATACATACAACTGCCTTAAGGTAATGTACAAGAAATAGAATCTTTTGCAAGGAACTTTCTGTATGACATTTATACAAAATACATAGAACTGACGGAAGGTAATGTGCTGGCCACATCAAATTTTTTGTTATCAGTTTAAACGACCAATATTAAGTCTGTTTAATGTGTTTCGTTAGTTTTGTTCATAAACCAAGCGAAATGTCATTTGAACTAAGCATATCATTAGCTATAATTTCCAGAAGTTATAAAATCTGCAATTACCAGACTCATATAAAGTTTTCGTAAGTCTTTGATATCTTTGATGTCTCTTAATTCTTAAACTGTATTTGAAAGAATATTAGTAGTTTCGTAAATATTTTACTTATAGAGTAACATGGGAATTAGTTTAAATATGTCAAGTCAAGAAACTACCCACTCTATATTCCACTTCAAAATCCGTGACTGTTTTCTCGTTGGCGTGGAAAGTTCCATCTTTTGGTAGGTTGATGCGCTTCTGTTCTGAAAAATAAACGACATGTGAGAATGTGTGGAGGCTAGATCCTAGTTATGACGTCGTTCAAGGATCACGTCCCTTTTATTTGGGCGATGTCGCACTTAGGCGTCCCGGAGGATTACCGGAGTCAGGAAGGGCTCCGGTCGGTCGGCCAATTTCGCGCGGTTCCATCGCCTGCTTTGATGTATCGGCCTAAGCGGATTGCCCTGCATCGCTACCAAATTGCACGCAGGAAAAAGTGACAACTGCGAAACGCAAAATGGCGAGACATACAGGCGAGACTTGCAAAATGAAAGATTCATAATACAGTTTGAATAATTTTACTGTACGAATTTTCTTTAATATACAGCTTCGGATCACAACAAACGCTGGGAACTTTTTTCAGTAAATAATCATTATGATAAAACTCTAAAAATCTGGTGTGGCCAACACAATACCTCCCGCTATTTACAGCCCGAATTTAACTCTAACTTTGACAATTTATTTCTTAAAATATAATCTAATCTAATACAAGTAACCTGTTTTAAATCCTTCAACAGGATTAAATCCCAATTACAAAGTGGGTTCACATTCACACACATCTATGCCTTAGTGGGATTCGAAACCAGAACCCCGAGGGCACTCCTGACATGAGGCATTGCTCTAACCATTGAGCAACCGGAGCTATAATAAAATGAAGATTAAATTTTAAATACCGGGATAGAATAGAATTCAATAATCAAAAATGAGGATTAGCTTAAACATTTTTTATTAATCTAAATACGTACCTACATATTTACTTATGCTGGAAACTGTATTGAATTCCTTTTCTATTGTTCTATTTACTTTTTTCTTTTAAAACGTTACTAATATTATTTTGAAATGATTAGTTCTTTGATAGTGACATTTGTCTGTCAGTTACATACATTTGAATTACTGCGTTTTATTTGTTTAAAGCGTGGGCCCTGGGATTTAAATTATAGATAATTTTATAAATTTATCCATAAAATATATAAAATGTATTAATGTAAATCTATATATTTAATAAATAAATTTAATAATGTTTAATTTTTATAAGATCATTAAATCTAAAATACCATTTTCGAGTATCCGATTTTCACCAAAATCTAATGGGCTCTTTCTATTACAAAAAAAGTTCGAAATACAAGGTTTTAAAATTTTCTGAATGATAATATTTGAGTTAGAGTGGAGCATCCACACACACATACACATATATACACAGATATCATCGTGAAAATGTTAAAATTGGATTCTTGGGACCATAAAACGATCCCATACCTCCCTTACCAAGGGTAGCGGTAGGTAAAAATGTACGCGACGCTCGTTTTTGTGTTTCAAATATACAAACGTCAAATTTAGTTTCATCGCTGGAAATTATACTAACCAGTTACTTAATCGTGTACTAACTGGACTCAGAGACAAAGTTATTACGATGGTGGAGGACCCCATAGTAAATTAAATTTTATATTTTCGCTAAAATAAATTAAAAGATTTTAATTTTGTTACCGATAAGCTTCTCTTTGAATATTTTAAATTAATTTCAAATTCCAAAACATATTATCGATTGAAATGGCAAATAAGCAATATCTCCCTTCCAAAATTAATCCCCCTTCCCACGGCACGTCACTGAGCCTCCCTAGCGATCGCTTCCCTTCCAAAGTAATTAATTTTGCTGTTAATTGGCTGGTATTTAGGAGATCAACGGCTCTGTTCTACCATAAAAATTAGAATTAGTTCGTCGGCACACGAGCTTGTCTTCCGTTCGTTCGTTTCGCATCGGCACGATAGATTTTCTGCACATTTACCACGAATGTGCGGCCAAAGAAAACACAGGATAATATTTGAAGCTCAATAAAATACCATTTATAACTTGATTTTCTACCTTATGCTCAATTGAAAAACTAATTGAGGTGAATAGTGCTGTAATGAAATATCAAAGCCTTGTTTTTCACATAGAATTTCTAGCTATCAATAAATTCTTCATATTTTATTTTTATGCTTTAATACATGCCTACATACTTGACAATGGTAATGATGGGCACCCTTTTTGTAATATTTGTCATTCATGTTATTATTAAAAGCATAAAACTAAAATGTAATTCAGCATTTAATGAAAATGAATAACAAAAATCGTAAAAAGGGTGCCCATCATTACGATGACTATCCTTCTTTGCTTTTTTTTGAATAACTATACTCACTGTTAATAAAATACTTTTTGCAAGTACATATAGTAGTACACGAAAAATATCAGGGCTATTTAGACCATAAAACGTATAAACAACCCGCCGTTTTCTCGGTTAACGCTTCAATATGTGCAGCGTGAATTAACGCCGGCTAGCAGCGTTAACGTTAAGTAACTCTGAGTTTCAGTGTCAAAATCGTCGTGAATTCACGTTAACGCCAGAAGTTAATTAACGCTGGGTTTCAGAATCCGTATATTAAATTTTGAAAATAACATACGTAACAAAAGTATAATTAAGGGAAGTATTTTGAATCTGTTTATTACTACAAAAATTAACATAGCTTAAACTTTTTGTGACAGGGGCACTGCCCCCTACCAAATTGTTTGTAGGGGGCATGCACCCCCATGACCCCCACAAGTCGACGCTCCTAGTTCAGCCATATTCATGAAACATGAAAGTAGAAATGTTTCTGAATGTCAATGACCGATTTAAGGGTTCATACCCCCAAAATTAGGGACTGCAAAAGAAATTTTCACCCCACTCGAAATCTATAGACATTTTTACATAAGTAAACCTAATTTTCAATTATTCCAACAACTAATACAATTATTACAAAAGAAAGTTTGAATAATGAAATAACTAAATGAAAAGCAATAAACATATATTGAGTGTTAGTGATGTTTCTGGGTTCATAGCGCCCAAATAAGGGGTTGGATACTTTTCTACCATGCAGGGTTGGATTCTCCAGACTTTTTACTATAAATGTGCAAAGTTTCAGCCAAATCCATGAAGGACCAATTTTCATAAATTAATGATAAACAATTAATGTAAGAAAACGTTGTTTATATATGTCGTTAACCCAGTTTAGGGTTAATAACCCCACAACTAAAGGGCGGCAACTTTTCTAACTCACATATTTCCATTCTACGGGCTTTTTTACATATATCCACCAAGTTTTAGTCAAATCGATGAGGGACCCATTTTTGCTACGAAGCGACAAAGATAAAAATTTGTTTAAGTGTTTCCATCCCCTTTATAGGGTTATAACCCTGAACCCTGTCGAAATACGTAAAATTAGTGTGCGCCATTGAACTCAGCACTCTTTAATTAGCCTGTATACCAATTTTCATAACCATTTAAAAATTGGTTCAAAAGTTATGCACTCTTAAAGTTGAAATTTATTGTAATAAATTTATTAACAAATTTTGTCTTAGGAAATTGAGGGGATTCCGTGTGACGTCAGAGGGAATTCCCTGTGACATCATGGTTCCCACGGGGGTTTCCCTGTTATTGGGGTTTTTAATGGTAGATTTTTGTCCAGTTTTAAAAATTCATAACTCAGGAATGGCTTGAGATATCTAGATGAAATTTGGACAGTATACTTTAGGGACCTTTGGGCATTGATTAGTAATTTGGAAAATTAATTAATTAAACCAGGGGTATTAAAAATGTTGAGGTAAATTTAAAGTAGCATAACTTTTGAACCGTTTGAGATATGAAGATGAAATTTGATATGGGTGTATTTAAGACATTGGAAATTAATTTGGATAATTATTGAAATCAGGGGTATTAAAATTGTTGAGGTAAAGTTAAAGTACCATAACTTTTGAACCGTTTGAGATATGAAGATGAAATTTGATATGTATGTAGTTAAGACTTTGGAAATTAAATGGGTATTTGGTATATGCAGTTTATGTGTCAGCGGTATTAAAAATGTGGTACAAAACATATAAAATGTAACTTTTGTGCCATTTAACTTATAGGTGTGTAATTTGGTAAATATATTTAGTATATATTTCTAATTAGGGTAAAATATTAATTATATCAGTGATTCTAAAAACGTGGGACTAAAAATATTATAATTTACCGTTTGAGATATTAAGCTGCAATTTCGTATATACAATACTAATACATTATATTAATAAAAGATACCAGTGGCATCAAAATTGTTATACAAAACATTTTTTTTATAAAAAAAGGATTACGTATTAAGTATAAATATACAAATATTTTACAGGCAAAAATATATATTTTGCACATTATTACATTATCTATATGAATAACACACAGTGTATAAGTAAAAAAAATAAAGTATTTTATTTTTAATACTCGGAGAACGAGAGTCGGGCCAAGTATTCTCTGCAGAGCCCCGTTCCAGTAGATAATAAAAGTAGATGAAATTTCCCTTCTGGGGTCATTGAAGTCCCGATTAAAAGGGGAAGTAGCACTTGGTCTTCGGACAGGAAACATCGGGCGAAACAAGGGACAAGAAGATTAACGAAGCTGCCCTTCTTAACGAGCAATGCGGCAATGATCGTAAAACCGACGCAAGCTAGCCCTGTTCCCGCTCTAAATCTTGCAAATGACACCGACAAACATGGCGGCCTAGCCCAGCCGAGGCGAAGCGTCTTCGCCTGTAGGGTTATCTAGTCGGCTAATAGACCATATTGTTGCTATCGGAGCGTTGGGTATATTAACACAGCCGCTGATGGAACATTATCAATAAACAATGATATCTAACTCTACTATCAGGCTACATTCTAAATCATCAAAAATGTGTAAACTGTTATTATGCTTTGTATTGTTATTGAAGAGCAAAGACAAGGAATGTGTAATAATTATAGGCTTTGATTAAACAATCGGTTGTGCACCGTTCGCTCGAAATAATAAAATCATCTTCATCAACACTAATACATATAAACAAATAAATATAAATATATCATCACGACTTATTATCCATAGCAGGAGTAAAAATTTTTTTGGGGTGCATAGATGCTACCTGATAGTAGTTGGTGGTAGAATTTGTCTCATTTTTGCAAACTCCCTTCTCACAAAATAAAATGTCACTCTTAATTTTTATATTATAATGTAGGACCTTTAAAATTAACAATAATAATCTGATTGGGTGTTGCCAAGCAATAACGTTAAAATTTAGGTCAACGTAGTTAGTGCAAAAACTCTCTGATATGTATATTACAGAATATCTAAGTCAACAGTCTAAGTCTACACTTCACTCCATTAAAAATAGTTAGAAAGTAACTAAAGGTAACTAAGTTACTTTTAATGAGTAACTAGTAAATTCTTACACCAAAGTAACTGGAACTTAAGTAACTTAGTTACTTTTTTTTAGGTAACTGTAACTAGTTACATTTTAAAAGTAACTTGCCCAGCTCTGTTGGTGGGTGTGCCAATCTGCTTTGTACGCAGATATCGGTAATGATGATGACATATTTTTACCGTGCGGATATTAACATAACATAACCTGACACGTTGAGACATCTGGCGGATATTAACTTCGTAAACATATTTATGTTGAGTTATCACACCTTAATATTCATACACCGTGCTGTTAGTCGTATTTACTTTTAATGAGCTGCATAAAAACTTTTCACAGCCAACTTATATTCGTTAATCAGATTGAATGAAACATATCCTCCATCAACAGCAAATGTAAATTAGCATAAAGCTCGTTTAAGGGCATAAAACTCGTAAAGGGTTATAAATACTGCAACATCATAATAATAACTCTAGGCATACACTCATAATAAAATATTAATTTCGCGGTTTTATACCTGTTAAATGCGCACGGAGTATTAGCGTGAGCATTTGGGGGATGAAAACATCAATATCTATTCATTCACCCGCACCCGGCAGACTGCTGAAAGGGTGCAAAAGGAACAAGATAATGCCAAGAAAGAGAATTATGTGCAACAAGTCAAAGATGATGAAGTGTTAATGGAAATACGCCAAATTGATTGAGCTTGTTTAGGTCTGAAGAAAATAATCACGAAATATGTTTTTATTTATTTATTTATAAGGACAGATATGATGGCATTTCTTGTATTTAAGTACCAACATGGCTATATTTATTATTTTTATACGACAGTCACGTTAGAATTATTAAGAATAATACTAATTTGTAGTTATTTTCGTAAATAATTAAATATAAATATTGGCGACAGGTGACTTCATTCGCAACGAAACAGTTCACGAACGAGGCATTCGTTCGGGCTCGCCTGGCCTCATTCGCTTTCTGTCTCATATGAATACCCACCTTTATAGAAATCAGTGGAAATAATAGGCAATTCTATTATTGTTAAAAGAAACTACTTTGACGATATGTAAATTAAATTCTAAGAAATATGTTATATATGGGGTCTCGTGGCCGCGTGCCTAAGTGTCTGGTCGAGAATCTGGAGAAGCGAATTTTAAATGGCACAATATTGACCCCCTGTGGTGGACTCTCCACGCCAGCAATGAGTGCCCGTGAGGTGACACACGGTACAAATATGTCATCATCATTGTTCTTTATACTACGGATATACTATTATGTTTGAAATAATTTTCGAGGTCAATAATTAGAAATATGTGTGGATAATAAATAATTTAATAAAATAATTAATAATAAAATATGTTGTTGTTGATTTCCACTGGTATTTTAACATATTATTTCTACTTTCATATAAACGCATCCACCGACCGAGTATCTGTCATAGCAGAAGGCTTGATAGTAGTAAGAATTTGGAATTGAGCCAATATTAAGGCCATTAAATACTCGAATATTTTAAAAACTAGTAACTTCTCTAAACTTTGATAGTGCGTATTATACAGTTTTCAGGTCTAGTTTTAAAAGAAAATATATAAATGATTATTGATCGAATTTGTTATTATGATGAAGGACCCTATCATAAACTAAAATAATCAATTACATTCCAAACAAAAGCAGTCGAATTTTATCATCCTTAATTTAAAGTCTTCCAAGTTTGATCTAGAGTTCCTGGCAATATTTATTGAATGCGGAATTAAAATGCAACATAGTGACATACTGCTGAGCTACTGTCAGTGACATGTGGCCTCGCCGCTGCCACGAAATGAGATTTCCGCCGAGGTTCCACTCAATATCTCGCGTCAAACCAGCTCCTGTAATCACTTCTCGGCTGACGTAAGCCAACCTGGATACAGCACAGCGAAGGGAAGTTGACGTAAAATCAAAGACGACACAAATAAATAAGCAAATACCTATACGAGAGAGAGAAAGATGATTGCATTATTTAATGAGATACATTTATTACAACAAGTAATTGACGAAATATAGAGATACAAATAATCAGGGGCGGACTGAGACTTTTACGTTTACAGGGATTACTAGTGAGCAGCCCCAATTTTATGCGCCACGTTTATTTCTATAAATTAGTCATTTATTTAGAGTGAGTAAAGCAGACAGTTTTGTCAATATAATCATTTTAAATATCTTTCACCAATATATAGGGATAAGAAATAGAAATGCAAGTTGGGTGCTAAAAAGGCACACGTCGCTTCAAAAGCGTCGGCGTCTCGAATGTTCTCTATTCTTTTTGGATTTTTGTACACTGTAAAGATTTAACGTAGCTGCAACTATCTTTTTGGGTTGAAACTATATGCAACCCCAAGGTTGAACAATCCTTCATTTTTAAAAGGTCGATGCACCAATCTCTGTTTAGAGTAGTAATACCTACCTTACTCCCAGGTAGACACGATACGATGGGACACTGTGGGATGCAAATGCCCACAGTGGTTTATAGAAATACTTTAAAGTGATTTGAAATTTCCGTATCACAATTTACCAGTAACTGTCTGTAAGGTTGTTAAAAGTACTTCAATAAGTTTGCAAAATTCAGTAAAACTGAACATTTTATATTATTTCTGCCGTCCTTTTCCTATTATTCCTTTGTAATTTCACATATATGACATTGTTACGTACTAATTAATGTTACTATTGGTATATACTAATGGATTTTTTTTGAGAAATATTCGTTTTCCGGGAATGGACTGAGTCATATTTTGAGTCAGAGCTCAACGTTTCACCCGCAGTCGTATGGGGCTTCTTCAGGAGCAAGGGGGATAGTACTGTCTTAAACAAGGTTACCCGACGTGTCAACCACGCTAGAGCCGAGTTTAATCAACAAGAGGGGGAGACTCAGTTTATAAGGTTACCCGATGTGTAAACCACGCTAGAGGCCAAATGAACCAAGTGACGAAAGGAAGGCCGAAAAGACAGTTATATACTAATCTAAAGATACGGTAGATAAGCAAAGCTAATGAGGACCAATGGGAATCGAGTTCGTAATGGTAGATTGGGCGTGTCGTGTTCCGAGAATCACCGGTTTCCACATGTGGCTCAAGAAATAGCCATCATCCCGATTGATGTTATTAGGATGTTTCTATATTTCTAAAGTTTCCCTGTATTTACGTCTGTAAAACTCAGGGACAGGAGCTAAAATGCGAGAATTTTCAAATAAGATGTTATGTCCTGTGTTGTGTTGGTGTTCTGCGACCGCAGATGTTAATCCTATACCATTACGCAGACAAGAGAGGACTTTATGGCTGCAACGACAGCCGAACTAAACTCCATTCGGAAAGAGGCTTTTCGGAATGCTTCCAATATTGGCGGCACCGCTGGGAGAAGTGTGTGGAGTCCCAAGGAGACTATTTTAAAGGTGATTAGGTTTCCGACGCTCAAATTATGCCAGTTTTTTTCCGGCCAAAGATCTCGTATATTGAAAAGAAAAAATAATAACTTGTATAAATGTCCACTATTTACATTGTTATTTGACAGCACTCCATTTAATTTTTACTTCAAAAGTCAATACCAATCGCTGTGCTGAAATCATTATAAATTTAATATAACCCATACCAGTTTTTGTTCTCTTGCACAGGACGCACATGTTTCAACACGAACAAACATCGCAAAACATGTCCACACTAACAAGTAACATACTCCTAATTGGCACGTAAAATAAATAGAGCTAATTATTGTCGAAAAATCAATTTCCAAAGTCAACATAAAGTTTAGTAGCCGCTGACGAAACAAAACACCGTTCGAACAAAAGCCGGCACGGCGGGAAGTGTTCATCTAGCAAGAGGTGTTTACAGTGTGGCACATTATTAAATTAATAAACAACACTATCGGTTACCCGGCGTTAACGAAGTTGTTGTACCGAAGTTTATTAAAATAAAGTTGCTCCAGAGTCTTGATCAAACGAGGAACTATGTTGAGAAGTACTTTAGTTAGGGTTTTAGTGCCGTGCACAGCTTAATCCAGACTCGTACGGGCTTTTCATTCACTTTTATTACATACTTATTGAAATTTTGCAAGGAATTTTGTGTATATTAAAATATGACGTTGCTGAGGAATATTGATGTAGTGCTGTTGGAGACAACGTTCTGGACTTATTATGAAAACTATTTTAATTTTAATATAAAACATGTTTAACTAATTTGATGTTAGAGAAAAATATATTATACAAAAAGAAATGTCGAAATAATGGGTCGATTCTGTTCACATCTGTAAGTCTTACAGATCTGTAAATTTATAAAACCTGACAAAAACGCATCTATTGTTATTGACTAATATAAAGTTATGCATAAGATTTTGTTCATTATTTACAAATTTACAGATCTGTAAGATATACAGATGTGAACAATATCGACCCATTAATTTGGGTTATACAAGAGTCATGTTATAATTAAACACAATAAGAAAATCAGGTATGCTACGGAAAATAAAATTTGCAATTATTTGACATTTAAGGCGATTTCGGGCGACATACCCGTTCACTTCTTCGGATTACTTACGGTTAGTTACGGTATGATATGGTTAATGGTGGCGCCAAAAATCGTTGGTTCACTTGTTGACACCGTGCTTGGTGGTTATGTATATTCTGCGACATTTAAAACTGTCAAAAATAGTGTCTGACAATTAAAATGCATTAACGGAGAAAAATAGTTTTTCCATATTTGTCCAAAAAGAGTCAACGAAAATAATGTCACCCTGTTTGACATAAGACCACGACTCCGACTGTTTTGACTTTTGACATTTCAAAAAAAGACATGATAAAAAGAGATAGAAATAGTGAACAGAGAGCTGACCCGACTCGCAAACCCGTTCAGCTGGGAGCACTGATCCAAGCATACTGGGTATGTTGTTCCTAGCACCCGAATGTGTGAACGTATCTGAACGCAACATACCGCAAGTGAACGGTTGTCGCCCGAAATCGCCTAATATGCTCTACCACATTCTAGAACTAACATGACAAATAAAATGACAATGTCAATCTAAATGTCACAAATTTGATTAAGGTATTTCGCTTGTAATTTTAAATGGGGTCGCGTAGCTGTATGTATTAGGTGATTGGTTGCGTTTCGGACGTACAATGTCCGATTCCGACCGACACCATACTTGAAATTTGAAAAAAATTCAAATAGCACAGAAGAGACCCCCATAGCAGCTTTGAGGTAACGCTTAGTAAACGTTTTCAACTACAATTACAGATGTATCGTCATTACCGAAACCTTCAAATAAAAGGAGATTGGTACGCCCAGAAATGGGTAATAAGCCATGATGTGATATTTAATTATTTAAAATACGTACATCCCCAGATTTTCATTCTTGTACAATATCTTCATTTTTGAAATGCTTTTGGCAAATACCACCTGTAGTACCAAGGATTTTATTAGCTGGAGAGGGTACAACTTTCCGTTAGGCGTTCACAATGCTTTGCTGATCTACAACCTTCAACGAAACAGTATTTTCGATACTTGTACATTTTGTCGAATATTTACATAAAATTAATTAACTTATGACAATTTCAATTTAAATTGACAGATGACAATTACCTATGCGTCGGAAACATTTCTAACCTTAATCTTGCTTCTGATAATTTTGGTCTTTTCTCGTTATTACTGTATTACTATTAAAATTTTCTTCTGACTTTATTTCAGTAATGTTTTAGTTCAATCCAAACAAACCTTTTATTGTAACAGACCTAAAAATACATTTGATTGTTGTAGGCTATGAAAAAGGTGGTGAAAGACGAAAGAGTGACAAAAGAAAATTTTTTCATCGGTGATGTAATCCTTCAGTAGCAATTGTCATACATGTGGTTAAAGCAGCGATAAAAAACAGGTTAGAATGAATAAAACAATGGCAGAAGCAGGAAGAAACACAAGGGAACAGAAAGAAGACAAAGTAACATGATAATCCTGGAGAATTGAACCCGGAGAGGTGGAAGAAACAAATGTAATCCTATCGAGATGTGTAACGATCCAAAGAGCAGCCGAGCACCGTAAAATAACAATGCTCCTGTTCCTCTTCCGTTCCTGCAAGCGACTGTCGACTGTCGACGAATGACACTCGCCAGCGCCAACGTGATGCTAACGCGGAAATTACTGTGCCAAACTATCTCCCAGAGCAACATAACATTCACATTGATTAATTCTTACAAACCAACTAAGGACAACGTTGCCTAAATTTGTATTATTCCCTTGTTTATGTAAACCACAGTGTCGAAAAAATCTGATGCGGCCAGCACATTACCTTCCGTCAGTTCTATGTACTTTGTACAAATTCCACACAGAAAGTTTCTTGCAAAAGATTCAATATTTCCAGTACATTACCTTAAGTCAGTTCTATGTATTTTGTACAAATTCCATACAGAAAGTTTCTATATTTCCAGTAAAATTTTAACACAAACATACTATGTCAATTGCACTTGACACTGACATCTGTCAATCAGAATTTTCTTAATAGAGTAGATGTTTCCATGTTTATAGCAAAGCTGGCTGTTATATGAAATTTAATTTCTTTATAATTTTTTAAATCTATCGCCCCGATTCTGTAAGAACGTTGTTAAGACTTAGCAACATTGTTATAGCAAATAACCAATAATAATTGCGAACACTAAATAAAACATGAAAATGACAGGCTTTACAATTGTTTCTATTGGTTATAATATTTAACAACAGAATTGGGGTGTAGGTGCATTCACAAATGAAAATTAGGTTTATGGTTTTTGTTTAGGTTTAAGTAAGTCATTCATAAATGTAAGTTTAAATACCGGAAAATTAGTTTTGATATGTACAAACATCTATGTAAATGCTTCAAAAACAAGATTAAAATATCGTAGACCAATACTCAACAAGACACCTGTGCGCCGTGAAACTGTCACTCGCTTGGCATTATTGGTTATATTTCAGCAATTAAGTTATGACAGTCTCCATGTTCTTCTCGCATTTGTTTAAAAAGCCGAATCCTCCAAGTGGATAATAAATAAAGATGGGTGTATATATCTATATAATTTCAGACTCGTACTCATTGGTGAAGTTTGTGACGTCAAACTAAATCATGAACCTAAAGTTTGGACCTTGCAATGTTTAGCTTTATGATTTGGATTTAGGATCCCTAAATTCTGAAGTGTGAATGGAGTCATTACAGAATATGCGGCCAAAGTCATTAAATCTAAAGTATAAACCATAAATCTAAACCTAATTTTCATTTGTGAATGTACCTTATACCTATTGAATATAAAGTATAAAATGTAATCAAATCGTATAGAGAATAAAATATTCTTTAATATTTACAATAACATTAAATATAAAAAAATGATATTTAACATCGTTTTTTCAAGAAAAACTGTCCAAATCTTCAAATTAGGGTACTTCCGGTCGACCAGTTATAATCAAAATCTAATCAGCTCTTTATTTGCATGTAAAGAAGAGAAATACGAAAAAAATATATTTTTTGGGAAGGTGGTATTGGAGTTATGCGATCCGAAAGAATCGTCATACACACACATACATACACACATTTTTTCGAAGAAAGAATACACATCACTTTATAGCAGTAGCTTAGCAACATTTTGTATTAGAAAGAGAAAGATTATTTGACCTATGTCTATTTAATTTATGTGGTGTGACAGATATACGTAAATAGTGGCATTACTTTGTAACACACTATAAATAATAATGACGTGTGTCGTAGAATTACAGATACCTAATTATCTACTACACTGCCCTATGTGCTAATATTTACCCAGTGGCGTTGACGTTTAAATCAAATTATTATTTTATTTCTTTTATTAAATTATAAGAGGCAGTAATAATTAAAATAAACAAATTATTATTCCTTGGTTTATAGTTAAGTCCAAGTTTTTGAATTTTGCAAAAACATAAGTGAAGAACATAAATCTTTTAGAAAGGCATTATTTAGAAAGAAACATAATTTTCAAATAAATTACTCTTATTTTTTCAGTTGAAATGTGTCCATAAATATTTTATACGAAATGCAATGAATTTATCTGAAACTAATATTATATCAGATGGTTCACAAATGACTTTGAATAGTCATCTTTCGTAAATAATAGTTTTCATACATAAAGACATCATCGTAAAAATAATAAAATCGTATACTATGGACCTTAAAACGTGCTTATTCATTCAAAACTCACCACCGAAATTTTTGACCAAAGACAATACCTTCCTTACCTAAAGGTGACGGAAGGTAAAAACGGATAAAATTCAGAATAACTATTAAACAGAAACAAATTAGCAAAACAATTGTAACGATGGATGTTTTACGTATAAATACTTTGCAGCTGACAACTTTACTTGGTGGTACATTTCAACAGCTTATAAATTTAAATTGCTTTTTAAAATTCAATCAACCACGATCGAAGATAATTGAATCCTCAATTTAATCATGGAATTTTTGTTTAAACCGATATTAAAAAGAAGAATTCCTCCGCAGTATCCACGTTGTTTTACTTCGAAGCTATGCTAATCTAAGCTTCGATCTGGAAAACGAAGCTTATGCGGACAGACCCGCTGCACTCGCGTCCAAAGAAACCGAATAAAAACGAATGCATTGTTTTGCTCAGCAAATAAATGAGACTTTAATATAAAATAAAACAACGAGCAATGAACAAAGAGAAATCTTTGTTTGTCTGATGTGGACTATTGCTGAACTTTGATGTTCTCATTCTATTTGACAGTTCGTTACTTTTTTGTACAAGTTTTATATCATTAACATCTTTGTAAGTTATTATCATAAATTTACTTAAATATATACAAAGAAATTGTTGGTGTTCTCAAAAAATAAACATCTTTACCATTAATTCAAGCAACAATATTCTCTCTATTTCTTGTTCTAGCTGCTTAATGAAGTAACGCCATTTCAAGACAGCATTTGTAAAGAAAAAAAATACTATAGTCCATTCGCCTAAATGAGAGAAATTGGAACTAACCCAGGATCCGAAATTTGGCGGAGTATAACTAATTAACGGTAAAAGATACATTAATGCCTGTTACGCCATTCGATTCTATGGACTTTTGTACATATATGTACTAATTTTCAATGTTCATATGTAGCTGATACAATATTACGAAGCAAATAATTAAAAAATGGTAGCTTGGAAATCTCAGTACACCGTCAAAAACTTGACCAGCCTATATTTTTCTAAAAAGTATATTATTCCCTTAATTCTGACCCGCTGATTACGGGAAAAATAATTAAAAAATTCCAAGAGCCTTACTTTACAAGATACCAAATTTTATTTTGATTAGGAATCTTACAAGTTTTTTTAAATTTGGCGAAGTATAACTAATTAACGGTAAAAGATACATTAATGCCCGTTACGCCATTCGATTCTATGGACTTTTGTACATATTCGTACTTATTTTCAATGTTCATGTATAGCAGATACAATATTACGAAGCAAATAATCAAAAAATGGTAACTTGGAAATCTCAGTACACCGTCAAAAACTCGACCAGCCTGTATTTTTCTAAAAAGTATATTATTCCCGTAATTCTGACCCGCTGATTACGAGAAAAATAATTAAAAAATTCCAAGAGCCTTACTTTATAAGATTCCAAATTTTATTTTGATTAGGAATCTTACAAGTTTTTTTAACTTTGACGGAGTATAACTAATTAACGGTAAAAGATACATTAATGCCCGTTACGCCATTCGATTCTATAGACATTTCTACATATTTGTACTAATTTTCAATGTTCATGTGTAGCTGATACAATATTACGAAGCAAGTAATCAAAAAATGGTAGCTTGGAAATCTCAGTACACCGTCAAAAACTCGACCAGCCTGTTTTTTTCTAAAAAGTATATTATTCACTTAATTCTGACCCGCTGATTATGGGAAAAATAATTAAAAAATTCTAAGAGCCTTTACTTTACAAGATACCAAATTTTATTTTGATTAGGAATCTTACAAGTTTTTTTTAAGTTTGGCGGAGTATAACTAATTAACGGTAAAAGATTTGTACTAATTTTCAATGTTCATGTGTAGCTGATACAATATTACGAAGCAAATAATCAAAAAATGGTAGCTTGGAAATCTCAGTACACCGTATTATTTAATACCATCTTAAAAAATGAACTATATCCACATATTGTCATACCAAATTTCATTCAAATCTAACTAAGCGTTTTGTTAATATAAAATAAAATATATCATCACGGCATATTACCCATTGCTGGGTGTGCCAATCTGCTTTGTTCGCAGATATCGGTAATGATGATGACATATTTATACCGTGCAGGCGCTTACCAGACGTCACCTCACTGGTACTCGTTGCTGGCGTGGAGAGTGCTCCACGGGGGTCAATTTTATGCCATTTATTATAAGCAAAATTTTATTTTTTTAGAAGAACTTTGAAGAAGAATACTGGCTAAACGGTGCACTGTCGGATATAGGTAAGTTCAGTTATATCCTCTTATTTTGAGCCGAGTAATCTGTGGTTAAGCCATGTCCCCCTACGTCCAAGACACCCTGTATATATATATTAAAGTTATAAGTAAAATAATTATCCTATCAAGCTAATATTCTTCTAGCATTGTTATATTGATAAAATTACTGAGAACGTGTTGATTACTCCAAAGTATATTTTGGTTATAGATTAAGAATATTGTTTAGATGAATGAATCCAATATTTACGTAAACACAAGTATTTTGCGAAGAATTAAATGCTTATGATTTTCAATAACTCTGTAAAAAAGAGCAGAAATATTTAAGTTTTTACCCATATATTTATGTGTTTAATTTGGCACTATACTCCATACACCCTATATAATATTAATGTAATAAATAATTAATTTCGTATCTTTTTCATTAATGTAGAACTTCTCTTGAGTTTTTATTGGGCAAGTTACTACAGCATCGCATAAAAGACTAATAATTTTTTCATTAGCGCGTCTTTGTCCCCATTAAAGTGAACCCATTTATAGATTGTGGATTAAATTGCGTGCACTAATTAATTTTTGCACGTTTAATTTTCCCCGAGCCAGCGAGCCGAACCTAATTGTTGATTAATATTTGTATTCAATGCATCCAAATAATTAATTATAGCTATGTTTATTAACTACATCCTAGTGTTTGTGTGTGAACCTGGTTACGTGACTTTTGTGTTAATAAATAATATCTGTATGATGCGTTTTATGGCCGAAATAATACACTTTTAATTATCTATAACTAGCAGATGAAATTAATAATTTAACAACGTGATATAGAGATAATTAAATAATTGAGATATTTTTGTAAATATTGGGCGCGGAAATAATTTAAATTATTTATGAGCAACACGCTAAATTTACAAATTTAATTGCCGTGACTGATGAAAATATAACTGCGGTTTAAACAATTATACTACATTTATATTATATAATTTACTAATGCATTTCCTATTGCCTTTTACTCGTAATAGTGCTAATTTGTGTTAACTGTATAGGTTTTGACTCAAATATTAATTTTCTCATTTCTGTGCCGATTATTGGATTCTCTCAACTATTTATCTAGCGATGTAATATGCAAAAATTTACTTTACAGGTCTGAATCAAGTAGTGTCAAATAAATGAATGTAAGTATGGTATGACTAGCGAATGAAAGTTGACGTTTAAATTATTTTATAGATGTGGTTTCTTTTAAAACCCTAGAGAAGAATAGAATTGTACGAAATATCAGGTATGAAATTTTTGCATGAATTAAATACTGGACTAGGAAAGCACAGAAATACATTACTATATCTGGCTGAAAATAAATAGCCGACTAGGGTAACTGAATATCAAAACAGGGGTGCTTTTAAAATATTTTGATCTTTAAACTATTTAGTCTGGCAATTCTATGAAATAGGATTATTTTTAATTTCTTCTAACAGTAATTCCGACTCGAGGGTTGCTTACACCTGAGACGAACGAAATGGAATTTGCGGTATTAATTTTTTTTAAATACATCCCTGAATCCTGTTGCTAAGGTCATTTTAAATGCCACCTGGTATTGAGTACAATTCTAATCTTCTGTAACGGAATACATAAGGGGCAGTTTGCTTTCAAATCAAATATAGGGAACTATTTTCAAAAGAAACCACATCTATTAAATAATCTAAACGTCAACTTTTATTCGATAGTCAATAAATAAAACTATTTATTATTAATATTAATGCGATTAGGTATTAATAGTCCTTCTTGCGAAAAAATCATATAAATAAATTATTATTACCTAATCGCAAGAATATTAATAACAATCAGTTTTATTTATTGGTTAATGCAAACTATTATACATTATTCCAATTGATTCTTTTCAAAAACACAATTTTCATAGCATACTAGGTTTTAGGCATAGGATACCCTTAATAACATATAAAGATACCACAAAAAGCAACACAACCAAATAATAAAATATAGGGTGTTCTATTTGAAAATGACAAGTTATAGTTATTTGAAATTGAGTAAATTTGATTCGCTTTATTGAACACCCTGTATAATTATATATTTTTTAAATTATATGAGAACATAGAGTATAGTTATAGGTGTAAAGAAAAAAAATTTCTTAATTTTTACTATAAAAATAACTTTAGTACGCTTTTATAAAGCAATGCGTGTATTAGGTGTTTTTTTACAGAAAAAACGGAATAACTTGGCAATGCCGTACAAAACTAAAACAAAATGTATATGTCCGTATAGGTGAATAAAATAAAATTCAAAATATATGAGATATATAGATAGGGTGTTCCATTTTAAAAAAGACAAACAATTCTCGCCGAGCCGTAATGCAACACCCAGTATATATGAAAATAATTTTACGTTATGCTCCATGAGTAATCGAATAAGTACTGTATATAAATTTATGCTGTATTTCTAACGACACAAATTATTGGCCCTGTTTTGGCCCACGTATGTAAACAATTTGAGCTGGAACCGTCCCGCTTGTTTAGTAATATTGTTATAGTAAATAATAATAATTGCATACACTGAATAAATCATGAAAAAGACAGGCTTTACATTTATGGATTACAATTATTGCAAATGTTGCTAAGGCTTACAATCAGCAATTTTCTCTTAGAATTAGGGACCAAATTACTATCAATTCTCGTACAGTATCCCCCTCCTAATGCACTTGAAAGTCGAAATTCGTTTGAAATACTTCAGCTCTCGAATTTCTATCAAAAATAAAATGCATCTGCAGTCGTGTACGTTCTCCTACAATTACATTACCTACTGCGGTGTTAAACTCGCTGTTCATTACTGAAACCGCCCAATAAAAGTAGGAAAATTAAATTTACTCATTTGGTGAAGTGTTTCCACTGACGGTCGAACGTTAAAATAACGGACAGCGCGAGACTTCTCGGGCCTAATCGAATTAATACGCCATCACAGCCCCAGAGGTCGGCGGAGCTATCCCAGACTTTTATACACAATCTGAATTAAGTTTTCCCAAAGAGCAATAACACTGGGGATCTAATTCACAATGCGTTTAAAGTACAGCGTAACTCAGAATAATGGAAAAGCTTTCAGAGACGTGGTATGGAATTATGTAGTGTGAATCATTTGTTAGTAAAACTTCTAAGTTTTAAGTTCTGGATATACAGGATGTCTCACAACTCGCGCCCCAGACGAAACTGACACTTGCCAATAACAATAGGTTGCCAACAAATAGAAGAAAATAATTTGCGGCTGCTTGCATAACGGAGTTACAAGAATTTTTAATCCACCAATCGCGGATATCTTGAGGTGTGATCATATTATTACAAAATAAAACTGGTTGCTAGGTTTTAAAAATACTACTAGTGAGTTACAAAATTTGTTTGACTTACTGTAATTTTGACACTTTATAGTTGACTTTTCACTGTCAACAAATTTAGGTTAGCGAAGGTGTCATCAGAGATCATCATTTATATCGTACAGTGCAACGTGTTGTAGCAGCTGTGTAAAATGTGTTAAACGAAAATATTATTGTCATTTCAATTCTTTAAGATTAAAACAACAAATGGTGATTCCAAAAAGAACCGTTTTTATTGTAATGAAATTTATACACTGGTAATAACTTCTGGTAGCATCTTCCTCAAAGACATTTAAAACAGCTTCTTCATTCTCAACTGTACGAGCGATTCTGGGAGCACCACCAGTTTCTTTTCGGTCTGGCATAACTTGACCGGTCTCATGCGTCTTTGCGATGGCTCTCAATATCACTTTATGATCCACAAGATTTCTATCCGGAAAACGTTCCGAATAGACTCGTACGTCCACATTCTTCGAAAATTATAATCATTTATAAGTAATCAGCGGCTGAATACATGATAAGAATTTGCCTTTTTTTATTCACCTTGTTAAATTTAATTTTTCGAATACTACGGTCGCCCACACAATTTAAAGAAGATTTGATTTGTATAAAACCCTAGTAAGGCCCGGGCCACACTATGCGTTTTGGCGGGACCGGTTTAACGAGACCGGTTGACCGGGAAGACAACAACTTATTGTTTTAAATGAATGCGTTCACACTGATGCGGTTGCGGTCCGGTTGCCGGATACTACCGCAGTATGTTGCGGTTTGACCGGACGGTCAATTTACCGCATGACAACTGCAACACATTGGAAATAATGCGAGCATTCACAAGGCTCTGGTTTTGCTTTTTAATAGACAACGTATACTATTTGGGCTCTGCACTGATCAGACATTGGTCCGACTGTGTCCGAATCGGGTTGTCAATGCTGCCGTCCTGTTTAGCGGGATATATGTGGACGCTGTATGATCCATCCCGTTTAACCGTATGCGGTTTTACCAGTCTCGCTAAAACGCATAGTGTGGCTCGGGTCTAACGTAAAATTACGGCAAACGTTAAAGGTGTAGGTCTCTGATTGGTCAATTTTAAGACGTCTTTTCTCGAATATCTTTCGAGCTAGATTTTTTCTTCGAAATTACACATCCGAGTGCAGTCTCATGTTTCTTCATTCGCTCTGGGGCGCGGGTTGTGAGACACCCTGAATTTTGTACATTGTGTTGTGTACAAAATTCAGAAGAAATCTTCTGACGATTCAAATTAACACCAATCGAATATCCAAGGGGATTACTCTAGAATTATTGAGATAAGAAATCAGGTTGGTCACATAAAACTATATTTACATCAAATATTGTTCCGCATTTCAAAAAGTTCTCCATATTGTAGTTGCTGGTTCAGCCAACACGTCTGTGTAATATGTTCCGTGTGGAATAATCCGAGAATCCTGGATCGCTTGGATCGTGGATCTGCAGAAAACGTATCCGGAACGACAGGTTTTGTTTGTTTTGCTAAGCGATTGAAGAGGTATCGACGAAACCTGTGTTATGTGACTCGGAAGCATTGAAGTATTCACACACTCAAAACTTTGCTTTATAAGTCTTTCATACAATTATAAATCTTGTAAATTTAGAAAATAATTGTGAAATAAAAATCTGATGTGGCCAGCACATTACCTTTCGTCAGTTCTATGTATTTTGTATAAATGTCATACATAAAGTTCCTTACAATAGATTATATTTCTTGTACATTAGTTGTATGTATTTTATACGAATTCATACGGAAAGTTTCTAGCAAACGATGCTATATATTTTCTGTAAAATTATAACACACAAAAATAGTAAAATCTTATTCTAGGGATCCTAAAACGTCTTATTCATCAAAAACTCACCACCGAATTTTTGGAGCAAAGACAATACCTTCCTTACCTAAAGGTGACGGAAGGTAAAAACCATTAAAATACAATTGATTAACAAAATAAGGAAAAATGGTTATTTTTTACCTTCGTCATCTTTAGAGTATTGTCTTTGATCAAAAAATTCGGTTGTGAGATTAGATGAATAAGCACGTTTCACAGTCGCTGGAATAAGATTTTACTATTTTTACGATGATGTCTGTATGTGTGTATGTATGTATGTGTGTATGTGTGTGTGTGACGTTTTTTTCGGATCCAATAACTCAAATACTACAATTCAAAAAATTATAATTCGTTCGTAATCCTTTTCTTTACATCCATGTGAAGAGATGATTAGATTTTGGTTATAATTGGTCAACTGGAAGTACCCTAATTTGAAGATTTTAACAGTTTTTCTTGAAAAAACACTGTTAAATATCAATTTTTCATATTTAATGTTATTATAAATATTAAAGAATATTTTATTCTCTATACGATTTGATTACATTTTATACTTCATTTTCAATGGATATAGAGTTAAAAAATTATAAAGAAATTAAATTTCATAAAGCAGCTAGCTATGCTATACCATGGAATCCACCACTACATTAAGAAAATGCTGATTGACAGATGTCAGTGTCAAGTGTAATTGACATGCTTGTGTTATTAACTTTACTGGAAATATGGAATCTCTTACGTACATGAAACTTTCTGTATGGAATTTGTACATAATACATAGAACTGACAGAAGGTAATGTACTTGAAATTTGGAATCTTGTGCAAGAAACTGTCTGTATGGAATTTGTACAAAATATATAGAACTGACTGAAGGTAATATGCTGGCCACATCAGATTTTTATTATTATTAATTATAAGGCAGCCAACTATGCAATAATCATAAAAAGCTAGTATAATTAAGAAAATTCTGATAGACAGATGTCACTTTCAAGTGCAATTGACAGTATGTTTGTGTTATAATATTACTGCAAATATAAAATCATTTCCATGAAACTTTCTGTATGGAATTTCTACAATATACATAGAACTGAGGGAAGGCCACATCAGATTTTTCAATTACCTTCACACTTCTATTATAAAAGCGCTTAGTATACCGGTCTTTATTTTCCCAGCAACTTTACCATGTCTTCTAGTTGATAAGATCTTTTTTGGTTGTTGTTGCTACATTATTTGTTGTTATGTGAGTTACTGCACAAAACAACAAAGGTCTTTCTAACTATCGTCCAATCAAAATCAATAATTCAGGGACATTTGAGCATCAGACGCAGAACTGGAGCGATCCATCCATAACTTGAAGTAGAACTGACGGCCCTCGTTGCTCATTTCAAACATGCAGTCGCTACAATGGTCTGTTGTCATCCAAGCGATACATGCATTCTCTCTAGCTCTGTGCCGTGCTCTATGCAGTTTATAGTGCCCTGATGCTTGCCATTGCTGGTTAGTTATCTGCTCCCTCAGATGTAAACATCACTGAAGAGAATGGGAAACAAAGATTCACTGTAAAGTGGAACAGATTGGTGTGGAACAAAATAAATGGTTGATTTGGCAAATCTTTTACGCAATTTTTAAAATCTATCCATTGATAAGAACTGTTTTGGGAGGTTTAAAGATCCTACTTTCCAAATGCGCAGTTTAAAAATGTTTTTTAATCTTCTTTGAAGAACTTTTTTAAAGACGAGAAAGACCTTCCCCCAGTCATTGAATTAATACTTTGAGCCACGCGCTGCGATCGGTTATTGTTTTAATCTTCTTTGAAGAACTTTTTTAAAGACGAGAAAGACCTTCCCCCAGTCATTGAATTAATACTTTGAGCCACGCGCTGCGATCGGTTATTGGGATTGTGGGACCAAATTTGTAAATCTTCTTTTTTGCACGATCGCGTTATTTTTATATTTACAAATTACTGAACGGTAAGTGATGTGAATGACGTCGGTAAGTGATGTGCTTCACTTACCGTACAAGAAGCGAGACGGTAATAGCTATTAAAATACCTAGGAATGTTATTCACATCATAACTGCCGCAGATGTAAGTTTGAAATCCGAGCTCGTAGAGCGAGGATTTTAAGACATCTAAGGCTTGTTATGATTAATAACATCCGTGGTTTGTTCAATAGTTTATCGGTTTCAGAAAATGAAGACTATATTAATAAATATTATTTTTTGAAATTCTTTCGTTAATGCTACTTTCAGAATACTATGGTTAACAGAACAATTTTTTTGACATATGTCAATATGACAAATATTCAAATTATGTGCTTTATTCCTCATGTTTACTATTTTAGAATAAAGTAAACCGTATTTAGAACGATACACTAACGTTATCTGTGTGTATTAATGAAGACCTTTATACTTTCATTTTATTTTATTTTCATTTTGTAGACCGTTGTTGACAAATCAGTATGGTAATAATATTACTTTACAGATACAATTATTACTTAGTTACCAGCCTACTTTTGTACATGTAAACATTGGATTAATATCCTGAAACCGGTAAATAAATAAAAACAAAAATTAAAGCTTACTTCAAAAATATGTCAAAATAATTTTCAAATCTTATTTTTCTTTTAAATTTTGTGCGTCGATCGTGCAAAAAATAAAAAAAGCATCACAAATGTTAAGGAATTATCGATCTCAGACAAAATTGGGACCTTCGCTTCGCTCAGTCCCTAAACATTTTCTTCGATCGGTAAACTATCCTTATCGTTCTTAATACTTAATATACTATTTAATGTACACCGGTAGTCACATGGTCCTAGGATGAAATTTTGCACCTGACATTTCCACGAGTGGGCACGAGGTTTATCATACTATTAAAATATTATATCTTTTCTTTAAGCAAAATTGTCATCTATTCCGTATTTTTTTTTTAAATTCCAAAAATAGCCAGAATAGAAAACTATAAAAATCTTATTCCAGTGACTCTAAAACGCGCTTATTCATCAAAAACTCACCACTGATTTTTTTGACCTAAGGTGACGGAAGGTAAAAAGAACCATTCGATAACTTTTACTTTCACAACAATACATTTTACACTTATTTTATTAATTATTTCTAGATCAAACAACTTCAATTACAAACTAGTAACATTAGGTAATAATTTAATGACTTATATTTAAAGTAACAAAAAGCTCAATGACGTCATCCAAGCGTACGTTGCAAATGCACGGTACAGGACAATAGCATAGTGTAGTGACGTACATTAAGTCCTTTGTCTTTGCCGACCAATGAAAACTGCCTGGGTATAAATATTTAATGAGCGGACGGTTTATCTAAGGTGAAATACATGTGGATGAGAAGAGAAGCCATGAACGGACGACTGATTGGAAAGAGAATGGTTTCTTTACGTGTAAATTGACAGAAAAAGTACAAAACGTTTCTTAACAACTCAGAAACTATCTTAGCATTTAGTATTATTAACCGAATAAAAATAACACTACGAAATCAATTCCTATTCGTTGGGACTATATCTTGTTTTTTAAACAAGAGAACCACCATTTGGTGAATTGAGGTTCAATTAAAGAACGTAATTCTATGGCTTAATGGAATTTGGAGATAAGAGATTTAAAATTAAAAATTTGGTGTGGCCAACACAATTAGCGAATTATACTCTAATTTTGACAGTTTATTTCTTAAAATATAGTCTAATCTAATCCAAGTAACTACCTTTTTTTAACCTCCTCAACAGGATTAAATCCCAATTACAGAGTGGGTTCACATTCACACACATCCATGCCTTAGTGGGATTCGAACCCAGAGCCCCGAGAAACTCATGACGTGAGGCGTTGCTCTAACCATTGAGCCACCGGAGCTATAATAAAATGACGATTAAATTTTAAATACCGGGATAGAATAGAATTCACTAATCCAAAAATTGAGGATTAGCTTAAACTTTTTTGTGAATCCTTAATTTTTATTAATCTAAATACATGCCTACATATTTACTTACGCTGGAAACTGCATTGAATTCCTTTTCTATTGTTCCATTTACTTTTTTCTTTTTAAAACGTTACTAGTATTATTTTGAAATTATTTGAAATGATTAGTTCTTTAATAGTATCTGTCAGTTATATACATTTAAATAACTGCATTTTGTTTGTTTCAAGCGTAGGCTCTGGAATTTAAATTATAGATAATTTTATAAATGTATCCATAAAATATATAGAAAAAGTATTAATGCAAATCTATACAAAATTTAATAATCTTTAATTTTTATAATAACATTAATTTCGAAAAAATAACATTTAAAGATATTTTTTAAAGAAAAACTAATTTGAGCATCTTGTAAAGTGCCATTTCCGGTTATCCGATTCCAAAATCTAATGGGCTCTTCCCATTTCAAAATACAAGGTTTCAAAATTTCCTGAATGACAGTATTTGAGTTAGAGTGGAGGATCCATACATACATGCATACATACACACACACATACATACACACACACACACACACACACACACACACACACACACACACACACACACACACACACACACACACACACACACACACACACACACACACACACACACACACACACACACACACACACACACACACACACACACACACACACACACACACACACACACACACACACACACACACACACACACACACACACACACACACACACACACACACACACACACACACACACACACACACACACACACACACACACACACACACACACACACACACACACACACACACACACACACACACACACACACACACACACACACACACACACACACACACACACACACACACACACACACACACACACACACACACACACACACACACACACACACACACACACACACACACACACACACACACACACACACACACACACACACACACACACACACACACACACACACACACACACACACACACACACACACACACACACACACACACACACACACACACACACACACACACACACACACACACACACACACACACACACACACACACACACACACACACACACACACACACACACACACACACACACACACACACACACACACACACACACACACACACACACACACACACACACAC
Organism: Harpalus rubripes; assembly: GCA_963082715.1. Classification (NCBI taxonomy): domain Eukaryota; kingdom Metazoa; phylum Arthropoda; class Insecta; order Coleoptera; family Carabidae; genus Harpalus; species Harpalus rubripes. Next base: position 44,071,357 of record OY720461.1, read on the forward strand.
ACACACACACACACACACACACACACACACACACACACACACACACACACACACACACACACACACACACACACACACACACACACACACACACACACACACACACACACACACACACACACACACACACACACACACACACACACACACACACACACACACACACACACACACACACACACACACACACACACACACACACACACACACACACACACACACACACACACACACACACACACACACACACACACACACACACACACACACACACACACACACACACACACACACACACACACACACACACACACACACACACACACACACACACACACACACACACACACACACACACACACACACACACACACACACACACACACACACACACACACACACACACACACACACACACACACACACACACACACACACACACACACACACACACACACACACACACACACACACACACACACACACACACACACACACACACACACACACACACACACACACACACACACACACACACACACACACACACACACACACACACACACACACACACACACACACACACACACACACACACACACACACACACACACACACACACACACACACACACACACACACACACACACACACACACACACACACACACACACACACACACACACACACACACACACACACACACACACACACACACACACACACACACACACACACACACACACACACACACACACACACACACACACACACACACACACACACACACACACACACACACACACACACACACACACACACACACACACACACACACACACACACACACACACACACACACACACACACACACACACACACACACACACACACACACACACACACACACACACACACACACACACACACACACACACACACACACACACACACACACACACACACACACACACACACACACACACACACACACACACACACACACACACACACACACACACACACAGACATCATCGTGAAAATGTTAAAATTGGATTCTAGGGACCTTAAAAAGTGGTTATATACCAAAATCTCGATATGCGATTTTTAGCACGATCCCTATACCTCCCTTACCAAGGGTAGCGGGAGGTAAAAAGAAACTTTCAGTGTTAACCCTGTGTGACAGGATCTCAAATTATTATCAAATTTGGTAATAAATGAATTGTATATATTTTTTTTTATCAAAATGTTAGTTATTCCAATAATGTGTCACATTCATATAAAAAAATAAACATTTATTTTACGATAAACTGTTCTGAAATCTCGTTTCCATTTCCTTATAAATCGCAATCTTATGCAGTGAAGTATCGTATAAAGACGATCACTCGAGCAATATTTAAAGCTAATGTGCAGGTGTATATAAGCTACTTAAATTTCAGTAAAGTAGACGGCGCATTTCGCATAAAATATACGCGTTTTCGGCCTTAATGCTGAAGAGACACTTGACCCAGGCAACATAAACCTTTCTTATCGGAAATTTGCAAGGAAATAGAAGAGCTCATATTTGAAATGCAAATTGCTTTTATATACCTACTTGGCATGACGCGGTGAATTCGTTGGAGGTGCCATCAGTTTGCCAAGACAACCCGACGAGTTACACACTCCGACCGCAAATATGGGACATGCAGATTCCTTCCTACACGATTTACAATAGAGAATCCGTAGCGACGCGACACCATTGCAATTTTGTTATTTTACAACTCTGCCATTCTAAATTCGGGTTTCTTTAAACAAATCCAAATTGGCATAAATTACAGAACAGAAAATGCATTTGAATAAAATACTGATAGAGGTATTTGCTGTTTAGACTGTGACAACCTCTGTTAATATATAAGGGTGTTATTTAAAATATATACTGGGTGTCTTAGGCCAACCGCCACATGGGAAATCAACATGTGAAATCAGTTAATTGTGAATAGTATCTCCCCAGTATTGTCAAATCTTAATCACATTGATCACAACATACAGTTAAATAATTACAATAAGTATTTATAATAAAAAATCTGATGTGGTCAGTATATGAGGTATTTACGAAAATTCTACCGGTGAACTGTTCCCGGTAAACAGCTTCTTATCAGGTTAGCTACAGGAATCGATATTTTAAGAACGCAAGTGGTAAACAGGGGAGATCCATAACTTATGAAAAAATTTGAAACAGGTTAGAAATTTGTTTTAACAAACTGAGCAGAGTCATACTTTGAACACATTTCCACTTTTAACGCGCGCTCTTCGCTTTGCATCACTACCTTTTTTTGAGATTAGACTCTTCATGAATCCGGTAAATGGACCTGGTAGATATTAAACAATTTTCGAACACAGTAACTTTTTACCACTCGTGTTTTCGAATACAGTCAGTAGATGCGGTATCTACCGGTAGAATTTTCGTAAATGCGTATGTATTTTCTATAAAATCCATACAGAAAGTTCCTTGCAAAAGATTCTAAATTTTTTGTATGTACATTACCTTTCGACAGTTGTATGTATTTTATACAAATTCCATACAGAAAGTTTCGAGCAAAAAGATCCTATATTTCGAGTAAAATTATAACTCAAATATACTACGAATGTCAATTGACATTGACATTTTTCAATCAGAATTTTCTTAATATAGTAGCTGTTTCTAGCATAGCTGGCTAATTTATGAAATTTAATTTGTTTATAATTTTATAACTCTATATCCATTTAATATGAAGTATAAAATACAGTCAAATCGTATAGAGAATACAATGTTCTTTAATATTTATAACAACATTAAATGAGAAAAAATGATATTTATCATCGTTTTTTCAAGAAAACCTGTGAAATCTTCAAATGAGTGTACTTCCAGTTGACCAATTATAACCAAAATCTAATCAGCTCTTTATATGGATGCAACGAAAAGGAATACGAAAGAATTATAATTTTTGGAATTGTAGTATTAGTTATCGCAGACGAAAATTTTGTTACACACACACACACACCCACACATACACACACACACACACACACACACACACACACCCACACACACACACACACACATACATACATACATCATCGTAAAAATGGTTAAATCATATTCTAGGGACCTTAAACGTACTTATTCATTAAGCTTTTGAGAAGTAAAATTTAAAAATTAAATTTTGCTGCTAGGTGGTTCCGAACGCAGTCTCTTAGATTTTTACCTTCCGTCACCTTTAGGTAAGGAAGGTATTGTCTTTGGTCAAAAAAATCGATGATGAGTTTTTAATCAATAAGCACGTTTTAGGGTCCCTAGAATACGAATTTACTATTTTTACGATGATGTCTGTATGTGTGTGTGGGTGTGCGTGTGTGTGTGTGTGTGACAAAATTTTCGTCTGCGATAACTCTAATATTACAGTTACAAAAATTATACTTTTTTCGTATACTTCTTCGTTACATCCATATGAAGAGCTGATTAGATTTTGGTTACAATTGGTCAACCGGAAGTACCAACATTTGAAGATTTTAACAGTTTTTCTTAAAAATATACAATCTTTTGCTTTCTGTATGGAATTTGCATAAAATACGTACAACTGCTTTAAGGTATTGTACAAGAAATAATAATAATAAATCTTTTATTTCTGCAGATACATTACACTGTATATAGAAAACGTCACAAAATAATAATTTTCTGTATGAAATTTGCATAAAATACATGCAAATGCCGGAAGGTAATGTACAAGAAATAGAATATTTAATTTAGCAAAAAACTTTCCGTATGAAATTTGTACAAAATACATAGAACTGACGGAAGGTAATGTGCTGACCACATCAGATTTTTTATTTTATTACCAGGCGCGTATTTATAAACACTTTTTGAAATCTTCACAATTCTCTTTTATTTATTTAACATCGCTACTCTTCTCTCCATGGTCTAACCCCGCCGTACGAAACCTCCCTAGTTTCTCGCCCCTGCCTCATCCATGAGGCAGTCCATCTGTTCTTGACGTGTAGCCAATTACCTCTTGTCTCGTCTATCAGTTCCTGTTCCTTCGCGAGTTCAACCCAGCCTTGGACAGGCTACAGGCTATGTGGTGGTCAGTCGCTGATACTTTCATTACGCTCTTATGAAATTGTTGAGTAAGTGTATCTTTGTTGTGAGCTTGGTCATCAGTTACAGAACCAATTACTAGATGGAAAAGGATGAGTCAATTCCAGGATTAAAGGAGAAGGGGTTTGTTTTGATAGATTATCAATTGTCAGTTGTATGTACTTCTATGTAAAAAATCTGATGTGGCCAGCATATTACCTTCCGTCAGTTCTATGTATTTTGTACAAATTTCATACAGAAAGTTACTTGCTAAAGATTATATTTCTTGTACTTTACCTTCCGACAGTTGCATGTATTTTATGCAAATTCCATACAGAAAATTTACAGCAAAAGATTCTATATTTCCAGTAAAATTATAGACAAACACACTATGTCAATTTCACTTGACACTGACATCTTTCAATCAGAATTTTCTTAATATAGTAGCTGTTTCCATAGCTATGGCTACTTTATGAAATTTAATTTCTTTATAATTTTTTAACTCTATATCCATATAATATTAAGTATAAAATGCAGTCATATGGTATAGAGAATAAAATATTCTTTAATATTTATAATAACATCAAATGTGAAAAAATTATATTTAACACAATTTTTTCAAGAAAAACTGTTAAAATCTTCAAATGATGGTACTTCCGGTTGACCAATTGTAACCAAAATCTAATCAGCTCTTCATATGGATGTAACGAAGAAGTATACACACACACATCCACACACACACACACACACGCACGCACACACACACACACACACACATACACACACACAAACACACACACACACACAAACACACACACACACACACCCACACCCACACCCACACCCACACCCACACCCACACCCACACCCACACCCACACCCACACCCACACCCACACCCACACACACACACACACACACACACACACACACACACACACACACACACACACACACACACACATACATACAGACATCATCGTAAAAATAGTAAATTCGTATTCTAGGGACCCTAAAACGTGCTTATTCATCAAAAAATCACCACCGATTTTTTTGACCAAAGACAATACCTTCCTTACCTAAATATCAAAGCTATTTCAATGTTTAAATTGATACTGTTTTTATAATAAAGATTAAAACGTTGTGACTATGTTTATAATAAGTAAAGTACGTCCTTATAGAATTCTGTGTAAATTAATATTAATAAAAATGAAGCATATAAAATTTAGAGTTGTTAAGACCTTTGGCATGGTTTACATTTATTTATTTATTTATTTATTTATTTATTTATTTATTTATTTGAAATTTGGCTTCTTACCAGGAATAAATCCCAATAGTAAAGAAGCTCTAGCATTATATACACAAAAATTTACAGAAAAATTTAATTATAAGTAATAAACAATAACAGTAACGTGATTATAAGATTTTTGTAGAAAATAAATAGTATAGTCATAGTAAATACATATATAAATACAAACATTTTAAGTTAAGAAAATCTAAGAAGGCGCTTAAACTGCGGTAAACTAATATAGAACAGATCTGGCATATTGTTGCCGTTGTACAAGTGTGACAATCTTATAACCGGAGAATTTAGGATAGAGTTTGTGCGATAATGACAGTAAGTAAAAAAGCTATTTGTTCTAGTACCGCAATTAGGTACTCTAAGGCAAAAAGACGATAGTATAATTGGTGAATCGACGGTGTTATTAAAAAGTTTATGTAAAAATGTGAGGTCACTTAATTTTCTTCTGTTTTCTAATGATAGTATTTTAGGCCTGTATGTTGGAAACTTCCGACAAATTTTTTTTTTAAAGAATTTTCGTTGAATAGATTCAATGCTATTTATGTAAACAGCATAGCGTGGGTTCCAACATACAGATGCAAACTCCAATTGACTCCTAACGAGAGAATTATATAATTTAATTAAAATGGAGGGATGTTTAAAATTCGAGCTTGCTCGAATTAAGAAACCTAACATTTTGTATGCTTTTTGAACAATATTGCCAATGTGAATATCAAATATTAATTTAGTATCAAGTGTCACACCTAAATCCTTCAGTTTTATTAATAACAAAATTGTCTATTTTGTATTCGCACCTGAAAGCTTTTCTATTTCTTGTGAATTTTATATAAAAACATTTGTCAATGTTTAGCGTCAATTTCATTTTTTTTCGTGTACGTTATTAAATTATTTGTCTTGTTCGAAATGATGACAGCCATTGAGTGATTCGATAGTATGATTTATTTTAAGATCATCCGCATATAATAGAAATTTAGTAAATTTAAAACATGTAGATATATGATTAATAAAAATATTGAAAAGAGTGGTACATGGTAAGCAGTTTTTACCACTCTCTGAGAAAAAGGTTGTTAGGACCTTTGGCATGATTGACATGTTGATTAATCCTTAATCCTTAATAGTGGTCACCATATTTTTCCGAAATCGACAATTAAAGTATACGATATCACTCTGCGAAGCCAAAATAGCTAAAGTAAAACTTTATAGACTCTTACGTCAAAATATAACTTTACATACTGAACTGTCAAACTTGAATTAACCTAAATTTGTAACTTCTATAAAAATAAACATATTTCAAACTTTCACTGAATATTCTGTGTGATAATATATTTTATTTATTTATATTTAAGAACAAGAAAAAAGATTCCATGATGTATTTTTAACTACATGCGCTTCGGATTGGTATAAATAGAATGCAAAATCACAATAAATTTATATTAAAATGGTTGTTTAAAATAAGAAAAATACTTCAGCATTAATGTCGATAAAAACTTCAAAACGCTTCTCTCAGAACGATAAACCAAGTTGAAATAATATAGAAAACAATGACAACACAATATCAGAATACCTCAAAAACACTCAAGTATTTTCAAAATAAAAAGCAAAACGTTTTTTCTGTTGTTGACACACAATACAATCTCCCATCGCCACAGAGTGTAAAAGGCGTGCGGATATATTTGTTTATTTAAAGATAAAATAAATTCTCGTTTCGAAGAATAGCTCGCAATTTCCCACAATTTAATTCCACTTCAATCCTCTCTTCAATAAACAAACATCGCTGGCGAAAATCAACTTTCCTACAAGTCTTTTGTCTCAGCTTCTTGGCTTACAGTCTGCCGGAGTCCCGGAGTTGTGGATGTTTTCCGGACTTTTATAAACGAGCGTTTTTCAGCGTTGATAAAGTTTATGGCAGATGGCTTCGGTCTTCGCGGCTTCATTAGCCAGGATCTGACATCTAGATTGAGAGCTAATATCCCGCAAAACTGACCAAGACGGAATTTACCCTTCATAATTACTGGGAAGATGAAATGAGACAGATTCTGACAAATGTATGTCATTCGTTTTTCCGGTTGATATTAATATGGATTTTTTTTATCCAAAATTTGTCAATTAACTGTTCGACTACCTATTTTTACCTCTCGCTAAGAGAGGTATTAAATTCATGCTAAAAATGCTGTCCGTGTATGTGCGTGGATGTGTGTGTGTGTGTGTGTGTGTGTGTGTGTGTGTGTGTGTGTGTGTGTGTGTGTATGTTGGATCCACGATTTCTCAAATACTATAATACTTAAGACATTTTTAACTACGGATTCCTCAATCTAACAATAATGGGAAGAGTTGATTAAATTTTGGTAATAATTGGACAGTAGTAGTTACAAGAAAAAAATCATCTAAATATTATTTATCGAAAATCTATGTAAATACTTATATTAAAGAACGTTAAATTCTATGATACTGACATTTGTCAATCAGAATTTTCTTAATATAGATGTTTCCATGGTTATAACACAGCTTGCTGCTTTATGAAATTTAATTTCTTTATAAATTTATTACTCTATATCCATTGAATATGAAGTACAAAATGTAATGAAATCTTATAGAGAATAAAAAATTCTTTAATGTTTATAGTAACATTAAATGTGAAAAAATGATATTTAACACCGTTTTTTCAAGAAAAACTGTTAAAATCTTCAAATTACGGTATTTCCGGTCGACCAATTGTAACCAAAATCTAATCAGCTCCTCATATAGATGTAAAGAAAAGAAATACGCAAAAATTATAATTTTTGGGAAGGTGGTATTGACAATACCTTCCTTACCTAAAGGTGACGAAAGGTAAAAAGTCAACAACGCAAAAGAATGTACGTAAAAAAGAATATAAAAGGAATTTGCGAAAAAATGACGAATATAAGAAAAAGAAAAAGTAAATTTCAGGATATTGAATATAAAGAAAATGTATGTATTGTACATAATTTATATTAAAATATCCCATAGATTTTGCAAATATATGTGAGAATTATTTTGTAGTGAGACATGAATATATGTATTTGTATTTGAAAATATTTTTTGTTTTATGCGTACAACCAGGTAAAATATCTGGCGAGAGGTTATGTGCTGGCCACATCAGATTTTTACCTTCTGTCACCATTAGGTAAGGAAGGTATTGTATTTGGTTAAAAAATTCGGTGGTGAGTTTTTGATGAATAAGCACGTTTTAGAGTCCCTGGAATAAGATTTTACTATTATTACTATAATGTCTGTATGTCTGTATGTCTGTATGTGTGTAGGTGTGTAGGTGTGTGTGTGTGAGTGTGTGTGTGTGTGTGTGTGACGATTTTTTCGGCTCCAAAAACTCAAATACTACAATTCAATCTGCTGTGCAAATTTAAATATCTCAATTAAAGCTGTGAGTAAGTTGCAAAGTAACTCCTGGTTAGGGAAATTTTTCACCTAGAACCCTTTCCGCTTTCTCCGTAAATTCCCCCATAATGGCATCATATTTTATGGGTGTCTTTTTTAATTTCTTTCTTTTATTGTGTGAGAATTATGCTAATGCCGGAGTTCCTGTGTTGTTCATTATTAAATGAACGTTGCTCGTGGAAAGATAATTTTCTGGTGTGAATAATAACGCCGTCCGCACTGCCTGCGGTTATATTAAAATCTTGATCCTCGCAGAATAAAGACTAATTAATGTCGTAATTAATTAAATAACGTAGTACGAGGTGAAAGCGAACCCGCCACTGCTTGGCTTGGACTCGCCGACAGAGACTGGGACTGACACAACGGTCGCTCGGTTAATTTAATGCAACGTCTGCACGACAGACACTATACCCATTTTGTTGGGGTTGATACACTAACAATCAATAAGTTTAATCTCATAGATTAGTACAGAATAGACAAGGCCGTTCCTAGGGGTACTGCCGCCTGCGTGCAAATATATATATATATATATATATATATATATATATATATATATATATATATATATATATATATATATATATATATATATATATATATAGTATTGTGCCTGTGTTAGCGTATGCGGATGATGTGGTTGTTTTAGGTGAAAATGAAAAGCAACTCAGAAGAATAATAGAGAAAATACATGTAGTTGGAAGAAGTATGAATCTGGAGTTGAATGTTGATAAATCCAAGGTGTTAGTATTTGAAAGGAGTAAATTGGTGACTGTGTGCAATGTGTAGGTGGATGGAGTGAAACTGCAGCAAGTGAATGAGTTTGTATATTTGGGTAGCATGATGTCAAGGGATGGTCGAATTGATAGACAAATTGAAGAGTGAGTGCGGAGTGTAAGGTAATGGGTGCTCTGCGTACGTTTACTCGAAACGTAAACGAGTGAACGGCTTGTAAAGCGTATATATCTTGGTGAAATTCAGGGTGTACGATTGCGTGGCCGTCCAGTGTGTAAGTGGATGGATGTGATTGATAAGGTACTAAAAGAGAGAAAGTTTCCGAATGGGAAAAGAAGAAGAGCGTGTATGAATGCGATTATGAATGTGGCCGAGGCGAAAGAAGTGTGATTAGACAGGAATGTGTGGCGAAGGATGATTGTTTCGTAACTATTACTGTGGTCCGGTTGCGGTATTTCGCTACAGAAAATCGGTCACTTTAATATGTTAAGAGTAAGGAATATATGTTGTACTATGATGTCAGATTAGTAAGAATGTTGTTGAAAGAGAGAGTGATTATTTTTTGGTTGATGTTCTTTTTATTCTTTCAGGTTCGTGCTAACCCACTAAGTAGGAAATGCGTGATTTTATGTATGTATGTATGTATGTATGTATGTATGTATGTATGTATGTATGTATGTATGTATGTATGTATGTATGTAAGTATGTATGTATGTATGTATGTATGCAAGTATGTATGTATGTATGTATGTATGATGTATGTATATATATATATATATATATATATATATATATATATATATATAAATAAATTTGAAAGCGCTGCTTGACGTTTTCAATAGCAGGCAGTAAAGTGTTACAGAAAATCAGCAGCGGAAATTGTCGTATTTCTTCGGAGGACTTACGGGGAAGAAGATTTGAGCCATGCAAGGATATACGAGAGGTTTTCTCGTATTAAAAGTGGTCGAATGTCAATTGACGTGAAAATGAACCTCGACTGGGACGTTCTACGATTTTCAGAACGTCCGAAAGAATTTAAAAAAATTGTGATGCGATCATGTCTGATCGTCATGCTTAGAACAATCGACACATTTTTATTCAACATCCTCTGAAATTCTTGCCGTATACAGATCATAATGACTAAATCCAGTAAACAAATTGCCATATTTTCTAATACAGTTTACACGTTCTAGTAAAAAATAAACTAAAATATACCGCACTTTTCACATAAGAAAATCATTTACATTCACTTCACCAAATATTTGCAATTCAATCCAACTATTTATTCCCAACAACAGTTTTTAATTCGGCATTAGTATTCCCGCTGGCAACTACACCAGTTCCTAGCACTTTTCTTCCTACTAATAGAAAGAAATCTCGCACTTCCACCGTTTGAATATTTAAAACTCATTTGCTCATCACAAACAGAAATTCGTGCAGTAGAATTTATTTTTCAACCTAATGCTAATACGTATCTTACCAAGCAATTACCAAAATACGCTTTAAAGTAAAACTCGCTACATTTCGCGGTTAAACGTGACAAGAAAAACGCGAAGGGAATTAATGCATAATTCAAATAATGCATTAGCTAAGCTTTCTGTAATGATCTCTTTAGAATCTCGGATTCGCAGATTTCAATATGTAAGAAGAATATGAAAGATGGAACTGAAAAGATTTGCGATTTAAATTATACTAAATGAATTGAGTTAACGGATTTACATTATTTTATTACTTATTTAAATTCAATTGGAAAAATATAGTAAACCTTGTTATTTAAAAATGTTTTTACTGCTGAAATTGATTGATTTTTATTTTATTACAATTTTGAAATGTATATTATCCTGAAATAATTGCGTAGGCTTCCACAGTCTGAGTCATGAGAAATATTCGTTTTCTGGGAATGGACTGTGTCATATTTTGAGTCAGAGCACAACGTTTCGCCCGCAGTCGTACGGGGCATCTTCAGGAGCAAGGGGAATAGTACTGTCTTAAACAAGGTTACCCGACGTGTTAACCACACTAGAGGCCGAGTTTAAGCAACAAGAGAAAGGGAGACTCAGTTTACAAGGTTACCCGACGTGTAAACCACGCTAGAGGCCAAATAAACCAAGGTAAACTGTAGTAGCAGGCCATGTAAGCTCAATTGGCTAGAAACAATTGCAAAAATTAAATGTCGCATTAGTTGACACAGTTGACATTCCTTACCCACAATTGTCAAACGTTCCGATTTCCTTGGGAAACGTAGTGACACCGTCAAAAACTCGACCAGCCTGTATTTTTCTAAAAAGTATGTTATTCCCTTAATTCTGACTCGCTGATTATGGGAAAAATAATTAAAAAATTCCAAGAGCTTACTTTACAAGATAACAAATTTTATTTTGATTAGGAATCTTACAAGTTTTTTCAACTTTGGCGGAGTATAACTAATTAACGGTAAAAGATAGATTAATGCCCTTTACGCCATTCGATTCTATGGACTTTTGTACATATCTGTACTAATTTTCAATGTTCACGTGTAGCTGATACAATATTACGAAGCAAATAATCAAAAAATGGTAGCTTGGAAATCTCAGTACACCGTCAAAAACTCGACCAGCCTATATTTTTTTAAAAAGTATATTATTCTTTTAATTCTGACCCGCTGATTACGGGAAAAATAATTTAAAAATTCCAAGAGCCTTACTTTACAAGATACCAAATTTTATTTTGATTAGGAACCTTACAAGTTTTTTCAACTTTGGCGGAGTATAACTAATTAACGGTAAAAGATACATTAATACCCGTTACGCCATTCGATTCTACGGACTTTTATACATATTTGTACTAATTTTCAATGTTCATGTGTAGCTGATACAATATTACGAAGCAAATAATCAAAAAATGGTAGCTTGGAAATCTCAGTACACCGTCAAAAATTCGACCAGCCTATATTTTTTTAAAAAGTATATTATTCTTTTAATTCTGACCCGCTGATTACGGGAAAAATAATTAAAAAATTCCAAGAGTCTTAGTTTCCAAGATATTAAATTTTATTTTGATTAGGAATCTTACAAGTTTTTTTAACTTTGGCGGAGTATAACTAATTAACGGTAACGCCATTCGATTCAATGGACTTTTCTACATATAATCAAAAAATGGTAGCTTAGAAATCTCAGAGTTATACTGTGCCAAAATTAAAAAAAACTTGTAAGATTCCTAATCAAAATAAAATTTGGTATCTTGTAAAATAAGGCCCTTGGATTTTTTAAATTATTTTTCCCGTAATCAGCGGTTCAGAATTAAGAGAATAAAATACTTTTTAGAAAAATACAGGCTGGTCGAGTTTTTGACGGTGTACTGAGATTCCCAAGCTGCCATTTTTACATTATTTGCTTCGTAATATTGTGTCAGTTGTATATGAACATTGAAAATTAGTATATATGTGTAGAAAAGTCCATAGAATTGATTGGTGTAACGGGTATAAATGTATCTTTTACCGTTAATTAGTTATACTCCGTCAAATTTAAAAAAACTTGCAAGGTTCCTAATCAAAATAAAATTTGGTATCTTGTAAAGTAAGACCCTTGGAATTTTTTAATTATTTTTCCCGTAATCAGCGGGTCAGAATTAAGGGAATAATATACTTTTTAGAAAAATACAGGCTGGTTGAGTTTTTGACGGTGTTTAATTTTGTAAGTTAAGTAGTTTTGCATTTTTAATTCAGCTAAAATTAGCATTCCGCGAACTGCCTTTAGAGCTATGATTTTCTATGACTATAAAAGACAGTTAGGATACCAGCAAAGCTTTTGGCGATGCTGCCCCTTCATTATCCGTTGTTAATCATTGGTTCCGCGAATTTCGACGAGGGCGAGAACTGCTAGAAGACGAAGCAAGACCTGCGGATGCTGCCTGTTCAGAAAATGTTGATCGTGTGGCAAGCTTGATTCAGTCCAATCGAAATATTACTTATAGGGAGATTCAGGAGGAAGTGAAGATGGGATCCTCGACGGTGAATACCATTTTGCATAAACATCTTGGGGTAAGAAATCTAGCAAGCCGTTGGATACCGCATTTGCTCTCAGCAAGTCAAAAACAGGATCGAGTAGACAGGTGTAAATTTATGTTGCAAAAATTTAACAGAGGAGCTTCCAAGCAAGTGGCATACAACAGCAGTTTAGTGTTTGGGTATTCGAATATGAAGACTTGCCCATAAAAGTAATTCGTGGCAGAAGCGTCAATAAGAAAATGATTGCTATTTTTTCCGCCGAAGTGGTCCTGTTGCTGTTATTCTACTTGAAGATCGCAGAACTGTTAATTCTGAATGGTACTGCGAAGTGGCTTTACCACAGATGTTTGCAAAATTACAAACAGGTCGCCAAAGGTCCGGTTTGGGTAACATCTTAGTCCATCATGACGTCGCATTCCCCCACACTGCTGCCAGAACATTGGATATTTTGAAAGATTCGGGAGAGTAGAACCAGTTTTTGATTCTGTAATATTTATAATTTATCCAGTTTAATAGTGTAATATTTACTAAGAATACACAAGGAGAAAGAAATAATTATCAAGTCTTTATTCTTATCTGAGATAATTCAAAGGGTCAATAGTTCAATTTTCAAGAAAATTATCATTTAGTCTTGTGTTGTCGTCAAACAAACATCGAAAACATGTTCCGAATATTTCTGTTTTTATTTTTGCTCAACTTTTCTTGCTGTGTAAAAATACGTAATAATTTACCAACAATTGAATATTAAATAAATATTAAATAATAAATATTCTTGCAGCTCCATATTTTTCCCAATGTTCCAAATCAGATCCAAAAGTTAACGACTGCATTGCTCACAACGCAAATGGAGGCCTTTACGCTTTTGTCAAAGGTATTTATTGTTTACATAAATGAATGAATTAAACAATATTAAATTTTAGGCGATAAAAGTTATAACATTCAAAGTATGTTACCTATTTTCATTCCTTATATTGCGTTACAAATTGATAAACACTTAAAAATTAATATAACTAATGCAGTTATTAGCGACTTAGATGGTGCAAAGATCAAAAATGCTATGTAAGTAATGAAACAATTGCTATTTATAAAACAAGTTAGTAAATATATATTTTAACTGCATTTAATAGACAAAATATGGAATAATCTACAATTATTTTTATATTAAAATTAAATATGATATTTATTCTTGACATTTGACATATTGACTTGGTATTTTATAGTTACCAATAGAAATTATTATGATTTATATAACTCGAATTTTTAGAGCTGATTTGGATGACAAGAAAATGGAACTAGCTATGTATATGCCAAGAGCAACATTACTAGGCCAGTATAACTTAAAAGGAAAAATTTCTATTTTACCGATTGATGAAAGAGGGCCTGTTAATATCACTGTCAGTAAGTATTGCTTTATAGTGGAGATTTCCACAATATTTAAACCAATTTTCAAACACTGATCGGAATTACTGTTTATTTAATATTTATAATACATATTCGGCCTAATTCTCTAAGCAAAATTGTTACAATTAATAACCATTTTCAGTTTTTTATTTCAATGTCAGTTGCTAAGTTCAAAATCCCAATTCACTATTACATCAAGTTGCTAAAATTTAAGAACTAGTCGTTACGTCGAGTTGTTAATGTATCAACTGCATTTATCTCGTTGTTAGTATTGAACAATCGTATGTAAATGGATTTTCTTGAAAATTTTGTGTTAGGTAATAAACTTTTACTGGAAATAGAGGGACGACAGCAAAGGTAAACTATTTATAAACTAATATAAACCTATACATGCCCAATAATTATATACATTTTTATACAAGATTTTAGAATTATGCAAAGATATTTTCGAGATGTTAGTAATCCATTCCCGATACTGATATTAGGAAAAAAATATTTACAGAGATATTCAAACTGAGCAAGTCGTTTAATTTGTTAACTGGATGGTCTCATGCTTCAAGCATACTGAGTCAGTATATGCCCGAAGGTCTTATGTTACAAGGTGAAAGGTTTACATTTATTCCAAACTTAAACATTTTAATTCTTAATATTGAACAAATTTTCAGATTCTTTCCCGAAAAGATCTAAATTAAATTTTTTTAAACTTATTTTTATTTATCTTACACATTTAAATTTAAACAGCCATTTCAACAATGTCAAACTTCTATTATTTTTACTGCTAAAACTTCTAGACGATGGTCATGCGTCATTCCTGATGATAAGATTCTTGAAATTTCGAAATCGATTGCATCGAATTGAATAAACATGTATACTAAACTGGAGAACTTCATCAGATTCTCCCAACACTTAATTTTTACGCCTAGCTATGCATCTTATAAAGATATTATTGGGCAAAATTTCAAGTTTTCAAGTCAATCAACCATTTGCAAAATTTCCAACTAGCAGTTATCAGAACTGAAATGCAAAACTAACAGACGTTACCTAACGACTATCTTAACAACTATCTTAGTGAATTAAGCCGATTACATGTACATATTGTATATATATATATATATATATATATATATATATATATATATATATATATATATATATATATATATATATATATATATATATATGTTTTATGTTACATATGTACCATGTGTCAACTAAACTATCACATTATTCATAACTAATATGTATTTAATAGAGTGGTTCCTTAAAAGGGGTCGGCCCATAAGAATAATCAGTACGTAACTAATATTTATTTTAGTGCACAGCAGAATTAAATACAATTTCACTTACGAATTATTGGAAAGAAAAGGATTACACTACATGAACATTACCTCAAGTGCTATGAGTTACAAATCTGAAAGAGCTTTCTTCAAATTCTACAATTTGTTTGCAGATCATGAATTTTTAGGTTTGTATATTTTACGTTTTTGTATATTTGCTAGAAACATTGAATAATATTTTTGTAGGAGATGTGATAAACGAATCTTTAAATGAAAACTGGTTTGCCACAAATCAAGAGATGGCTCCGGCTATTTCTAGTTCATTGTGTAAGATTACTACGTCTAGTTTAAAGGGATTTTTCGAGAAGGTGCCATATGAAGAACTGTTGGGAGAATAAGTTAATAATATTTATTAATTATAAATAATAATGAATCATACAGTTGTTACCATACTTATTTAGGTACACAAATGTACAAAATAAAGATAATTGTAATATTATTATTTTCCTGGATTATTTATTAAAATTGTTAGCACCACAAACCTCTAGTTTAGTTAATCACGTATGACTGGCCACATTGGGGGAAGCTAGAAGACCTTTAGAAGTCAGACTGAAAGAACAACGAATTCTAAGGCAGAGAGAAGAAACATCGTGCAACTCTCTTGGGAAAAACAACATAGAATGAATTGGTCTAAGGCGAATATCATACACAGCGAGGAACACTGGTACAAAAGCAAATTCAAAAAAGGCAGCAGTCGTCAACAACAACAACATGGAGATCTTCAGCCAACCAAGTGTAGAAATATCATAACGCAATCGCGCTAGCAGCCGGGCTATGTAAACAAATAAACCGCGACGTGCTTAATTACATCCGGTCGCCTGAACCTTTTGTGATCATCGTTATTATGCGGTCGAACATTCTAGAGCTCTCTGGAAGTTAATGGCAGATGTATAAAAGGGACGCAGCTATGCTCGGGAGTTAGTTAGTGACATGGAGAGACATAAGAGACATTCACATAGAGTGTTAGTGAAGCACAGCAATATCGTTGTGAGCGTATGCAATATAGTGTCAAGTGGAGGACTCGGGAAGTTACTGGTTAACTGGGATAGCTGTGGATGTTAATACTCGGTAGTGTTGACGAGTATTGGGAAGCTATAGTGTACAAGGACAGTAACGGCGAGTCGCGAAGTTATTGGTATACCGGGATAACTGTGGAAGGGAGTACTCTGTAGTATTGAAGAGTATTGGGAAGCTAGGTATACGGGGACAGTAACGGCAAGTGGAAGTGGATACTTGTTGAAGAATTGTGGCATACGGACAGTCGGTGATATTGAGTCTGTGGAAGAGAGAGAGAGAGGGAGAGAGTTATATAAATAGAGAGATAGTCAGGTGAAAAGTGTGACTTCTGTCCGAGCAGTTAAATATACAGATGCTGTTGGGTCAGTTGAGAATAAGACGCTGTGGATGTTGGTAGTCAGACGGTTGAACGTGATATAAATAAACAGTGACATAAATAGTCGAAATAAATAATTAAACTATTATTCACGAAAGATGACTATTCAAGGTCATTTGTGAGCCGTCTGATATAATATTACTCGCAGATAACTTCACTGCATTTCGTAAGCATAGGCGTGTAACATGAAATATTTATGGACCCAATTTAACTGAAAAAATAAGAGTATGTTATTTAAAAATTATGTTTCGTTCTAAATAATGGCTTTCTGAAAGATTTATGTTCTTCGCTTATGTTTTTACAAAATTCAAAAACGTAGTCTTAACTATAAACCAAGTAATAATAATTTGATTTAAACGGCAACGCCACTGGGTAAATATTAGCACAGAGAGCATTGTAGTAGATAATTAGGTATCTGTAATTCTACGACATACGTCCTTATTATTTATAATGTGTTAGAAAGTAATGCCACTATTTACGTATATCTGTCCCACCACATAAATTAAATAGACATAGGTCAAATAATATTTCTCTTTCTAATACAAAATGTTGCCAAGGTACTGCTGTAAAGTGATGTGTATTCTTTCTTCGAACAAATGTCCTTGAATAGTCATCTTTCGTGAATAATAGTATAGTAAGATCGTTTAAATAAATAGTTGTTTAATATTAGTAATACTCATTTTCATTATAGTTTAATAAACACTTATTTTAATTAATAATAATTGTCTAATATTTACACTTCACTCAAATAAATAAATAAAAACGTTACCATATGAAATAAAAAATATTACTTTACATCGATTTGTATTATTTCATAGCAAGGTAGATTATAATAAAAGTCTCCCCTAGTACATCCATGCTAAACAATAAACATCACAATATGTAATGCATTCCCCTTTAATACACTTAGCGTACATCCTCACGTCTGTTTTCTACCCTAACACAAACTTATGTTCAGCTAAATTGGTTGATATATGAGTCATCTTTCTAACGTAATTAGGCGACAAAATTTTTCCATTTGTGCGGAAGGATTTGAGTAAAATATTCAGGAGGATAAATTTATAATGTAGCGTGTAGAGGATGGGCATGTTTGCAGAGAAGTTTGTCTTTTTTAAAGGACCCGTGAGGGCCATCATCAGAACGGCGACCCAGCTAGCAGCGTATTTTATATCATCTGGGGTGACGTGTCGTGCTATGCCCACATCTCGAAGGGGGATATTAAATATTTGTTATAGTTCAAAACTTACGCATTGTAGATATGATGTTATGCATATATAAATAATAAGAGCCAGGAGGGATAATATTCGAGAGTAGTTGAATGAAAAACGACTGATTTTAGTTCTGATTATCTAAAACTGCGTTCAGAGTTATCCAATTATCAATTACAATTATTATTTACAATTAATACACGCTTTGACTTATGGGAAACAAAGCAAACGTACACAGCGACGAAATCAAAACGTTAATTGTAAGTATTAAGTGGAAAGTTTACAAACTACAAACTTTTCACTTACAATTAGTGCGACAGATATATCATTTTGTCTCTTTCTCTATTAAATAGTAAAATATGATGCAGGATATTGTAATAAATAATAAAATTGGTCACAAAGTTGACTTCGGTCGAAAAAGAACTCCATTAAAAATTAAACAATAATGTAATATGCACTATTGTTTTTTGAAATCATTTCTTGTTTTTCTTTCAAATTTTTGCCACGATTGATCTTACCTTCTCAAAGTAGCACAACTATTGTCAATTCAGATGAAATGTTTCTAAAGTTGTGAAGTTTTTTTATATATAATATTTTTGGATTCAAGCTTTAATGTTGTTTTTAACAATTTATTGTTGTGGATACATATTTGACGACGTTTCAGCCTTGGTTAAAGTCGTTATCAAGTCAGACCATGAAAATTACATGTCACAGACAAAATTCTATGAATGAGTTACAATATAAAAAATCTGATGTGACCAACACATAACCTCTCGCCAGATATTTTACCTTGTTGTACGCATAAAACGAAAAATATTTTTAAATACAAATACATATATTCATGTCTCACTGCAAAATGATTCTCATATATTTGCAAAATCTATGGTATATTTTATTATAAATTATGTACAATACATACATTTTCTTTGTATTCAATATCCTGAAATTTTCTTTTTCTTTATATTCGTCATTTTTTCGCTAATTCCTTTTATATCTTTTTTACGTATATTCTTTTGCGTTGTTGACTTTTTTTTTTATTTTCATAATCTTCATAATGATGTACAAATATTTTTGACAGTGGCATACAAAAGTATTTACATAAATTTTCAATAAATAATATTTCGATGATTTTTTTCTTGTAACTACTACCTCCGGTTGACCAATTGTTACCAAAACTTAATCAACTCTTACCATTATTGTTAGATTGAGGAACCCGTAGTTAAAAATGTCTTAAGTCTTATAGTATTTGAGAAATCGTGGATCCAACATCCACACATACACACACACACACACACACACACACACACACACACACACATACACACATCTACACACACACACACACACACACACACACACACACACACACACACACACACACACAACTACACACACACACATCTACACACACACACACACACACACACACACACACACACACACACACACACACACACACACATCTACACACACACATCTACACACACACATCTACACACACACATCTACAAACACACATCTACACACACACACATCTACACACACACATCTACACACACACATCTACACACACACATCTACACACACACATCTACACAAACACACACACTCACACACACACACACACACACACACACACACACACACACACACACACACACACACACACACACACACACACACACACACACACACACACACACACACACACACACACACATCCACACACACATACGGACATCATCGTAAAAATGTTATAATCGGATCCTAGGGACCTTAAAACGTGCTTGTTCACTAAAATCTGGATATGTGATTTTTAACATGAACTCTTAGCGAGAGGGAAAAGGATTTATTTTATATCTTTTAAACATAGTTTTGAAAGATATAAAATAAATTGTTAAAAACTACATTGAAACTTGAATCTAAAAATACTCCTATAAAATATTGTCTATTTAGTTTTCGTGAGGTAATTGAAAAAGGATTTTTGTTGGAAGTCTTGCAATGCGAAAAGTCTCAGTCTTCGTAAGTACCTACTTTCCTCTGCTTGTATTGAATGCTATTATAGTTTATTGGTAGTGTCTTTGAAGAGAGTACGTTATTCCTTTGGTAACTCGACCCTTGGGTTTAAACCTTGTTTTAACTTTCTTCCTGTGTCCGTCTTTGTCTTTCAAGTACTCCTTCGAGCGCAGCGTTGCGTCTACAAGGCACAAGATACACTAGCGATTCTCATTGTAACAGACAACTTGAAAGGATTATAAACAACTAACAAAAACAATAATTATTGCACGCTTGCTTTTAAAGATACAGTGCTCTTGTTGCATATATCTTTTATTAGATAAAAACGACATATATTTATCTGATCTATTAACATGTCCAAATATAGGAAATACGGAATACATCTTTGTTGCGTTTGAATACGGTTAAAACAGCGCAGGGTCAAGCTAAAATTATTGAGAATAAAACATATCAATCTGCATTTGGAATGCATTAAAAATAACCATGAATATCCAAAAGTTCAAGAAATAAGTCACACATTGCCAAATTTCTGGAACTCTATTCAGGACTTCAGCCAAATATATTTTAATGCACCATTTAGCTGTTACACTATCTTCTGTTCTTCCAAATTAAATGTATCTATTACCAGTTTCGTACTTCTAAGAAATTCGGCCGTAACTTTGTCCATGTCTCGCTGGTTTTGTGAAAAAATTTATGGACGAATATTTCGGAAACGAAAAGAGATATCGACCTCTGGTTTTAAAATCTTAAATCAACACCCTTCATACTACTTGAAAACAAATTTTCAGATTTTTTTATTTTTTAAAAATTTCGAACTTGTTTTAAACCACTTTACTCTCATACCCGAAAATGGGTGTGCGATACACCTTCAACGACCTCACCAGTAAATTCCTCGTATCAAAATACATAAGTATTCTAATTTTCATCGAAATATTCCAACGGATACATTTGTTGTTAAACATTCTTTAAAATCGCCAAAAACTGAAAAAATCGCAAGGGGTACACCTCAGATTTTTACGATTTTCGGCTATTTTAAGAGTTTTCCTTCTGGAGATTGTAATAGTTGTTGGCCCAAAAATGAGCAGTTTTGAGAAAAAAATTAAGGACGAATATCTCGGAAACGAAAAGAGATATCGACCTCTGGTTTTAAAATCTTAAATCTACACCGTCCAAACTACTTGAAAACAATTTTTCAGATTTTTTTATTTTTTTAAAATTTTGACCTTGTTTGAAATTATTTTACTCTCATATCCAAAAATGGGTATGTTGTATACCTTTAACGACCTCACCAGTAAATTCCTAATACCAAAAAACATAAGTATACCAATTTTTAAACTACGGATTCCTCAATCTAACAATAATGGGAAGAGTTAATTAAGTTTTGGTAACAATTGGACAACCGGAAGTAATAGTTACAAGAAAAAAAAATTATTTATCGAAAATTTATGTAAACTTATATTAAACATCGTTAAATTCTTTATTCGATAAATATAAATTCATTATTATATCTTCTGTAGATTTAGAGATAAAGAAATGCATATAAAATAATTTGATGTAAAAAATCTCAGATCAAACTACTTCATGGCAAGAAATTCAAATGTTTCTAATTGACACATAAATGTCACTGTCAAAAATATTTGTATGCCACTGTCAAAAATATTTGTACATCATTATGAAGATTATAAAAATAAAAAAACAACAACGCAAAAGAATATACGTAAAACAGAATATAAAAGGAATTTGCAAAAAATGACGAATACACAGAAAAAGAAAAGGAAAGTAGAAAAAGAAAATTTCAGGATATTGAATATAAAGATAATGTATGTATTTATATAATTTATATTAAAATATCCTTTAGATTTTGCAAATATATGTGAGAATTATTTTGTAGTGAGACATGAATATATGTATTTATATTTTAAAATATGTTTTGTTTTATGCGTACAACCATGTAAAATATCTGGCGAGAGGTTATGTACTGGCCACATCAGATTTTTATCGACGTACTCATGCGCCAAAAAAGTCGTGTATGTATTCATGAAAATGGGAGAAATCCAAAAATAATCTCTTGAACCTTTCAAATCTAAGGCGGCATCGTGAAAGATCATATTTATATCTTGCAGTCTTTTCTGAACTCTATCAATTGAATGAGTACTCTCGTCCAAAATTCAAGTAGAGTCAGAAAATCGAGTGTCAACATACAGTTGTACAATTGCGTAGCATCACTTCTTGTTTCACTCGTTTCATTTGCATCATCTATTATAGTCTCGAGAATTTGGTGTATGCCGTCAAGGTAGTTGTTTATGGGCTTCACAGCTTCCATTTTTGCACTCCATATTGTTTTAGACTCAGATTTAATAACTATGGGCACAGCGTTTTTGAGTATTTCCCAGCGTTCAGTAGACGATGAAAAAACAGATAGAGAGCTTCAACAGTTCCGAAAAATGTCAATACGCACAGTAATCAACAGTTTTAACACTTCAAATTATGGCACCCAGGTTACGGATACCAAGGGCTCCGCGGTGCCCCCTTGGTTCTAGCGCCCAGGGCACCTGCCCTGTTTGCCCCACCTTAGGTACGCCACTGCATGTAGTCTGAATTTTAGTTTTGGGCACATACTCAACGCCAGCCCGCTGAGTTCCAATGTAACGGTTTAGTTTTGTGTGATTATGTCTAATTTGATAGTTAATAATAAGTTAATTAATCTGAATATTATGTGTAAATGAAACTGTTCCTCCTCAAAGAAGAAGAAGAAGAAGCGGATATTATCCAAATCCCCAGTGCATCACAACAATTTGTTATCATGCAATACAAATTATAACAGCAGTAGAACGCGAACTGTAATAGGGGTAGTAAAATAATTTCCCTCCATAAAAATGTGTATTCTCGTCTGGTGTGCTAATGGCCGTCCCCAATTTCCCTTTGTCCGAAATAATTCAAAATCGTAGCGGCGTAATATCCGGAGTAATTCAGCACCACAACAAGGGCGATTCCATTCTAATAAATAAAGCTCGATTAGAGTTAATAAGAGACAAGTTATGGCCGCGATAAGTTTTTATCAGATGCGCTGCGATGCGATATTATTACACCCAGGGGTGGTTCGTGGACCGTGGCCATGTGTTCGCAGATAAACACGCAGCTGTATGTGCGCACGATAAGCGAAATTTGCGACAAATTAATTATTTCCACAGTTTTATCGCCAATGGACGATTACCCATCCAAAAATTATGGAATTTTAAATTCGTTATGAATTATTCAAATATATACCTTAATGCTATGGAAAGGGGTGGTTTCACAGCTGTGATTTTCATCTACATTTGACAACAGTGTCAGTAACCATTCGAGTTTCGTAGTATATTCACAAAACAATATTCAAAATCGTATTATAAGATTTTTTGACTAACTATTTATCTAACTGTCTTACTTTAACATTTTTAATTATTAGGGTGAAGTGTAAATATTAGATATATAACTAAGATTGAATCTGTCCAACATAAATTTATCAAATATTGTTATTTTAAAATTCATGGACAATATCCTAGCTTCACCCATGATTATTTCGTTTTATTGCCTGAAGTGAACTTGGTGCCATTAAGTAGTAGAAGAAATTTGCAATTATCTCTCTACTTATACAAATTAATTAATAATTGTATTGATGACCCATGTAGTCTTGAGCTTATACCTTTTCATATTCCACGAGTCACTTCAAGAAATAAAATACCATTTCATTGTAAAACAGCTAGGACTAATTATGAATTGAAATCTCCAATAAGACAACTCTGTGTAGCGTTTAACAATATATCATGTACTATTGACATTGACATATTTGGCGACTCCTTTTTTAAATTTAAGAGTACATTAATTAAATTCTTTTCGGGTTAAGTTACTTGTTACATTTCTTATATGTTTATTTAATGTTTATTTACTGTGTTTACTGTCTCAATACATTCGTTTTTGTATTTGTATACCATATAATCGTCCTGTAATTGGGATCCTGTATCCTGTTGGATCGATTTATTAATAAAGAAATAAATAAATAAATAAATAATTAAATAAATAAATAAATAAATAAATAAATAAATAAATAAATAAATAAATAAATAAATAAATAAATAAATAAATAAATAAATAAATAAATAAATAAATAAATAAATAAATAAATAAATAAATAAATAAATAAATAAATAAATAAATAAATAAATAAATAAATAAATAAATAAATAAATAAATAAATAAATAAATAAATAAATAAATAAATAAATAAATAAATAAATAAATAAATAAATAAATAAATAAATAAATAAATAAATAAATAAATAAATAAATAAATAAATAAATAAATAAATAAATAAATAAATAAATAAATAAATAAATAAATAAATAAATAAATAAATAAATAAATAAATAAATAAATAAATAAATAAATAAATAATAAAGATTTATTGCTATAAATAAATATTAGAAAGGTATAAATAAAGACGATTACTCATATTGAACAATTATTAAAAACTAATTAAGAATTACAATTAATAGGTAACTAGGTAACACCAACACTATTTATTTATTTAACCAATTAACACTACTATTTATTTCCACGATATTACTAATTATTTATTTCACTACGCGTTCAAATCTTAGACTGCCGGTCTGTTGCAGACTCTTGTAGACTGTTTACGCAATATTTACATTATTATATTCATATATATCACGTTCAACTGTCCGCCTACCGACCTCTGTCTCTGAATGTTACTAACTATGATATTTCTTTACAAAATCTTTAATAATATATGGAAATAACATTATTTATTTATTTAATGTACAAGTTTGTAACAAAATGACAAGATCCAATACTTTATTTTACCCACATTCAAGTAGAACAAATAATAATAAAAATTCTTCATTAAACAGAATCATATCTACCTATAATTCCAAATTTGATACATTAGATCTTTTTCATCTCCCACTATCACTATTTAAAAACGCTGCCAGATCAATTATTAATATATAATTTCACATAGTTTATAATTCTTTTAATTATATCTCTGAACAATATCAATATTTTGTATCTTCATAATGTACTCACTATGTATTCGTGTTAGTAAGAAGTGAAAACCTTTAATTGGTCTTCATTGACTGTGGTTTTCCAAATAAATAAATAAAAAAATGTATGTAACTAACTCTCGAGCATAGCTGCGTCCTTTTATACAGCTGCCATTACCTTCTACAAAGCTCTAGAATGTTCGACCGCATAATAACAATGAACACAAAAGGTTTAGGCGACCGTAAGTAATTAAACACGTCGCGGGTTATTTGTTTACATAGCCCGGATGCTAGCGCGATTGCGTCATCGCTATAAATAGAAACTCGCTTATTGCTGCGGCAAAGGCGGTGGTAACAGCGACGGCGACAGCGGCGACGACAGCGGCGGCGACAGCGGCGGTAACAGCTGGCGTTCTACGTTACATTACTAACAAAGAAGTAAAGTTAAATAAAAGCTTGTAATAAAGAGTAATATGAACTGAATGAAAGATGTTAACTATTTGTATATTGCTCTTTAAAAAGTATATAAACATGAAGTCTCTTGAATTAAAAGGTAATATAACATTTCGTTTGTGAACAATCTAGTGTGTTGGAAGTTCCTGAGACTATAAAAATTATAATTAATGAAAATTTCAAATATAACATTTAAAAAACAAAACCATTCTAATACTTTTATTATTGGTGGGGTGGATGTAAAATATCGTTACATAGGAAAAACATTCTGATACTTTCAAAAATTTCTCAATTCGATTTATTAATATCTCCGACTCCAGTAACTTCCTTGGTAGATAATACTAATATCCCGGATCATTTAAAATCCACCTTATAAAGTTAATTAACCCAAACGTCGTTCGGAAATTTTTTACTGCTTGGCGAATGGTAAACTTTCCGTATCTGTATATAAAGTTGTGCGTTATCAGAGAATTTCTTCTCATTGTTCTTTCTCCTATCAGAGAGAGCTCTTACTGGCAAGATAAGTCGGAGCGGAGGTTTTTGTGACTTCCTCTCGCTCCGGAGTTCCCGTCCCGAACTCCGAATTGGAGCAATCCACCGGAATCGGATCTGAGACTGAGACTCGTAGTGAAACAGAAACTGAAACTATTTCCAATTTGCGGCTTGACGTACACGACTGCATACATCGTTTTGTCTCATTTTTAATTAAAGTTTCGTCATTAAAACGATAGTTCAGTTGGTTTAACAATGACAACTTGGATAAATTATGTACATAGTTAAAATAATAAATATTAAACAGTCTGATCAAATAAAAACCTATATAAAAATAGTTTTTCTGAATTGTCGTTAAAATAAAATAAAAAGTTTATACAGAGTGATCAAAAATGGCTGTAGGTCACGTGACAATTTTTGTTCCACAATAATATCAAAATTATATTTCAATTTTTCATAATTCGTCAAAACTATATTCCACATATGACACATAATAACAGCTGCATGACATTTGATTAATATCATTGCCATACGTTGATTCATTCGATATTTGTTTTCATTGTGGATTTTTTAACGAAGAGAATGACAAATTTCTTCTAGCCGCATATTTTCGTTCAGCTGAACGTATCAAGACGGTTCTAATTCTTGGTAGTATTGTTACGACATCTAGCAAAATTCTAAACTTACGATCATGGAAATAGTAACGCTGTCATATTAAAAGTAAGCGGCAAATGTCAAAATTGTATGGAGCGGCATGCTTCAGCCATTCTTGATCACTCTGTACAAATTTCATACAGAAAGTTCTTTGCAAAAGATTCTATTTCTTGCACATTATCTTCCGGCAGTTGTATGTATCTTGTACAAATTCCAAACAGAAAGTTTCTAGCAAAAGATCCTATATTTCTAGTAAAATTATTACACAAACATACTATGTCAATTGCACTTGACACTGACATCTTTCAATCAGAATTTTCTTAATATAGTAGCTGTTTCCATAGATGGCTACTTTATGAAATTTAATTTCTTTAAAATGTTTTAACTATATATCTATTTTATATGAAATATAAAATGCAGTCGAATCGTATAGAGAATAAAATATTCTTTAATATTTATAATAACATTAAATGTGAAAGAATGATATTTAACATCATTTTTTCAGGAAAAACTGTTAAAATCTTTAAATTAGGGTACTTCCGGTTGACCAATTATAACCAAAATATAATCAGCTCTTCATATAGATGTAAAAAGAAAAAGAATACGAAAGAATTAAAATTTTTGGAATTGTAGTATTAGAGTTTTCGCAGGCGAAAATTTTGTCACACACACACACACACACATACACACACACACAACACACACACACACACACACACACACACACACACACACACACACACACACACACACACACACACACACACACACACACACACACACACACACACACACACACACACACACACACACACACACACACACACACACACACACACACACACACACATACATATATACAGACATCATCGTAAAAATTGTAAAATCTTATTCCAGGGACCCTAAAACGTGCTTATTCATCACCTGTGCGCCGTGAAACTGTCATTTGCGTGGCATTATTGGTTTTATTTCAGCAATTAAGTTATGGCAGTCTCCATGTTCTTCTCTCATTTGTTTAAAAATCCGAATCCATCAAGTAAATACTAAATAAAGATGGGTGTATATATCTATATCATTTCAGACTCGTTCTCTTTGGTGAAGTTTGTGACGTCAAACTAAATCATAAACCTAAAGTTTGGACCTTGCAATGTTTAGCTTTATGATTTGGATTTAGAGACCCTAAATTCTGAAGTGTGAATGCAGTCATTACATAACATGCGGCCAAAGTCTTTAAATCTAAAGTATAAACCATAAATAGAAACCTAATTTTCATTTGTGAATGCACATTAATGTAATAAAATTTAAGGCAAAATACAGTTATTGTAAATATCTTGAGGTTTTGTTTTACACTCATGTATAGTGTGCAATATATAATTATTTTGGTTAGCATAATTTATTTGAATTATAATTTATATGGTGACCTAATTTATGTGTTGCGGCAATAAAACAAATCCTGTATTACCTTGTTTGTTTCTGGGGTAGGAGTAACAGTCAGAGTCTGCCTGCATCGCGCGTATCATAAGGGTATTCTCTCTGATTATGTACATAAGCCGCTCTAATGGTGTAGTCGTGTAACCCACGCATTATCCCATTATTTTCATTAACAGTGGACGCACTCGACTTAGTAACTTTCATACCTAGTAAGCTGTTTTTCATCCGCAGAGACAAAGTACTAATCTGCATTACTAACTTTGACCAAAGCCAACCTACTATTCGGATAGTTTCGTATACGATGTCTTACTGCTAATTCGCCTAATTTACTTTACAGTGTTTATTGCACTCCTTCTTAATTTGGAGTTCATACCACTTTGAGGTTCGCAAATTAGAAATAAAAATCTTCTAGCGATGATAATTATGTTTTTCAATTCGATATATTTATGAAAGAAAATTAATAAGTTTTAAATTTATTCTGGTATTACGTTCATTTTATTTTGGAATTATAAACTTAATAATAGATGGAGTCTAAGGTTAAATATAACTAAAACTAATAAAATTACCCCTGAACCAAATTAATTTTAATAAAAACTAAATACGTATTTCGAGAACTAAGTTCTCGTCATCAGTAGTACAATAAGGGAAAGTGAAACAGAGTAGTCAAGATTACTCAACATGTCAACCATGCCAGAGGTCCTAATAAATCTGAAAAACAAGGAAAAGAACCCTGGATTATACAGATTGTTTCAAAAATACTGTAAAAAAATTAAGGGCATATAGTACTGACCAAAATGAGTGAATAAGCTTAATCAACATGGATCCGATCTTCCATAGTTTCCGAGATTTGAGGCAGTGAAAAATAAGTTTTTACGGGTTACGTCTGCTATTTCGAAAACTGTAAAAGTTACGACTTTGATTAAATTTTTGTTTACCTTTCAGAGATCATTTTAGATGTGCTCTTGTTTTTTTAAAAAATCAAATATTTGTACTATGTTAAAAATGTTGTGGCGACCGTGGCCAATATTTAATTTTCAAATAACTTCGTAACTATTAGAAATTGAAAAAACGTTTCATATAAAATTTTATTTTTATAGTTTATTTTTCGCTTTTCTCGGAAACAGTTAAAGATCAGTTGTATGTTGATTAAGCCTTTTAACTTATTTTGGTCAGTACTATATGCCCTTAAATTTTTCTCCAGTATTTTTGAAACACCCTGTATAGGGACAAGAGTCACAGATGAATGATTACCTATAAACTATGATAAATTTCGTCCAATAATAATGAGTCATTAAATTTTAAATCGTAATAAATAGTAGTGATAATTGGTTGTTTAAATAAATAGTGTTAGTGTTAGCTCTAGTTAATTATATTTTTTTAGTCTTAATTAGTTAATAATAATTGTCTAATATTTACACTTCGCCCAAATAAAAGAAATAAAAATGTTACAATATACCATTGTTTTCGTCAGTTAGTTTTATTGTTAAAAATTTGTTTTTATTTATTACTTATAAATTATTATTTATATCAATATTGTACAAATTTTGCGACCAGTGAGCCCTATATACTAGACCGGCCTACAGTGCACTGCCCGAGATACTTTTTCGTCTCATTAGAATTGCAAATTTTTTATATATTTATTTAAGAAAAAAAGGCCAAAAATAAATCCCACCGTTGAAATTCAACAATAATATTTGTTTAAAGCAAGCTTGTGATTTTTATTGAAAATGTACGTAAATAACGAACAGAAGAAAATACAATAAACATAGAAACAAAAAAGACGGGAGGAAAATGCGACCTGACGGATACTGAATACGTTATTCGATAATGTTTGCGGGGGACCGTTCTTTATACGTATCCATAGTAACTGATGGGTTTTTTCTTCAACGAAATGGCTTGTTCCTTTGTTTTAGAATTTTTTGGAGTAATTACCATTGTAATTTAGTTTAATTTGAATGCAAATGTCCCTAAAGATGTGTTACAAAAACATATGTACTAATTAACAGGAATTAAATAGATGGTGTTCTTTGAGTTTAATTAAATTGATTCTTTTGTTCTTCCATACAAACGAAAGTTTTTCTTTAGTCGTTTGTTTCTCTTTTATTTCTTGAATAGTAATAACATGTTTTAGTTTTATCATATACACGGAATTTATTTTAACATGTAACATATTGTCTATCACGTCGATGGTTACACACTATCTTTGTCAAAAACTGACAGCAATGTAATTTTTGTCCATTTTAAAATGCAACATACAAAATTTGTAGTTATGTATTGTCAATATTAATTTCCAATAAATTAACCTATATATGGTTAACAAAAAATCAAATCTTTAATGTAGCACATCTTAACAAACTTTAACTTCCCAAATTCATAACTCTAATGTAATAATTGTTCAAAAATACCTCCATTTACACTGGGGCAATATCCTAGTCGGTCATAGAAAGAATTGACACCATTTGTGATGAGTTCTGGAGGTATCTCCTGTGCTGCAATACTATTTATAATGTTTCATTTTAAAATGGACAAATATTACATTGCTGTCATTTTTTGACAGTAGTGTGTAACCATGGAAGTGATGAATCATATGTTGCATTTTAAAATAAATTCTCTGTATATTATCATAAGTGGTAAATTTTTGCCGGAATTTTTTTTAGATTGTTACGAGAGCCGGTTGCCTAGCAATTTATTGAGTGACATTGACAAAAAAATCACGAGTTGTCAAACGAGTGATTTTTGATCAATGTCACGAGATAAATTGGCAACAGGCTCGAGTAAAGCAATCGGAAAATTTTTCCAGGATAAAATTTAACCACGAATGGTATTCGGATGACTATTTCCAAAATAAAAATCAGGTATTCATTTATATAATTATTTCTTGACAAAAATCTTGTAATTTTTATTGTGTTTAGAGGTATTATGTTTCAGTTTGCGTTTTCAACGTTTTAAATAGATTCCTGTCCGAATCGACTCGTTTTTAATAAAAACTGATAACATTGAAATTATACAGACTTTGACAGGTATGTAAACAATATATTTTTAAAACGTTAAAGAAATTTCGCTTATCAAAACTCACTTACTTGTAAAAATACGACATTTTATTGGCTTAAAGTGTGCGAAAAAAATTTTGTGACAGTGTTTTGCCGAAGTGAAACTTGGTAACTAGGTAGAATCCTGAATTTGAATTGGTTTATATATTTATATATTATTTATATATTTATATTTATATAATTAATATTGGTTATTGGAATCCGTAGAATAGCATTCTTATACCACTAGAATTTAATGGCGTCTAGTAGGACCTGTCAAACTATCATTTTCTTTAACAGGAAAAGAATATCTCGTTTTTAAAACTTCATTTGAAAATGTATGAAATTTTTTTAACACTTTTGGTACATTATTAAAAATGTTTTTTGCACTTTTTAGATAATTTAAAATGTTTTTGATACAATTCAAATAGTTTTAACATGCAAAATATATTGAAAATCGCAAGGGGAACTTTTAGTTTACTTTTAGCACTTTTAGTGTACTTATTGTACTTTTGTTGCATTTTTAGCACTTTTGGTGCACTTTTAATACTTTTCCTGCACTTTCGGTGAACTTTTAACACTTTTGTTCATCTTTTAACAATTTTTATGCCCTTTAATTAATATTTGTATTACACAAAAAATTGCTTCATCCAAAAATTAATTGTAAATAAAATAAATGTGCTGAACATTCTTTGGTTTATACCACATATACAACACCAAACATACAGACATTTCATGAAAGTATAAGGTACGTATTACATGTTTAAGAATTATAAAATTTTCAAATATGCCGCTTGCCTCTTCCATAATGTTTACGACAGAAGGGAAAAATTCCTCCATAAAAATTCAGTCCACGTTTTGGAAATATAATCGGTGTACTAAACGAAAATTTATGCGCTGCCTTTTTAACATTCTGGCACTCTTTTTCACTCATATTTCATGGACTCTGTGATCCATTCTGCTGTAATTCTCAACGATTTGTGACTTCCGGTTTGGTCTTATAATTATGCTAGAGATTTCGTTATACGGACATAAAATAAAGATGATTTAGTATTTGGAAACTAATACGAAGTGTGAATTAATCAATTAAAGTGATTTAGTGTACTGTTTAGTGAAAGATCTGATATGACTACTTACGTGACTGTAACTATTACTTCACGCTGGTTATTAATGTGAATGTATTATTTTCTTGTTATTTGTTTTATGTACATAATACAGTCACGCTATATTCTATTATTCCAGAACGTTTAATAACACAAAACGTGGAATTTTAAAAGTCTTTTATTCAATATTAGTTCTATACTGTATTATTTTATTGGTATTATTGTTTTTTCCTAAAGAAGCTAATTAGTTTCTTAAAATATTACTTTTATCTTAAATAGAAGGATATTAAAGTATATGGTCTCCTAAATATTCAGTTCAAATATGAAACAGAAAATATTTAACTCAGTGTACATAAAGATGAAAAATAAAGTATTACTGTTCCCCTACTGTTTGTCACTTAAATTTGTATTCTGGAAATTAAAGTATATGGTCTCCTAAATATTCAGTTCAATCAGAAACAGAAAGTATTTAAGTGAGTGTACATACAGATGAAAAATAATGTATTACTCTTCCCCTACTGTTTGTCACTCAAATTTGTATTCTGGAAATTAAAGTATATGGTCTCCTAAATATTCAGTTCAAATATGAAACAGAAAGTATTTAACTGAGTTTACTTAAGGCGGCGGTCACACTGACCGAGTACTATCAATCGTTTACTGTCGTGTATATTTCAAACACGTGTATTCTAATAGCGTGTGTCACGTTGGGCCATCGTTTTCTATCGAGTGCCGTCGACTTGTTTGATTTTCAAGTTGGTTTGATTTTTACTCGATGCTCGATTCCACTCGAAGCCTTGACGCTTGCGTAAATGTATATATCCTCTTAGTTTAGTTAATGTCATTCAAATTTCATTTGATTTGACACTGTCAAACAGAAGTAGTCGTGAAAATAGAAACAACAAAGGTTATTGAAATAGATCGGAGCACGAGTGAAATTAATTTAGATTAATATAATTAGATATACTTGACAGTAACAAACTAAGACTGATATGGGTACCCGGGCACTCAGATATCGAAGGAAACCGGGTAGCCGACCGTCTTGCAAAAGACGGGACAAATATACCTTTTATAGGACCCGAACCTGCATGCGGAATAACTGCGGAAACAGTTAAACAGGAAATTAATACATTGCTCTGGCAATGGCACAAACGGCACTGGACAGCCATATCAGGCCAGAGACACTCCTGAATGAGCCATCCAAGAAAAGAACTGACAACTTACTCTTAATGAGCAAGCAAGATGTTAGATTAATAACAAGACTGGTAATAGGACACTGTCAATTAAACAAACATTTGCACAGGTTGGGCCTTAAACAAAAACCAACATGCAGAGGATGTGGAGAAGAGGATGAAACTCCTCAACATTTAATATGTCACTGCGAAGCATTTATGGCAAACAGACATAGTCTTTTAGGAGCAAAGAAATTGCATACTGAGACACTAAAGGACATCAGTCTAAAGAAAATCCTGGAGTTCACAAAACAAACAGGACTTCTAGAATAGAAGTAAAACACGGAGGGTACAATAGACCAGAAAGGTCGCAGTACAGGGACAAAGATGAACCACCTCTCGATAATAATAATAATAATAATAATAATAATAATAATAATAAAAATATACTTGACACCAAATTATATATGCAACTCGACCAGTGAGATCGGACCTTCAGTTTTTAAATGACACGACATGATTCGAAACTACACTACACGACACAACTTTGCCAGTGAGACCGCCGCCTAAAGATGTGACAAACAGTAGAAGAGGAGTAATCTATTATTTTTCATCTTTATATACACTCAATTAAATACTTTCTGTTTCATATTTGAACTGAATATTTAGGAGACCATGTACTTTAATTCGTAGAATACAAAGTATATAATAATTATTAAACAATACACAGTTTACATGTACAACTATACTATAACTTACTGCAATTAACCTATTCAATTCCATTGGATTTACTGGTTTATGTTTTTCCTGCTTGGTCAATATCAGGAACTCTCCGATATCCGGAATATATTCTATCGAAGCCAGAAGCAGGAAAGCAGGCAAACGAACAGAGCGCAATCAATGCTATATAAAACAGTTTGATTACTTGCATGAGCAGTTTAGAACTTCAGTAATTACCTCTACATACAGCAAAACGTTGTTTGTTTGCACACATTATTTCTAATTCATTCTTCTTCATCAACACGACATTCAACGTTAGCACTAAATGTTTCAAAGATTTCATACAACTATTAAACTATTTTCATTAAAAAAATCAGGATATTGTAATATTTATTAACGTCATAAGGCTGATATGTAGCAAATAACAGATGAGGTTGAATGTTGTAAAATCGAGGCGATAGCCGAGATTTTATAATCAACCGTGTCTGTTATTTGTATATCAGCCGTGTGACGTTCAGTATTTTTCATAATAACATAAAATATCTTCTTAAAATTCTATTTTCTATGGCATATTGACAGGTGACAGCTCTTCATGACAATTTCATGACGCTGCGATTTTTTTGGAACACATGATTTTTAATAATTGTACTGTTATAAAAAATAACGGCCGTGGCTGTTTTGATGCATATATCGGTTGAGCATACAGTACTGTTAAAGCACATTTAACAGTATGGTATTATGAAATAGCAATTAACACACCTAGGAATGTTATGTATATCATAATTGCCGCAGATGTCGGTTTGAAATCCGAGCTCGTAGAGCAAGGATTTTAAGACATCTAAGGCTTGTTATGATTCATAACATACGTGGTTTGTTCAATAGTTTATCGGTTTCAGAAAAGACTATATTAATAAATATGATTTTATGAAATTCTCTCGTTAATTCTACTTTCAGAATGCTATGGTTAACAGAACAATTTTTTTGACATATGT
The DNA here is from genome assembly GCA_963082715.1 of Harpalus rubripes. Lineage (NCBI taxonomy): Eukaryota > Metazoa > Arthropoda > Insecta > Coleoptera > Carabidae > Harpalus > Harpalus rubripes. Next base: position 44,107,321 of record OY720461.1, read on the forward strand.
CAATATGACAAATATTCAAATTGTGTGCTTTATTCCTCATGTTTATTATTTGAGAATAAAATAAACCGTATTTAGAACGATAACGTTATCTGTATGTATTAATGAAGAGCATTATACTTTCATTTTATTTTATTTTCTTTTTGTAGACTGTTGGTGACAAGTCAGTATGGTAATAATATTACCATACAGATACAGTTATTACTTAGTTACCAGCCTACTTTTTTACATGTAAACAATGGATTAATATCCTGAAACCGGTAAAACAAGTAAATACTTTTGACAAGAAAGTTCATTGAACGACACCCAATGACTTATTCGTAAATTATCTAAAATGTCATAAAAACTGAATAGAAAAAATGTTATTATTCGTATCATAAAGTTACAACAAATATAGAATACACACAAATGAGTAATATTATGTAAATAACTGTCACAATTGTGTAATATATAAATTGCGATATATCATTTATTTATTTTATTATAATACACTTCAATATTGTGTGCAATTTATGTATAACGTATAACACTGATCAAACCAATCGGGTTTGTTTATTCATTATATTCGTTTCCATATTGAAGTTTTCTGATTAAGTTTATAATGTTTAATTTATTCGTAAACTAATTAATTTTTAGGGATATTGAACCAGTAGTATTTAATTTTGTTATTAATGTGTAATTATCCGTAAATTTCAATTTAATTTCAATCATACCAAATTTCTATTATACGTCTGGTTTGGTTTACATTTAAATTAGGTAGTTATTTGAACTGTAATTTTACTATCCGTTTTCAAAATAATAAAATCATGTAAAAATTGATAACAATTTACGCAAATTAAATTTTTTTATTACTTTGGATTTAATACCTATGTATTGAATAGGTATGATACTATACCTGGCAAAATTTTATTTTCACCAAAGACTTTTTTTAATAAACAGGTTAACTAAGTTTCCTTTAAACAAAAAACGATTTAAAACTGAACTAAATTATATTAAAGAAATAGCTAAGTATAACGGTTTCTCGGTTAAAACTATTGATAAATTACTTCATAAATTCAAAAATCGCCAATCCATTTCTAATATTACAACGTTAACACCATCTAACAATAAAAGTAATAATAATAAATACATAACACTACCGTACGATAAAGCTTCCAAAAGTTTAAACATTTAAAAATCAGAATTTAACCGTAACTTACAAATCAAATATCAGCATTAAATCATTATTAGGTAACCCTAAAGATAAAATAGATACTAACAAAAATCCCAATATACCAGTAACATCCAGACTCGCCGATACTATGCTCTGTTCCATTTAAGCCATTCAGTAGATGGCATTGGCAACAGCGCATATCTGAAGTAGCCGAAATTACATTGGGTAAACTTGGTTCTTGTCTGTAATTTCAGCCAATCAAAGAGGTCAAAACTATTCCCTATGCTCCGCAATACTGAATGGCTTAAATGGAACAAGGTATATCCTCGTATGCTATAGCTTCCCAATACTCGTCAACACTACCGAATATTTACATCTACAACTATCCCAGTACACTAGTAACTTCCTGGGTACCTACTGCACTCGTCACTTCAATACATACGCTCACTACGATATTGCTGTGCTTCTCAAACTCACTAACACTCTATGTGAATATCTCTATGTCTCTCCATGTAAGTAACTAACTCCCGAGCATAGCTGCGTCCCTTTTATACAGCTGCCATTAACTTCCAGACAGCTCTAGAATGTTCGACCGCATACTTAAGGTTTGTTCAGCGTAGCAGCGGGGCTCACACGTTACAATATTCATTTAATGTTGAAGCATACAGTTAGACGACGTTTCGGCCATGATTATGGACATTTTCAAGTCTGATACAAATTTATAGACAAAATTCTTTCAGTAATACTCACTAATTTACATACATTTTTTAATATTTTTATGTCATTACCATTACCAACATCTGTGTACAAAGCAGATTGGCACACCCACTAAAGGGTAATATAAGATAGTTAAAATATGTCTATGGTATAGTATCTTATTTTGGAAACATGGGAACCACTCTAAATATTTAAAATCGTTCGACAGCATTTTAATGCCTTCAACTTTAGTGTCATATTTCATTCATCAACTTTGTTTACTTCATTATTTCTAATGTGGTTATTTACTACGTAATTAAATTGTTAGCATCATCGGTAAAGTCTGCACGACTGCATCCGTACCCGTAACAAGATAAACAATAAATATGTGATACCGAATACAGAAACACCTACCTTCCACTTTTCCACATATTCCATACATCGTAGTTTCAAAATTTATGTAGTTAAATTATTGTTCCACGAGTTTGTTAATTAGCGAACTTAATTAAATGTCCACAAATGCAATTGTTGGAATTGAAATTTTTGGTTTATTCTATAAACAAGTTGGATTATACGATATATTGTACAAACAGTTAGTAATGGTTAATTTCAACGTTATCCGTTGTTGTAAAAATTATCAAAATTATTCATTTGTGTACTCGTGGCATGGATATGAATGTTTTAAGCGATATCTATTTTAATTCGGTCAATTACATGTTGAATTTTGTTAAATAAATTCGCAATTGCGTGGGATGAAGTAAATCGGTGGGATATTTTGTTAATAGATATTCACCTGTTTTTCAATAATTTGCAAATATTTTCATTAAATTCATGGAACTCTGAAAATATATGTGAAATATATGTTACCTAACACGCAGCATAGTCAGCGGCATTTTAATATTTAAACCAGAGCCGTAAATAGGGCTTTGAGCGCCTGTGGAAAAAATGCGCCCCTATATCAAGAAAATAAAAACAAAATAAAGTTCTGATGAAGGGTTCGCGAGTTACTAACAACTTAAACTTACATGAACATTTTCTAAAATTTAAAACATCTGCAAATCGTCTTAGTTTGACACGATTGAAGATATACAATATTACGTATTTAATATGTGTCGAAATTTCAGATGAAATATTTTGCAGATGTTTAAAATTTCATATGTTTAAGTTGTTATTTACTCGCGAACCGCTCATCGGCAAAAATCGTCTATACTCTGTTTTATTTAGGCCATTAGTGCTCTCATCAGTATCAGTTTTAAGCAGCCGAAATTACATTGGGTAAACATGTCTCATGTCTCCAATTTCAACCAATCAGAGAATTCAAAACTATGTCCATTTCTCTACAATACTGAATGGCTTAAATGGAACAAGATATATATGTACTAAGTTTTAACAACCTAATATTGTTTATTTTTTGAGTAATTTAAATTTTTGTCATTAATTGTTATTCTGGAATAACCATATTTTAACATAACTCTTTGAGAGTTCATCCTAGGCAAAAGATATAAGAATCTTTTTATGTAGGTACAGGAAATTACGAGCTTTAATTTTGTATTCTTGAAAATTTTTGATACGGGTCTCAGTTTTCAAGAAAATGGCCAGAAACTCATTTTTTGCACCTTTCAACCAAGATGGCGGCAAAATCCGAAGTAGCTAGAGGGTGCAAAATTAGTATGTCTCTTTGGAGGTCCCAAAAAAGAGAATAAAATTCACCACCAATTGTTTCCTATCTGTAGATAATTATTTGTTAAATTTATAAAATAGACTTTAGAAATATGTGATTTAAAACCAAAGAAATGATTAAAATTTTGCGCCTTTAAGAATTTTGCGCCCGTGGCGTGTACCACCTTTGCCACGCCCTAGTTACGTTACTAATTTAATTTTTATATATTTTAATATCCAACACAATATATATTTCTACAGTAATAATAATGGATTCGTACAGTGTTTAAGAGGTAAAAAAATCAGAGAATGGAATAAAGGAGTGTAAATTTAAGCAAGTTTTTTTTAAAAAATATTTCTCCATAATCATAATATACTTTTTAACTCTTCCAAATAGTATATTATATACCTAACAAGAGTAACAAATTTTATAAATGAATGTCTTAAGAGTTCATAAAACAAAATCCAAGCAATACTTTTTCTACGATTGCAAATTAGGAGAGCAGAAATATACATAAATATATTTTTTAAATTACTTATTTTTACGGAATGATAGCTGTCAGCCACAGAATCTATCTTCAGCCCGTGCTAAATGAATCAGCTGCTAGTAGTTGCTAGCTTCACGCCGTTTCCTATACGATCAAATCCACAGCTTGTCAAGTATGATTAAGATGTTGTTTAGCGGCATACGTTGTCACATTTTAACAATGAAAAGAGAAAAACAGGCTGTTAAAATAAACAAGACAAGATACTGTATACACTTCATATTTTATAAAGCGCAATACACTTTAATCATTTTTGAAATTTGTCTTAGGTAAATATTTATTATTTATGTTTCCATTTGTTTGCCATTAAAGTAATTCGTATTTGCTTTCACTTTGCTGTAGTAATATTTAGAATACTTAACTATTCTTGTCTCGTTTGTAAGCTCTCTAAAATCGTCACGCGCGGCCTTGATTCTACTTGGGTAAATTGTAGAGCCTGGAAACTAAAGCCGAGGCCATAGCCGAGCTGAGGCATACACACTGCTCTGTTGGTCCTGCAGCCTGCCGCCTCCTGCCAGGCTAATTAAAATGCGGTGTTACGTGTACATGACATTTAGTTATTATTCAGTGCGAACCGCGGACTTAGCCACGCCCATGCCCGTTTTATGAACTTTACTCTCAGGGAGGGACTCGCATCATTTACATTAAATCAGGGTCATTTCAATTATTGAGCGTACGAAAAATATTCACAAGCAAAGTATTACAAAATACTATATTAAAGAACGAGTTTTATAAGACATGTATTTTTCGCACGCTCCATAATTTAAAAATCTCATGTGGCCATCACAAAACCTCCCGCCATTTACAGTCTGAGTCACAAAAAAAGTTAATCCTTATTTTTGGATTAGCGAATTTTACTCTAATTTTGACTTAAAATACAGTCTAATCTAATCTAAGTAACTACCTTTTTTTAAACCCCTCAACAGAATTAAATCCCAATTACAGAGCGGGTTCACATTCACACACATCCATACTTAATAGGATTCGAACCCAGAGCCCCGAGGGCACTCATAACTTGCAGCGTTGCTCTAACCATTGAGCCACCGGAGGTATAATAAAATGAAGATTAAATATTAAATACCGGGATAGAATAGAATTCACTAATCCAAAAATGAGGATTAGCTTAAATATTTTTGTGAATCGTTAATTTTAATTAATCTAAATACATACCTACAAATTTACTTATACTGGAAACTGTATTGAATTCCTTTTCTATTGTTCTATTTACTTTTTTCTTTTTAAAACGTTACTAGTATTATATTGAAATAATTAGTTCTTTGATAGTGACATTTATCTGTCAGTTACTTACATTTGAATAACTGCGTGTTGATAGTATTTGAGTTAGAGTGGAGGATCCATACATACATACACACACACACACACACACACACACACACACATATATATATATATATATATATATATATATATATATATATATATACATACATAAACATAGACATCATCGTGAAAATGTTAAAATTGGATTCTAGGGACCTTAAAATATGGTCATTTACCAAAATCTCGATATGAGATTTTTAGCACGTTCCCTATACCTCACTTGGTGTATGAAGAATGTATGATTAGGAAGAATGTTGTTAAGAGGAATGAGCCAGTTGAGATGGTTTGGTCATGTGGAGAGAATGAAGAGCGAACGGCTTGTAAAGCGTATATATCTTGGTGAAATTGAGGGTGTTCGATTGCGTGGTCGTCCAGTGTCTAAGTGTATGGATGTGATTGATAAGGTGCTAAAAGAGAGAAAGTTTCCAAGTGGCAAGAGAAGAAGAGCGTGTATAAATGCGATTATGAATATGGCCGAGGCGAAAGAAGTGTGCTTAGACAGGAATGTGTGGCGAAGGATGATTGTTTCGTAACTATTATTGTGGTCCTGTTGCGGTATTTCTCTACCGAAAATCGGACACTTTAATATGTTAAGAGTGAGGAATATTTGTTGTATGATGTCTGGTGTATGTAGATATGTAAGACGGGATTGCATGAGGAATAATTTAGTGTTTGAAGAATGTATGGTTAGGAAGAATGTAGTTAAGAGGATTGAGCTAGTTGAGATGGTTTGGTCATGTGGTGAGAATGAAGGGTGAACGGCTTGTAAACCGTATATATCTTGGTGAAATTGAGGGTGTTCGATTGCGTGGCTGTCCAGTGTATAAGTCGATGGATGTAATTGATAAGGTGCTAAAAGAGAGAAAGTTTCCGAGTGGGAAGAAAAGAAGAGCGTGTATGAATGCGATTATGAATATGGCCGAGGCGAAAGAAGTGTGCTTAGACAGGAATGTGTGGCGAAGAATGATTGTTTCGTAACTATTATTGTGGTCCGGTTGCGGTATTTCGCTACCGAAAATCGATCACTTTAATATGTTAAGAGTGAGGAGTATTTGTTGTATGATGTCAGGTTAGTAAAAATGTTGTTGAAAGATAATAAACCGTCATACTTGTGATCGGATATTTATTTCTTATCATCGTCACTTCTCTATCAAAAAGAATTCATTCTCTACTTTTTGCTACACTGCTTCTTTTTAATTTACATTTACCATTCATCCCTATTGCATTGTACACCTCCCTAAAAACAAATTACATCCACGACTGGTATAGCATTGGTAAAATATTTGCCTGTTCCCGTTCCCATTCTGGAATTCGTGACATTTGCACGGCAATTATAAGCTGAAAACACGGCGGTTTGACGGGTTGGACTTCCGCATCCCCTCGTCGTCTCTCGTCTGAATGCCGGGTGACTTATGTTTGATAACAAGATGGTCCTAAACAAACCGACGTGATTAAATTCTCGGGATTACGAACAAGGACTGGGCGGCAAAGCGGCACGCAGCTTAATCTGATAGAGCCACCGAAAGCCCACCCAAGACACTATTTGTTACTATTATGTGTTGATGAGGAAATCAAATTTTGACATGATACGAATATCGCACTCTAATGCCAAAGGATTCTTAAACAATTATTACTATTTACTTCAGTCTAATTGGTTAGTTTTTTTACCTCCCGTCATACCGTAGATAAGGGGGGTAATGTAGTCGTGCCAAAAATTCGATGTTGAGTTTTCAGTAAATAAACACGAATTAGGGTCCCCACAACACGTTTTTACTATTTTTACGATGATGTGTGTGTGTATGTGTGTGTGAGTGTATGTGTGTGTGTGTGTTTGTGTGTGTGTGTGTGTTGTGTGTGTGTGTGTGTGTGTGTGTGTGTGTGTGTGTGTGTGTGTGTGTGTGTGTGTATGTGTAACGATTTTTTTCGTCCACGATAACTCTTATAACAAACTTCCAAACATATCTATTTTTTGTATTTAAGCTGCCTGCATTCATAAACGAGTTGATTAGATTTTGGGTAAAATTGGATAAATAGAAGTAATACTTTACTTAAAGCCCATAACAGTTTTTAATGAAAAACTATATTAAAATTAATCAACAAGAAGTGATACTTTACTTGAAGCTCTGAACATATTCTCGCGAAAAATATATATAGCAGATTGGCACACCCAGTAATGGGTAATAAGCCGTGATGATATATTTATTTATTTATTTATTTATTTAAGATATACCTACACTAATACTTTTATATGAAAGGGAACAACATATTAGATTTTGGATACAATTAATACAATCAAAAACTTTTCAAATTTGATATTTAAGACTTTTATATTAATAAGAATGACATGTCAGATTTTTTCTAAAATTGATAAATCGGAAGTGATATTTTACTTGAAGCTTTGAACAGATTTTTGTTAAAAATATATTATGATATATTCCAAAACTTGTCAAAATTAGTTTATAAGACTTTTATATAACGGGAAGCAACACATTAGATTTTGGCTAAAATTGATAAACCGGAAGTGATACTTTACTTGAAGCTCTAAACAGATTTTCGTGAAAAATAAATGGTTACAATCCAAAACTTTTCAAATTTGGTATTTAAGACTTTTAACGACATACTACATGTTTTCTAAAATTAATAAACCGGAAGTACTACTTCACAGGAAACTATAAACAGATTTTCTTGAAAAAGTATATTAAAACATGATCCAAAACTTCTCAAATTTGGTATTTAAAACACGTATATAATTTCAAAAAAACAATAGATTTTGACTATACCTATATAATAAACGGGAAGTGGTACTTAATTTGGAGCTCTTAACAGATTTTCGAGGAAAAACATAATAAAATATAATCCAAAGTTTGGTATTACAGACTTTTCTATTTATTGGAACAACAAATTAGATTTAGTTTACGAACGATCAACCGGAAGTGATACTTTACTTAAAATTCATTGTTATTTCAAACATGGTATTGACGGGAGGTCATGTGTTGGCCACATCAAATTTTTTTTACAAATGGTCAGTATTTTATAAAATAATTGCGTGTTCCTTGTAAAGTATTAACATAAATTATCTATTTTGTATGGTGGAAGACCCCATTATGTCTAAGTATGAAATGTGTGATCATTTCTGGCTTCCATATTCGGCATAGGAAATGAATCTGAAATGAGAAGTTTTGGCTGCACATTTTGTTTGATGAAAAACAAAGCAGCGAGGGATTAAACAAACAAAATCCATCACACATATCATCAAAATTGGCGCTTTTTTCGACAGAGATTTGCTCGATTCATATATGAAAAAGAATTCGAAATTCTAATTTGTTTTTCATTAACGTAAACTCGGGAAGCAAAACGATGAATACGGATGTAGTTTCTTATAAATATTATTCCAATTATAGAGCTCTTTTATTTGCGTAAGTAAAACAAGTTTTTAATTAATGTATGTGTATTATAACAAAGATATGTTGAAACTGTAATTTTGGTATTTAGGTCATTTCACTAGAAACTCAAGTTTTTAATTAATATTCCTTTAAATATTTCCAGTATAGGGTCGGTTTTATACAGGGTTTAATACAAAAATCAGGCCATAGCCATAGGCAATTACCTTGATTATATTATATATTATTACCGGGTTCGATCCCGACCGACGCCAAATATTTCGAATTTTAAATGGCACAAAATTGACCCCTGTGGTGCACTCTCCACGCCAGCAATGAGTGTCTGTGAGGTGACGCCTAGTAAGCGCCCGCACGGTGTAAATATTTCATCATTACCGATATCTGTGTACAAGCAGATTGGCACACCCAGCAATGGGTAATAAGCCGTGATGATATATTTATTTATTTATTTTATTTACGAAATAATGTTTATTTTTATGGTTATGTCGAGAAACTATATTGTGTATTTTTACCTCTTGCTAAGAGAGGTATTGAATTCATGTTAAAAATCGCATATCCAGATTTTAGTGAATAAGCACGTTTTAAGGTCCCTAGAATCCAATTAAAACATTTTTACGATGATGTGTGTGTGTGTGTGTGTGTGTGTGTGTGTGTGTGTGTGGATGTTAGATCCACGATTTCTTAAATACTATAAGACTAAAAACATTTTCAACTACGGATTCCTCAATCTAACAATAATGGGAAGAGTTGATTAAGTTTTGGTAATAATTGGACAGTAGTAGTTACAAGAAAAAAATCATCTAAATATTATTTATCGAAAATTTATTAAATACTTATATTAAAGAATGTTAATTTTTTTATTCGATAAATATAAATTCATTATTATATCTTCTATAGATTTAGAGATAAAGAAATGCATATAAAATAATTTGATGTAAAAATTCTCAGATCAAACTACTTCAGGGCAAGAAATTCAAATGTTTGTAATTGACACATAAATGTCACTGTCAAAAATATTTGTATGCCACTGTCAAAAATATTTGTACATCATTATGAAGATTATGAAAATAAAAAAAGTCAACAACGCAAAAGAATATAAGTAAAAAAGAATATAAAAGGAATTTGCGAAAAAATGACGAATATAAAGAAAAAGAAAAGGAAAGTACAAAAAGAAAATTTCAGGATATTGAATATAAAGAAAATGTATGTATTGTACATAATTTATATTAAAATATCCCATAGATTTTGCAAATATATGTGAGAATTATTTTGTAGTGAGACATGGATATATGTATTTGTATTTAAAAATATTTTTCGTTTTATAAGTACAACCAGGTAAAATATCTGGCGAGAGGATATGTGCTGGCCACATCAGATTTTTTTGTTTTAGGATTCATATATTGAAATTCCATTAGGATCACATACCCATTGACTTTATGGGCTTCGTGTGGCCCGAGGGCCCCAATTTGGACAGCCACGTATTAAATGAAACTCACTGAGAATGGCACACTTGGATGATGTGAAATTTATATGCGATTCAATTAGCTGGGGATTACCGGTAATGAGAATTAGAAAATTGAAATGAAATGCGTCGAATGGTGTTGTGTACGATGGAGATTTATTATGTATGAAGCCGAGTATGGACATTTTCAATTTTAATCGCTTTTCGATTTTCTAAAGTTCCCAGGGTGTGGAAAGTTTTAATGAAATTTTTTGCACTTTTTGATTTCTTCATTAACATTTAAACGGCAATTTCAGTTGTTTTTCAGTGTGTTGCTCTTCCAAACTTCATTGTTAAAGTTGCATTATACAGCGAAGGAAAGCACGAATTAAACGTTTTCATAATTTATTAAATTAACTATATTTTGTTTTTCTATTTGGATGTCTTCATGAGGCTATAAAAGCACTAAAAACACTTCGTTAAGATGATCTATAAACTCACTGTTTTTGGCGCTTTTCCTTTTCTGGAAATGGTATTACTATCAAATCTGACAGATGAATGAGATAGAGCCTTAAATTCCTGTTAGACAACATAACTGGTAAAAATAAAAATCTGGTGTGGCCAACACAATACCTCCCGCCATTTACAGCCCGCGTCACATAAAAGATTAAGCTAATCCTTATTTTTGGATTAACGAATTTTACTCAAATTTTGGCAGTTTTTTTCTGAAAATAATCTAATCCAAGTAACTACCTTTTTTGATAATAAAGTGAAGATTAAATTTTAAATACTGGGATAGAATAGAATTCATTAATCCAAAAATGAGGATCAGCTATTTTGCGAATCGTTAATTTTTATTAATCTAAATACATATCCACATATTTACTTATGCTAGAAACTGTATTAATTTCCTTTCCTATTGGTCTATTTACTTTTTTCTGTTTAAAACGTTACTATTATTAATTTGATATGATTAGTTCTTTGACAGTGACATTTATCTGTCAGTTACATACATATCGAATAACTACGAAACCAAGGAGTTTTATTTGTTTAAAGCGTAGGCTCCGGGATTTAAATTATAAATATATTTTTTTAATTTATCCATAAAATATGTAGAAAAATAATAATGCAAATCTGTAGAAAATTTATTAATCTTTAATTTTTAACACAAATCTTGAAAAATAACATTTGAAGGTATTTTTCGAAGAAAATCTATTTTGAGCTTCAAGTAAAGTGTCATTTTCGGTTATGCGACTTACACCAAAATCTAATGGGCTCTTTCCATATTAGAAAAAAGTCAAAAAAAAATCTGAATGATAGTATTTGAGTTAGAGTAGAGGATCCACACATACATACATATGTACATATATACATACATACATATTGCACACACTCACACACACACACACACACACACACACACACACACCACACGCACACGCACACGCACACGCACACGCACGCGCACACACACACACATACATACACACATACACACACTCACACACATTTTAGGGACCTTAAAAAGTGGTTATTTACTAAAATCTCGATATGCGATTTTCAGCACGATCCCTATACCTTCCTTACCAAGGGTAGCGGAAGGTAAAAAATCTGACACTCTATTGCTAATCTGGCACATTAAAGTTATTGTAAAGAAAAAGAATACTCAAAATTGTGTGTTTTATCCCAATCTTCAGAATTATTTAGTTCGTTCTGCTTGCACATATTTTTTATCATTTTACGTACAAATTTACTTTTGTACAACCAAATTATTTTATATGTACAATAATTACCATACGGTTGGCAACACTGCATTTACATAAAAACGTCGTATAATGGATTACTTAGCACCGATTTTTGAATTTTTAATAATAATTTTTGTGTACATTGGTGACAATTTCAAATAATTCAAATTATTAATAAACTTTTTCTATGTTAGGCCGCGAATATTTAAAACCACCTCCAGTTAGGACTAGAAATTCAATTTGTTAGTGAAGACTATTTTATTCAAATAGAAAAAAAACTGGTCTCATTTTATTGAAGGAATAAATTCCTCCCTCTTCAGTGAATTCAAGCGTAAAAGAATAAGAAGTTTCCAGAAGTATTTAAGCGATTGAATTATGATGGTAGAAAGAAATTATCAGAAAATCTTCCTTGTGTTCATGCTTCACTGGTCATACATCTCTTTTTCCTCTTTGTGGAGCTTTGTGCCATAATTTCAACACGGATTCCTTTTAAATTATAACGTTATATGTTCCTTTTAAATATTTATTCTAATTGTGCTCCGCTATAGCTACTTTGATCGAAATTTTAATACTTAAAGACCCTTTTGCTTCCAAGTAATAACGAAATTTTCTAACAAATAATAAATGGAGCAAGCTTGCAGATTTCATTTTGCATATGAACAGCGACGAATCAGATGAAATGATAACCTTTTATCGATTATTATCCCTGTAAACATTTTATTTAATATCAAATTGTAGTCATATAAATATAGAAAATGTACATACTTGCATCGAGGTTTGATAAAAAATAAAGACAATTTTTAAATTTCACACTATACCATACGTTCTCGATAGGTGTGCCAAATAGTCATAAATATGATGTTTACGTTGAAGTTTAAACGTCCAGAGTCTATGACAAATGTTTGCGCTTTTGTTTATATTTTTTTCCATGACTGTTATTATTGTTTTCAACTATTATTATTCCGAAAATTGAAAAATTATAAAAAATAGCATATTTCGATGCAGTATTTTTTTCTGTACCAAACACCTATGTACAATTTTGCTCTAAAATAACTAGGGGAGCAAATAACTGCACATTAAGATTTTACCATTGAAACCCCTATGCTGCGTTGTCTAAATCACCACCCTGTATATGTACATACGAGTATGCTCAGATTAGAGCAAAAATATACAATAACAATAATTATTATAGGCGATGTGCATTTTTGGTTACCGAATCAATTTTGACATTTCGAGAAAGTGATACAATTTACAATTTTATTTTGCGTTGTTGCTATTGTGCATGGATATTATGCAACATAGTATGTTGAAATGAATAAAGAAAATATTTAAAATGCTATATATGTGATGTGACAATCAAAAAATTCAAAATACCAGCGAAGGTACTGTGGCAGAAAATATAATTTTTCTCATAATATGCGCGATTTCTGTAAACCATTTTATTATATTTAAATTTATATTATAATTTATAATATTAGTTGAATGTTACAAGATGCCAAATACACGGAAATTGAGATTAAAAAGTTGGAAAACTTGAATGATTGGAAAGAAGAATATTTCTACATATCACGTTATCAGTGTATGATGTTAGCATCTTTCTTTTATATTCGCAATAAATGAAGAAGATTCTTCATTCAAAATATACCAGGCTCTAAGTGGAATCAGTTGCACTAGCTCAGAAAAGAAAATACACGAAAAATACGAACCATGTGAATCTCTACCTTTAACATTAACATTACATGTATACAATCCATAATAAATAGACGAATTATGTCAAAACTGGACTTCTATTTCATAATTTTATATAACTGCAAGTATTATACAATTTTATGACAATTTTCTGCTTCTTGTATTATATTTGTTCAAATATTAACTTAAGAAACACATTTTTATATAATTCATTATTGCAATCAGACGACTATCTGTTCCTCATATAATCTTCTAGGCAATTTATAAAATTTGAAACTTCAATCGGTAATTTTGTGAGAATTATTACATCCCCCAATAATAATATTTGGCATCCTATCATTCGCATTTATTGCATTTATAAAATAGAAATTGCAAAATTATTCTGACATAAAACATAACCTTGCTATGTTTCAATGAGTAACCATTTTGTCATTTTTGTCCGCTGTCGGCGCTGACTACTTTTGTTCACACTGCCTATAATCAATTCAATGTAATGTGGTAGAGGACATTGTGGTAGCGTTGTATGTAAAATATTTAAACTTATGTAATTATACCCTTAATAGCGAAATCTCCAAGCGCCTATCGCCACTCATTTGAGCTCTAAAATAAAAATGCTTACTGGCAAGAAGAAAAATATTAGATACAATACTATGTAAATGCGCAAATCATCGACATCAATAGTCTATTATTTTCATGATTCCTGTATTCTCTATTAATAACTTTATTATAAACATATATTAATTAAATATGAAATGCAAAAGCAAAATTAATGGATATGCCATCAAAATTCAATTTCAATAACACATGTTAAAAGTTCGCTTTATTAATGTTAAATTAATATTAATGTAGACTGAAATTTCATAAAAGTGAAATTGATATGTACAAGTATATGATAATGTAGTCTCGTGGCCGCGTGCCTGAGTGTCAGGTCGCGAATCTGGGGAACCGGGTTCGATCCCGACCGACGCCAAATACTTCTAATTTTAAATGGCACAAAAATGACCCCTATGGTACACTCTCCACGCCAGCAATGAGTGCCCGTGAGGTGACGCCTGGTAAGCGCCCGCACGGTGCAAATATTTCATCAATACCGATATCTGCGTACAAAGCAGATTGGCACACCCAGCAATAAGTAAAAAGTCGTGATGATATATTTATTTATTTCAAAAGTATGTTAGCATAATATTCTCCTGTTATCTTTGTAATCTTTTCCTTATAATCAATCCAAAGAATTCCTTGAGAATCCCAATATATTGTTACCATAATTTTTCCTGTTAACTGTGCTACTTTAAACTTCTTGGGGTGCTCTGTGCCCTTTTTGTGCCCCTGCATCAAACGTGCAAAAAACTTTCAGTTTTGATTTACTATCAGGCCTACTTGATATTAAAAGAACGAATTGATGGATCTCCCTTGTACATAAGAGTACATTTGTTTTGCGAAGCTAATCAGTTTGCAATCAGAACAAAACAAAAATTGATCTGCGATCTAATAACTCAAACATCATTTGTTATTTCATTTTATTTCCATGGTTACCCTTTAAACATTTGTACTAGGTTTAGTTTGACATTGTTTCTATGTTTATATATAAACAGCATTTGCTGAAACAAAAACTATTTGTTTGGTATAATGAAATTTGTTTTGCTTGCATTAAATATAAAACAAGCACTGACGTTCAATAAACAATATAATTTTAGGCTACGCTTCGAATGTAAACAGTGTCGTTGCCAGGATACGAGCACACGAACAGTGACACTATTGCAGGACGTGAGAGATAACCTGCCAATATATTAATTCCTCTGACATTTTGACATGACTGCAATAATTAATATCTCCATTATCACGTTAGCCTTGCATTAACATGACAATTGACAAACTAGTTTATATTAAATAAAGCCCTGCCTGACCTGACATAATCAACCATGTTCCTTAAGATAATGTCTTTTAATTGAAGATATAAATGTATTCTCTGCAATACCAGGATCATGCTATAATTATATAGAATAAGATATATAGGGTATACTAAAAATTAACAGGCAGAAGACTCACGTCATCAATAAATATTACTGTCTGTAGTACTCCGTGCATGGACAATTCTTCTATCTTCTAAACGGTTAAAGCTAGCAACTATAATATACATCAGCAGATATTTTTGTATATAGGCTGTGCCAATAGTTACAAGCTTTTAATGTACACTAATTTTTGATTAATTTTTTTATAAACGATGAATTTTTGTCTAGCTCATTTTCTCTATTTTTGTCTGTATCTGCTAAACGGTTAAAGATAGCCACGTGTACGTTGCAAATTTCGAATCTACATGAAATTCTCTATAACATACATCAGCAGAGATATTTGTATATAGGCTGTGCCAATAGTTACAGGCTGTTAAAGTACACTTAATTTGAATAATTTTTATTATAAACGATTAATTTTTGTCTAGCTCATTTACTATATTTTTGTCTGTAGCTTCTAAACCATTATATATAGCAACGTGTACGTTGCAAATTTGGAATCTACATGACATACTTTATAATATACATCAGCAGAGATTTTTGTATATAGGCTGTTCCAATAGTTACAGGCAGTTAAATGTACACTTATTTTTGAATAATTTTTATAATAAGCGATGAATTTTTTTCTAGCTCATTTTCTATATTTTTGTCAGTAGTTTCTAAACGGTTAAAGATAGCAACGTGTACGTTGCAAATTTGGAATCTACATGAAATTCTCTATAATATACATCAGCAGAGATATTTGTATATAAGCTGTTCAAATAGTTACAGGCTGTTAAAGTACACTTATTTTGAATAATTTTTATTATAAACGATGAATTTTTGTCTAGCTCATTTACTATATTTTTGTCTGTAGCTTCTAAACCATTAAACATAGCAACGTGTACGTTGCAAATTTGGAATCTACATGAAATTCTATATAATACACATCAGCAGAGATTTTTGTATATAGGCTGTTCCAATAGTTTAGCAAAAAAAACTTTTTGACTCCGATTTGTTTCAAATTTCGTATACGTTAACTAGGGCCAAATCTGAGCCCATAGGGTTTCATATTAAAGGAGTTATTGAAGTCTAAAAAAAAATTGTACCTACAAATATTCAGTAGTCTACTAAAAATTAAACCAGCCTGTATATAAATGAAAAGTATCATTTTCTACTAACTCAGATCCGCTGATTATGGGAAAAATAATGAAAAAATTCCCTAGGGCTTAGAATCCAAAATAGAAATTTTTATTTTTAATGAAAACTTACAAGATTTTTTGACTTTTGTACATTTAACAGACTGTAACTATTGGATCAGCCTATATACAAATATCTCTGCTGATGTTTATTATAGAGAATTTCATGTAGATTCCAAATTTGCAACGTACACGTTGCTATCTTTAACCGTTTACAAGCTACAGACAAAAATATAGAAAATTGAGCTAGACAAAAATTCATCGTTTATAATAAAAATTATTCAAAATAAGTGTACTTTAACGGCCTGTAATTATTGGAACAGCTTATATACAAATATCTCTGCTGATGTATATTATAGAAAATTTCATGTAGATTCCAAATTTGCAACGTACACGTTGCTATCTGTAACCCTTTAGAAGCTACAGACAAAAATATAGAAAATGAGCTAGAAAAAAATTCATCGCTTATTATAAAAATTATTCAAAAATAAGTGTACATTTAACTGCCTGTAACTATTGGAACAGCCTATATACAAAAATCTCTGCTGATGTATATTATAGAAAATTTCATGTAGATTCCAAATTTGCAACGTACACGTAGCTATCTTTAACTGTTTAGCAGATACAGACAAAAATAGAGAAAATGAGCTAGACAAAAATTCATCGTTTATAAAAAAATTAACCAAAAATAAGTGTACATTTAACAGCCTGTAACTATTGGCACAGCCTATATACAAATATCTCTGCTGATGTATGTTGTAGAGAATTTCATGTAGATTCGAAATTTGCAACGTACACGTTGCTATCTTTAACCGTTTACAAGCTACAGACAAAAATATAGAAAATTGAGTTAGACAAAAATTCATCGTTTATAAAAAAATTAACCAAAAATAAGTGTACATTTAACAGCCTGTAACTATTGGCACAGCCTATATACAAATATCTCTGCTGATGTATGTTATAGAGAATTTCATGTAGATTCGAAATTTGCAACGTACACGTTGCTATCTTTAACCGTTTACAAGCTACAGACAAAAATATAGAAAATTGAGTTAGACAAAAATTCATCGTTTATAATAAAAATTATTCAAAATAAGTGTACATTTAACTGCCTGTAACTATTGGAACATCCTATATACAAAAATCTCTGCTGATGTATATTATAGAGAATTTCATGTAGATTCCAAATTTGCAACGCGCACGTTGCTATGTTTAATGGTTTAGAAGCTACAGACAAAAATATAGTAAATGAGCTATACAAAAATTCATCGTTTATAATAAAAAATATTCAAAATAAGTGTATTTTAACAGCCTGTAACTATTGGAACAGCTTATATACAAATATTTGGACGCCGGATTCGAAATCCTTGGGGTCGAATTAAGGGGTTGCCATGTCAAACTCAAAAAAATATTTCCCCGATCGAAATTAAAAATGGTGGACTATAGCCTTGCTGTTTTTTTGGCAAAAAAAACTTTTTGACTCCGATTTGTTTCAAATTTCGTATACGTTAACTAGGGAGAAAGGACTAATGGATAGCCAAATCTGAGCCCATAGGGTTTCATATTAAAGGAGTTATTGAAGTTTAAAAAAAAATTGTACCTACAAATATTCAGTAGTCTACTAAAAATTAAACCAGCCTGTATATAAATGAAAAGTATCATTTTCTACTAACTCAGATCCGCTGATTATGGGAAAAATAATTAAAAAATTCCCTAGGGCTTAGAATCCAAAATAGAAATTTTTATTTTTAATGAAAACTTACAAGATTTTTTGACTTTTGTACATTTAACAGCCTGTAACTATTGGAACAGCCTATATACAAATAACTCTGCTGATGTTTATTATAGAGAATTTCATGTAGATTCCAAATTTGCAACGTACACGTTGCTATCTGTAACCGTTTAGAAACTACAGACAAAAATATAGAAAATGAGCTAGAAAAAAATTCATCGTTTATAATAAAAATTATTCAAAATAAGTGTAATTTAACAGCCTGTAACTATTGGAACAGCCTATATACAAATATCACTGCTGATGCATATTATACAAAATTTCATGTAGATTCCAAATTTGCAACGTACACGTAGCTATCTTTAACTGTTTAGCAGATACAGACAAAAATAGAGAAAATGAGCTAGACAAAAATTCATCGTTTATAAAAAAAATAACCAAAAATAAGTGTACATTTAACAGCTTGTAACTATTGGCACAGCCTATGTACAAATATCTCTGCTGATGTATATTATAGAGAATTTCATGTAGATTCGAAATTTTAAACGTACACGTTGCTATCTTTAACCGTTTACAAGCTACAGACAAAAATATAGAAAATTGAGCAAGACAAAAGTTCATCGTTTATAATAAAAATTATTCAAAATAAGTGTACTTTAACAACCTGTAACTATTGGAACAGCTAATATACAAATATCTCTGCGGATGTATATTATAGAGAATTTCATGTAGATTCCAAATTTGCAACGTACACGTTGCTATCTGTAACCGTTTAGAAGCTACAGACAAAAATATAGAAAATGAGCTAGAAAAAAATTCATCGCTTATTATAAAAATTATTCAAAAATAAGTGTACATTTAACTGCCTGTAACTATTGGAACAGCCTATATACAAAAATCTCTGCTGATGTATATTATAGAGAATTTCATGTAGATTCCAAATTTGCAACGTACACGTTGCTATGTTTAATGGTTTCGAAGCTACAGACAAAAATATAGTAAATGTGCTATACAAAAATTCATCGTTTATAATAAAAAATATTCAAAATAAGTGTACTTTAACAGCGTGTAACTATTGGAACAGCTTATATACAAATATTTGGACGCCGGATTCGAAATCCTTGGGGTCGAATTAAGGGGTTGCCATGTCTAACTCAAAAAAATATTTCCCCGATCGAAATTAAAAATGCTGTTTTTTTGGCAAAAAAAACTTTTTGACTCCGATTTGTTTCAAATTTCGTATACGTTAACTAGGGACAAAGGACTAATGGATAGCCAAATCTGAGCCCATAGGGTTTCATATTAAAGGAGTTATTGAAGTTTAAAAAAAAATTGTACCTACAAATAATCAGTAGTCTACTAAAAATTAAACCACCCTGTATATAAATGAAAAGTATCATTTTCTACTAACTCAGATCCGCTGATTATGGGAAAAATAATTAAAAAATTCCCTAGGGCTTAGAATCCAAAATAGAAATTTTTATTTTTAATGAAAACTTACAAGATTTTTTGACTTTTGTACATTTAACAGCCTGTAACTATTGGAACAGCCTATATACAAATAACTCTGCTGATGTTTATTATAGAGAATTTCATGTAGATTCCAAATTTGCAACGTACACGTTGCTATCTGTAACCGTTTAGAAACTACAGAAAAAAATATAGAAAATGAGCTAGAAAAAAATTCATCGTTTATAAAAAAATTAACCAAAAATAAGTGTACATTTAACAGCCTGTAACTATTGGCACAGCCTATATACAAATATCTCTGCTGATGTATTTTATAGAGAATTTCATGTAGATTCGAAATTTGCAACGTACACGTTGCTATCTTTAACCGTTTACAAGCTACAGACAAAAATATAGAAAATTGAGTTAGACAAAAATTCATCGTTTATAATAAAAATTATTCAAAGTAAGTGTACATTTAACTGCCTGTAACTATTGGAACATCCTATATACAAAAATCTCTGCTAATGTATATTATAGAGAATTTCATGTAGATTCCAAATTTGCAACGTACACGTTGCTATCTGTAACCGTTTAGAAGCTACAGACAAAAATATAGAAAATGAGCTAGAAAAAAATTCATCGCTTATTATAAAAATTATTCAAAAATAAGTGTACATTTAACTGCCTGTAACTATTGGAACAGCCTATATACAAAAATCTCTGCTGATGTATATTATAGAGAATTTCATGTAGATTCCAAATTTGCAACGTACACGTTGCTATGTTTAATGGTTTCGATGCTACAGACAAAAATATAGTAAATGTGCTATACAAAAATTCATCGTTTATAATAAAAAATATTCAAAATAAGTGTACTTTAACAGCGTGTAACTATTGGAACAGCTTATATACAAATATTTGGACGCCGGATTCGAAATCCTTGGGGTCGAATTAAGGGGTTGCTATGTCGAACTCAAAAAAATATTTCCCCGATCGAAATTAAAAATGGTGGACAGCCTTGCTGTTTTTTTGGCAAAAAAACTTTTTGACTCCGATTTGTTTCAAATTTCGTATACGTTAACTAGGGACAAAGGACTAATGGATAGCCAAATCTGAGCCCATAGGGTTCCATATTAAAGGAGTTATTGAAGTCTAAAAAATAATTGTACCTACAAATATTCAGTAGTCTACTAAAAATTAAACCACCCTGTATATAAATGAAAAGTATCGTTTTCTACTAACTCAGATCCGCTGATTATGGGAAAAATAATAAAAAAATTCCCTAGGGCTTAGAATCCAAAATAGAAATTTTTATTTTTAATGAAAACTTACAAGATTTTTTGACTTTTGTACATTTAACAGCCTGTAACTATTGGAACAGCCTATATACAAATAACTCTGCTGATGTTTATTATAGAGAATTTCATGTAGATTCCAAATTTGCAACGTACACGTTGCTATCTGTAACCGTTTAGAAACTACAGAAAAAAATATAGAAAATGAGCTAGAAAAAAATTCATCGTTTATAAAAAAATTAACCAAAAATAAGTGTACATTTAACAGCCTGTAACTATTGGCACAGCCTATATACAAATATCTCTGCTGATGTATTTTATAGAGAATTTCATGTAGATTCGAAATTTGCAACGTACACGTAGCTATCTTTAACCGTTTACAAGCTACAGACAAAAATATAGAAAATTGAGTTAGACAAAAATTCATCGTTTATAATAAAAATTATTCAAAGTAAGTGTACATTTAACTGCCTGTAACTATTGGAACATCCTATATACAAAAATCTCTGCTAATGTATATTATAGAGAATTTCATGTAGATTCCAAATTTGCAACGTACACGTTGCTATCTGTAACCGTTTAGAAGCTACAGACAAAAATATAGAAAATGAGCTAGAAAAAAATTCATCGCTTATTATAAAAATTATTCAAAAATAAGTGTACATTTAACTGCCTGTAACTATTGGAACAGCCTATATACAAAAATCTCTGCTGATGTATATTATAGAGAATTTCATGTAGATTCCAAATTTGCAACGTACACGTTGCTATGTTTAATGGTTTCGATGCTACAGACAAAAATATAGTAAATGTGCTATACAAAAATTCATCGTTTATAATAAAAAATATTCAAAATAAGTGTACTTTAACAGCGTGTAACTATTGGAACAGCTTATATACAAATATTTGGACGCCGGATTCGAAATCCTTGGGGTCGAATTAAGGGGTTGCTATGTCGAACTCAAAAAAATATTTCCCCGATCGAAATTAAAAATGGTGGACAGCCTTGCTGTTTTTTTGGCAAAAAAACTTTTTGACTCCGATTTGTTTCAAATTTCGTATACGTTAACTAGGGACAAAGGACTAATGGATAGCCAAATCTGAGCCCATAGGGTTCCATATTAAAGGAGTTATTGAAGTCTAAAAAATAATTGTACCTACAAATATTCAGTAGTCTACTAAAAATTAAACCACCCTGTATATAAATGAAAAGTATCGTTTTCTACTAACTCAGATCCGCTGATTATGGGAAAAATAATAAAAAAATTCCCTAGGGCTTAGAATCCAAAATAGAAATTTTTATTTTTAATGAAAACTTACAAGATTTTTTGACTTTTGTACATTTAACAGCCTGTAACAATTGGAACAGCCTATATACAAATATCACTGCTGATGTATATTATAGAAAATTTTATGTAGATTCCAAATTTGCAACGTACACGTTGCTATGTTTAATGGTTTAGAAGCTACAGACAAAAATATAGTAAATGAGCTATACAAAAATTCATCGTTTATAATAAAAAATATTCAAAATAAGTGTATTTTAACAGCCTGTAACTATTGGAACAGCTTATATACAAATATTTGGACGCCAGATTCGAAATCCTTGGGGTCGAATTAAGGGGTTGCCATGTCTAACTCAAAAAAAATATTTCCCCGATCGAAATTAAAAATGGTGGACAGCCTTGCTGTTTTTTTGGCAAAAAAAACTTTTTGACTCCGATTTGTTTCAAATTTACTATACGTTAACTAGGGACAAAGGACTAATGGATAGCCAAATCTAAACCCATAGCGTTTCATATGAAAGGAGTTATTGAAGTCTAAAAAAAATTTGTACCTATAAATATTCAGTAGTCTACTAAAAATTAAACCACCCTGTATATAAATGAAAAGTATCATTTTCTACTAACTCAGATCCGCTGATTATGGGAAAAATAATTAAAAAATTCCCTAGGGCTTAGAATCCAAAATAGAAATTTTTATTTTTAATGAAAACTTACAAGATTTTTTGACTTTTGTACATTTAACAGCCTGTAACTATTGGAACAGCCTATATACAAAAATCTCTGCTAATGTATATTATAGAGAATTTCATGTAGATTCCAAATTTGCAACGCACACGTTGCTATGTTTAATGGTTTAGAAGCTACAGACAAAAATATAGTAAATGAGCTATACAAAAATTCATCGTTTATAATAAAAAATATTCAAAATAAGTGTACTTTAACAGCCTGTAACTATTGGAACAGCTTATATACAAATATTTTGACGCCGGATTCGAAATCCTTAGGGTCGAGTTAAGGGGTTGCCATGTCTAACTCAAAAAAATATTTCCCCGATCGAAATTAAAAATGGTGGACTATATAGCCTTGCTGTTTTTTTGGCAAAAAAAACTTTTTGACTCCGATTTGTTTCAAATTTCGTATACGTTAACTAGGGACAAAGGACTAATGGATAGCCAAATCTGAGCCCATAGGGTTTCATATTAAAGGAGTTATTGAAGTCTAAAAAAAATTGTACCTACAAATATTCAGTAGTCTACTAAAAATTAAACCACCCTGTATATAAATGAAAAGTATCATTTTCTACTAACTCAGATCCGCTGATTATGGGAAAAATAATTTAAAAATTCCCTAGGGCTTAGAATCCAAAATAGAAATTTTTATTTTCAATGAAAACTTACAAGATTTTTTGACTTTTGTACATTTAACAGCCTGTAACTATTGGAACCGCCTATATACAAAAATCTCTGCTAATGTATATTATAGAGAATTTCATGTAGATTCCAAATTTGCAACGCACACGTTGCTATGTTTAATGGTTTAGAAGCTACAGACAAAAATATAGTAAATGAGCTATACAAAAATTCATCGTTTATAATAAAAAATATTCAAAATAAGTGTACTTTAACAGCCTGTAACTATTGGAACAGCTTATATACAAATATTTGGACGCCGGATTCGAAATCCTTAGGGTCGAGTTAAGGGGTTGCCATGTCTAACTCAAAAAAATATTTCCCCGATCGAAATTAAAAATGGTGGACTATATAGCCTTGCTGTTTTTTTGGCAAAAAAAACTTTTTGACTCCGATTTGTTTCAAATTTCGTATACGTTAACTAGGGACAAAGGACTAATGGATAGCCAAATCTGAGCCCATAGGGTTTCATATTAAAGGAGTTATTGAAGTCTAAAAAAAATTGTACCTACAAATATTCAGTAGTCTACTAAAAATTAAACCACCCTGTATATAAATGAAAAGTATCATTTTCTACTAACTCAGATCCGCTGATTATGGGAAAAATAATTAAAAAATTCCCTAGGGCTTAGAATCCAAAATAGAAATTTTTATTTTTAATGAAAACTTACAAGATTTTTTGACTTTTGTACATTTAACAGCCTGTAACTATTGGAACAGCCTATATACAAAAATCTCTGCTAATGTATATTATAGAGAATTTCATGTAGATTCCAAATTTGCAACGCACACGTTGCTATGTTTAATGGTTTAGAAGCTACAGACAAAAATATAGTAAATGAGCTATACAAAAATTCATCGTTTATAATAAAAAATATTCAAAATAAGTGTACTTTAACAGCCTGTAACTATTGGAACACCTTATATACAAATATTTGGACGCCGGATTCGAAATCCTTAGGGTCGAGTTAAGGGGTTGCCATGTCTAACTCAAAAAAATATTTCCCCGATCGAAATTAAAAATGGTGGACTATATAGCCTTGCTGTTTTTTTGGCAAAAAAAACTTTTTGACTCCGATTTGTTTCAAATTTCGTATACGTTAACTAGGGACAAAGGACTAATGGATAGCCAAATCTGAGCCCATAGGGTTTCATATTAAAGGAGTTATTGAAGTCTAAAAAAAATTGTACCTACAAATATTCAGTAGTCTACTAAAAATTAAACCACCCTGTATATAAATGAAAAGTATCATTTTCTACTAACTCAGATCCGCTGATTATGGGAAAAATAATTAAAAAATTCCCTAGGGCTTAGAATCCAAAATAGAAATTTTTATTTTTAATGAAAACTTACAAGATTTTTTGACTTTTGTACATTTAACAGCCTGTAACTATTGGAACAGCCTATATACAAATATCTCTGCTGATGTTTATTATAGAGAATTTCATATAGATTCCAAATTTGCAACGTACACGTAGCTATCTTTAACTGTTTAGCAGATACAGACAAAAATAGAGAAAATGTGCTAGACAAAAATTCATCGTTTATAAAAAAATTAACCAAAAATAAGTGTACATTTAACAGCTTGTAACTATTGGCACAGCCTATGTACAAATATCTCTGCTGATGTATATTATAGAGAATTTCATGTAGATTCGAAATTTGAAACGTACACGTTGCTATCTTTAACCGTTTACAAGCTACAGACAAAAATATAGAAAATTGAGCTAGACAAAAGTTCATCGTTTATAATAAAAATTATTCAAAATAAGTGTACTTTAACAACCTGTAACTATTGGAACAGCTAATATACAAATATCTCTGCGGATGTATATTATAGAGAATTTCATGTAGATTCCAAATTTGCAACGTACACGTTGCTATCTGTAACTGTTTAGAAGCTACAGAGAAAAATATAGAAAATGAGCTAGAAAAAAATTCATCGCTTATTATAAAAATTATTCAAAAATAAGTGTACATTTAACTGCCTGTAACTATTGGAACAGCCTATATACAAAAATCTCTGCTGATGTATATTATAGAGAATTTCATGTAGATTCCAAATTTGCAACGCACACGTTGCTATGTTTAATGGTTTCGAAGCTACAGACAAAAATATAGTAAATATGCTATACAAAAATTCATCGTTTATAATAAAAAATATTCAAAATAAGTGTACTTTAACAGCGTGTAACTATTGGAACAGCTTATATACAAATATTTGGACGCCAGATTCGAAATCCTTGGGGTCGAATTAAGGTGTTGCCATGTCTAACTCAAAAAAAATATTTCCCCGATCGAAATTAAAAATGGTGGACTATAGCCTTGCTGTTTTTTTGGCAAAAAAAACTTTTTGACTCCGATTTGTTTCAAATTTACTATACGTTAACTAGGGACAAAGGACTAATGGATAGCCAAATCTAAACCCATAGCGTTTCATATTAATGGAGTTATTGAAGTCTAAAAAAAAATTGTACCTACAAATATTCAGTAGTCTACTAAAAATTAAACCACCCTGTATATAAATGAAAAATATCATTTTCTACTAACTCAGATCCGCTGATTATGGGAAAAATAATTAAAAAATTCCCTAGGGCTTAGAATCCAAAATAGAAATTTTTATTTTTAATGAAAACTTACAAGATTTTTTGACTTTTGTACATTTAACAGCCTGTAACTATTGGAACAGCCTATATACAAAAATCTCTGCTAATGTATATTATAGAGAATTTCATGTAGATTCCAAATTTGCAACGTACACGTTGCTATGTTTAATGGTTTCGAAGCTACAGACAAAAATATAGTAAATGTGCTATACAAAAATTCATCGTTTATAATAAAAAATATTCAAAATAAGTGTACTTTAACAGCGTGTAACTATTGGAACAGCTTATATACAAATATTTGGACGCCGGATTCGAAATCCTTGGGGTCGAATTAAGGGGTTGCCATGTCTAACTCAAAAAAATATTTCCCCGATCGAAATTAAAAATGGTGGACTATAGCGTTGCTGTTTTTTTGGCAAAAAAAACTTTTTGACTCCGATTTGTTTCAAATTTCGTATACGTTAACTAGGGACAAAGGACTAATGGATAGCCAAATCTGAGCCCATAGGATTCCATATTAAAGGAGTTATTGAAGTCTAAAAAAAAATTGTACATACAAATATTCAGTAGTCTACTAAAAATTAAACCATCCTGTATATAAATGAAAAGTATCGTTTTCTACTAACTCAGATCCGCTGATTATGGGAAAAATAATAAAAAAATTCCCTAGGGCTTAGAATCCAAAATAGAAATTTTTATTATTAATGAAAACTTACAAGATTTTTTGACTTTTGTACATTTAACAGCCTGTAACTATTGGAACAGCCTATATACAAATATCACTGCTGATGTATATTATAGAAAATTTCATGTAGATTCCAAATTTGCAACGTACACGTAGCTATCTTTAACTGTTTAGCAGATACAGACAAAAATAGAGAAAATGAGCTAGACAAAAATTCATCGTTTATAAAAAAATTAACCAAAAATAAGTGTACATTTAACAGCCTGTAACTATTGGCACAGCCTATATACAAATATCTCTGCTGATGTATTTTATAGAGAATTTCATGTAGATTCGAAATTTGCAACGTACACGTTGCTATCTTTAACCGTTTACAAGCTACAGACAAAAATATAGAAAATTGAGTTAGACAAAAATTCATCGTTTATAATAAAAATTATTCAAAATAAGTGTACATATAACTGCCTGTAACTATTGGAACATCCTATATATAAAAATCTCTGCTGATGTATATTATAGAGAATTTCATGTAGATTCCAAATTTGCAACGCACACGTTGCTATGTTTAATGGTTTAGAAGCTACAGACAAAAATATAGTAAATGAGCTATACAAAAATTCATCGTTTATAATAAAAAATAT
Source organism: Harpalus rubripes (assembly GCA_963082715.1). NCBI lineage: Eukaryota > Metazoa > Arthropoda > Insecta > Coleoptera > Carabidae > Harpalus > Harpalus rubripes. The sequence continues at coordinate 44,135,282 of OY720461.1, forward strand.
TCAAAATAAGTGTACTTTAACAGCCTGTAACTATTGGAACAGCTTATATACAAATATTTGGACGCCAGATTCGAAATCCTTGGGGTCGAATTAAGGGGTTGCCATGTCTAACTCAAAAAAAATATTTCCCCGATCGAAATTAAAAAAACTTTTTGACTCCGATTTGTTTCAAATTTAGTATACGTTAACTAGGGACAAAGGACTAATGGATAGCCAAATCTAAACCCATAGCGTTTCATATTAAAGGAGTTATTGAAGTCTAAAAAAAAATTGTACCTACAAATATTCAGTAGTCTACTAAAAATTAAACCATCCTGTATATAAATGAAAAGTATCATTTTCTACTAACTCAGATCCGCTGATTATGGGGAAAATAATTAAAAAATACCCTAGGGCTTAGAATCTAAAATAGAAATTTTTATTTTTAATGAAAACTTACAAGATTTTTTGACTTTTGTACATTTAACAGCCTGTAACTATTGGAACAGCCTATATACAAAAATCTCTGCTAATGTATGTTATAGAGAATTTCATGTAGATTCCAAATTTGCAACGCACACGTAGCTATGTTTAATGGTTTAGAAGCTACAGACAAAAATATAGTAAATGAGCTATACAAAAATTCATCGTTTATAATAAAAAATATTCAAAATAAGTGTACTTTAACAGCCTGTAACTATTGGAACAGCTTATATACAAATATTTGGACGCCGGATTCGAAATCCTTATGGTCGAATTAAGGGGTTGCCATGTCTAACTCAAAAAAATATTTCCCCGATCGAAGTTAAAAATGGTGGACTATATAGCCTTGCTGTTTTTTTGGCAAAAAATACTTTTTGACTCCGATTTGTTTCAAATTTCGTATACGTTAACTAGGGACAAAGGACTAATGGATAGCCAAATCTGAGCCCATAGGGTTCCATATTAAAGGAGTTATTGAAGTCTAAAAAATAATTGTACCTACAAATATTCAGTAGTCTACTAAAAATTAAACCACCCTGTATATAAATGAAAAGTATCGTTTTCTACTAACTCAGATCCGCTGATTATGGGAAAAATAATAAAAAAATTCCCTAGGGCTTAGAATCCAAAATAGAAATTTTTATTTTTAATGAAAACTTACAAGATTTTTTGACTTTTGTACATTTAACAGCCTGTAACAATTGGAACAGCCTATATACAAATATCACTGCTGATGTATATTATAGAAAATTTTATGTAGATTCCAAATTTGCAACGTACACGTTGCTATGTTTAATGGTTTAGAAGCTACAGACAAAAATATAGTAAATGAGCTATACAAAAATTCATCGTTTATAATAAAAAATATTCAAAATAAGTGTATTTTAACAGCCTGTAACTATTGGAACAGCTTATATACAAATATTTGGACGCCAGATTCGAAATCCTTGGGGTCGAATTAAGGGGTTGCCATGTCTAACTCAAAAAAAATATTTCCCCGATCGAAATTAAAAATGGTGGACTATAGCCTTGCTGTTTTTTTGGCAAAAAAAACTTTTTGACTCCGATTTGTTTCAAATTTACTATACGTTAACTAGGGACAAAGTACTAATGGATAGCCAAATTTAAACCCATAGCGTTTCATATTAAAGGAGTTATTGAAGTCTAAAAAAAAATTGTACCTACAAATATTCAGTAGTCTACTAAAAATTATTATTTTTAATGAAAACTTACAAGATTTTTTGACTTTTGTACATTTAACAGCCTGTAACTATTGGAACAGCCTATATACAAAAATCTCTGCTAATGTATGTTATAGAGAATTTCATGTAGATTCCAAATTTGCAACGCACACGTTGCTATGTTTAATGGTTTAGAAGCTACAGACAAAAATATAGTAAATGAGCTATATAAAAATTCATCGTTTATAATAAAAAATATTCAAAATAAGTGTACTTTAACAGCCTGTAACTATTGGAACAGCTTATATACAAATATTTGGACGCCGGATTCGAAATCCTTGGGGTCGAGTTAAGGGGTTGCCATGTCTAACTCAAAAAAATATTTCCCCGATCGAAATTAAAAATGGTGGACTATAATAGCCTTGTTTTTTTTTGGCAAAAAAAACTTTTTGACTCCGATTTGTTTCAAATTTCGTATACGTTAACTAGGGACAAAGGACTAATGGATAGCCAAATCTGAGCCCATAGCGTTTCATACTAAAGGAGTTATTGAAGTCTAAAAAAAAATTGTACCTACAAATATTCAGTAGTCTACTAAAAATTAAACTACCCTGTATATAAATGAAAAGTATCATTTTCTACTAACTCAGATTCGCTGATTATGGGAAAAATAATGAAAAAATTCCCTAGGGCTTAGAATCCAAAATAGAAATTTTTATTTTTAATGAAAACTTACAAGATTTTTTGACTTTTGTACATTTAACAGCCTGTAACTATTGGAACAGCCTATATACAAATATCTCTGCTGATGTTTGTTATAGAGAATTTCATGTAGATTCCAAATTTGCAACGTACACGTTGCTATCTGTAACCGTTTAGAAACTACAGACAAAAATATAGAAAATGAGCTAGAAAAAAATTCATCGTTTATAATAAAAATTATTCAAAATAAGTGTATTTTAACAGCCTGTAACTATTGGAACAGCCTATATACAAAAATCTTTGCTGATGCATGTTATAGAGAATTTCATGTAGATTCCAAATTTGCAACGTACACGTAGCTATCTTTAACTGTTTAGCAGATACAGACAAAATTAGAGAAAATGAGCTAGACAAGAATTCATCGAAAATTAATCAAAAATAAGTGTACATTTAACAGCCTGTAACTATTGGCACAGCCTATATACAAATATCTCTGCTGATGTATATTATAGAGAATTACATGCAGATTCCAAATTTGTCACGTGCACGTTACTAGCTTTAACCGTTTAGAAGCTACAGAGAAAATGAGCTAGACAAAAATTCATCGCTTATAATAAAAATTATTCAAAGAAAGTGTACTTTTAGCTACCTATAACTTTCGGACCAGCCTATATACAAAAATCACTGCTGATGTGTATTATAGAAAGTATCATGCAGATTCCAAATTTGCAACGTACACGTTGCTAGCTTTAACCGTTTACAAGCTACAGACAAAAATATAGAAAATGAACTAGACAAAAATTAATCGTTTATAATAAAAATTATTCAAAAATAAGTGTACTTTTAACAGCCTGTAACTATTGGAACAGCCTATATACAAATATCTTTGCTGGTGTATGTTATACACAATTTCATGTAGATTCCAAATTTGCAGTGTTATCACCCATTACATTGAGTGTAAAGTAAACAAATACTGACTGGTGAATCAATCGTAATCAAAGATCTAGCGTTGGAATAAACGTCAGTACAAATAACTCCCCTTTAAACACTGTGAATTTTTTTGTCGTAAACAGTTTACGTTGCGTACTTTAACAGCTGAAAATGTGAATTCTACACATGGAATGGTATTTGAGGGTAAAATTTATTACTTAACAAGTTTTTAAGTGCATGTACCACGATCGTTTTAATTTTATCTCGCGTTTTTCCGCTACGGTTTTTATGTTACCGTTAATTAAAGAATGCTCTTTAAATTTGAATGATTTAAAACCGAATTTTTTTAGTGATTAACTGCGTTCAACATAACAAATAGTTGTTCTAATTTGAAATAAATTTTTGTTGGTATATTGTAAAACAAATACTATGAGAAAATAAAAATAAAACTGGGATTTCACGAAGTTAGACGGGTGTTATTTTGTTTGCAGTAAAGTTTGTGCTATTTTATTATTAAATTTAAACTTTGGTATTTTGATTTCAAATGTGGACGTGCAGAAATTTATGCACATTTGTTATAAGAACAACATTGTGACTTTATATGGTCAGTTGTGGTTTTGAGGATTAAATTCTAGACTTCTAATTCCGGGTTACAAAATAATACTATTTGTTTCTTTGATGGATGCACGCTTTCGTTTTACATAAATGTTCTTATAAAAATTAAAGATTATTAAATTTGCTACAGATTTGCATTCATACTTTTTCTACATATGTTATGGATAAATTTATAAAATTATCTATAATTTAAATCCCAGAGCCTACGCGTTAAACACATAAAACTCCTTGGTTACGCAATTATTCAAATGTATGTAACTGACAGATAAATGTCACTGGTAAAGAACTAATCAAAGGTTTTTTTTAAAAAAAAAATAGTAAATAGAAGAGTAAAAGAGGAAATCAGTACAGTTTGCAGCATAAGTAAATATGTAAGTATGTATTTAGATTGAGAAATATTCGTTTTCCGGGAATGGACTGTGTCATATTTTGAGTCAGAGGCAGAGCTCAACTTTTCGCCCGCAGTCGTATGGGGCATCTTCAGGAGCAAGGGGGATTGTACTCCCTTAAACAAGGTTACCCGACGTGGCAACCACGCTAGAGGCCGAATTTAAGCAAAAGGGGAGACTCAGTTTACAAGGCTACCCGACGTGTAAACCACGCTAGAGGCCAAATAAACTAAGTGCTTAAACTCGGCCTCTAGCGTGGTTGACACGTCGGGTAGCCTTGTTTAAGACAGTACTATCCCCCTTGCTCCTGAAGATGCTCCATACGACTGCGGACGAAACGTTGAACTCTGACTCAAAATATGACACAGTCCATTCCCGGAAAACGAATATTTCTCATATTGACATATGTCAAAAAAATTATTCTGTTAACTATAGCATTCTGAAAGTAGCACTAACGAGAGAATTTTAGAAAACAATATTTATTACCATTGTCTGCATTTTTTGAAACCGATAAACTATTGAACAAACCACGGATGTTATGAATCATAACAAGCCTTAGATATCTTAAAATCCTCGCTCTACTACCTCGGATTTCAAACCGACATCTGCGGCAGTTATGATATACATAACATTCCTAGGTATGTTAATAGCTAAAAATTATCTATAATTTAAATCCCGGAGCCTACGCTTTAAACAGATAAAACTCCTTGGTTACGCAGTTATTCAAATGTATGTAACTGACAGATAAATGTCACTGGCAAAGAACTAATCAATCGTTTTAAAAAGAAAATAGTAAATAGAACAGTAAGAAAGGAAATCAATACAGTTTGCAGCATAAGTAAATATGTAGGTATGTATGTAGATAAATAAAAATTAACGATTCGCAAAAACGTTTAAGCTAATCCTCATTTTTGGATTAATGAATTCTATTCTGTCTCGGTATTTCAAATTTAATCTTCATTTTATTATCAAAAAAGGTAATTATTTGGATTAGATTTGACTATATTTTAAGAAATAAACTGTCAAAATTAGAGTAAAATTTGCTAGTCCAAAAATAAGGATTAGCTTAATCTTTTTTGTGACTCCGGCTGTAAATAATAATAATAATAATAATAATAATAATAATAATAATAATAATAATTTATTTGCCACGAAAAAATATAATACATATAAATAGCACGTCAATACAAGGACATATTAAAATCAAAATCAAAAATCATACCTACAATTATATTAAAACTCAAGACAATAAATTTAAAAGTACATAAATAATTACAATCTAGTTCGAGCTCAATGAAATATACAAGAATAAATTAGTAGAATAAGTTTAAAATGAAGTTAAAAATTAAATATTAAAAGTCCGGGCAGTTAAAATATTCTTCCAACGAATAAAATCCAATCTTTATGAGTGCTTTTTTTAAGTTTTGTTTAAAAATATTAAATAATAAAAACACAACTCTCGGTTCAGTTTCACAAAAAAAAGTATATTTACTTTATTGTACAATTTCGCCAGTTACGGCATCATCAGAAGTACTGAAGAAAGAAATAACAAACAATTTGTATTATACGGACCAAGGAAATTGCGATTCGATGACGGGGTATATAAATATTGAAATTGGTTGTACTTGGGTAAGAACCTGTAACTTGTTTACATGTAAGAAACATACAGGGGTTTTTCTTGATAAACAACGCGCACTGGTATATGTAAATACAGGGCAGTGTTAACAAGTTCAACGAAAAAAATAGATCTTTACATACATGACTGTATAGAATTGTAACCTAACATAGCCCTAATTATTCCCCCAACATATAATGCAATAAGTAAGTAGAGAGTATACTTGTCCATAATAATACATTTTTAATATTTCAACACTAACCTTCCCCCGTAACTGCCTAATAGCGGGAGGTATTGTGTTGGTCACACCAGATTTTTTTTAAAGGGCAAAATAAGGAAATTTAATGATTCAATTTTGTAATTATAATTACATGTATTTATAATGAATTTGAAAGAAAACATATCTTGAAGTATATTTACTTGCAATAAAGCCCTTCATTTCACGTAGGCAATAATTGCTTCCCTCATTCGTTGTTTCTACATTTATAAATGGCAACAAAGTTTGGCTGCAATCATCGTTGCCGTGCAACGACCGCACTACAAAGTACAGCGTTCCTCTTTTTGTTGTTTCAACAGTCACTTGGTGCTCCTTTGGGAACTCTAACGTCCTGAGTCCTGACTGGAACACTACTCGCAGCATAGCCAACTTCCTGTTCATCACGGAAGCATTACGCCGGTAAGCGTCGCTCGCGCTACCTTCGTCCGCCACATAGAGTAAGTCGGGATATTTTTCGATATCAGGCAGTGGCGTACCTAGGGCGGGGCAAACAGGGCAGGTGCCCTGGGAGCCCTTGGTATCCGTATATAACTTAGATGCCAGAATTTGAAGTGGTAAAACTGTTGATTACTGTGCGTAGTGACATTTTTCGGAACTGTTGAAGCTCTCTATCTGTTTTTTCATCGTCTACTCAACGCTGGGAAATACTCCAACACGCTGTGCCCATAATTATTAAATCTGAGTCTATGCAATTGTACAACCGTATGTTGACACTCGATTTTCTGACTCTTGATAGAGTTCAGAAAAGACTGCAAGATATAAATAGGAACTTTCATGATGCCGCCTTAGATTTGAAAGGTTTAAGAGATTATTTTCGCATTGAAAAAGAATCTTTGGTGACTGAAGCTCTGGAATTGGACTTAGTCTCTGTTGAAACCGAAAAACGCCAACGGCGAAAAATCTTCGAATAGCCATGCAAATAATGTTGACTATTGCAGTTTCCATCGCTAGCTGTGAAAGATCTTTCAACAAACTAAAACTGATCTTAAATTATCTGAGTCTCCATGGATCAAGATCGATTAAGTGATATTGCTTTGATGAGCGTTGAAAGGGAAGAAACTGAAAAGACCGATTAACGCCGTCGCCGAATATGCTTATGTTTCTGCACATCGACTCTCTGAACAACGAGACTAGGGGAGATCTCCAACAATTTCAACGCGCATAAGATCACCTTAGGAGAGATAATTGGGCTGACTACTTATACTCGACTGACACATAATTAATGTTAATATGTTCCTAAATATTTGATAGCTAAATAAACATAAACAGGGTGTTTCGGGACTCGAGCGACAAACATATCATATATTCCGGGGGTCATTACGATCAAAAAATGTTATATAATCTATAAGTGAATTCCTCTGTGTTTCGGAGATATTGAAGGAATTTTAAAAAAATGATAATGGGGTCTCATGGCCGCGTGCCTGAGTGTCAGGTCGCGAATCTGGGGAACCGGGTTCGATCCCAACCGACACCATATATTTTTCCAATTTTAAATGGCACAAAATTGACCCCTGTGGTGCACTCTCCACGCCAGCAATGAGTGCCCGTGAGGTAACGCCTGGTAAGCGCCCGCACGGTGTAAATATTTCATCATTACCGATATCTGTGTACAAAGCAGATTGGCACACCCAGCAATGGGTAATACGCCATGATGATATATTTATTTATTATTTATAATTGATAGTTATTTTGTTATTGTACTGATTCTTTCATGGTTGAAGTTACTTAAGTATATATATATATATATATATATATATATATATATATATATATATATATATATATATATATATATATATGGATATTCTTAAGTAATTTCAACAACAATACAAATGCCACATATTTCGCTACACTAAAACGAAAAAAAAGTAATCTTGATTTTACATTTTTGACAGGGGGCGCAATTACGACCCTTTCCCTGGGCAGCATTTCATTTAGGTACGCCACTGATATCAGGATAGAGGTAAATGGTTAAACTTCTAAGAATGGAATTATATTAATAAATACACAAATGTATTATTTATAATTTTTTGTAAAGTTTTCAAAATAGTTTTTTTTAAACAAATTTCAAGTAACACAAAAGGTAAGAAACCCGTGTGGTAGTCTTTCTGCAAATAAAAATGCAAATTGGCACATTCAGATATTAGTAACGAGCCGTGATAATATATTATGATAAATATTTTTGCCACTTTATGTTAATCTAGTTCATTGCAGACAGTTTCACCACATTCTACTTAGGGTAGGTACGTTATTATACTACTACCCTTCCCCCTGTCATTACTTCCTACAGCATATCAGCTAATTTGCAACACTATAAGCAACATTTGGCGCCGGGAAGTGAATTAGACCGGGGCGGACCGGTGTTGGTGACGTGGCATTTTGCGGTTGTGTGCACGTTTGACGTCGGGACGTGCGCCATGCATTCCACGCGTGCTGCGTGTCACCATCTACCATTCATCACACGAAGCTCACACTAACCAACACCACATCACACAGGGAGGGGGGGGGGCTAGATAGTGATAGTAACAAAGAGAATGAATAGTGGAAGATTTGGGGAGGGTTGGAAGCAAATAAGGTTTTCATATCGAATCATCTCTTAATGGTTGTTCTCATATTTTAGTTCTTAGTAAGAAACTATACGGAATATATTCCTAATGGTTCTTAAAAAATCTGATGTGGCCAGCACATTACCTTCCGTCAGTTCTATGTATGTTGTACAAATTTCATACGGAAAGTTCCTTGCTAAATTAAATATTCTATTTCTTGTGCATTACCTTCCGGCAGTTGCATGTATTTTATGCAAATTTCATACAGAAAATTATTATTTTGTGACGTTTTCTATATACAGTGTAATGTATCTGCAGAAATAAAAGATTTATTATTATTATTATTGTTATTATTATTATTATTATTATTATTATTATTATTATTATTATTATTATTATTATTATTATTATTATTATTATTATTATTATTATTATTATTATTATTGTTATTATTATTATTATTATTATTATTATTATTATTTCTTGTATATTACCTTAAAGCAGTTGTATGTATTTTATACAAATTCCATACAGAAAGCAAAAGATCCTATATTTCCAGTAAAATTATAAGACAAACACACTATGTCAATTTCACTTGACACTGACAAGGCAAGAAATTCAAATGTTTGTAATTGACACATAAATGTCACTGTCAAAAATATTTATATGCCGCTGTCAAAAATATTTGTACATTGTTATGAAGTTTGTGAAAATAAAAAAAAGTCAACAACAAAAAAGAATATACGTAAAAAAGAATATAAGAGGAATTTGCGAAACAATTACGAATATAAAGAAAAAGAAAAGGAAAGTAGAAAAAGAAAATTTCAGGATATTGAATGTAAAGAAAATGTATGTACTGTACGTAATTTATATTAAAATATCCCATAGATTTTGTAAATATATGTGAGAATTATTTTGTAGTGAGACATGAATATATGTATTTGTATTTAAAAATATGTTTCGTTTTATGCGTACACCCAGTTAAAATATCTGGCGAGAGGTTATGTGCTGGCCCCATCAGATTTTTATTTATATAAATAACGAAAACTGTTTTTATTGGCTATGAATGGCGTACTGTACGTACTCCTACGTCACAGGAGTGGGGCGTTGTTTTTCATGACTATATCTGGTGCCAATCTTCTTGTTTAATTATTTACGAAAATAACAAAAAAGTAATATTATTTTTTACATTACTATGAAACATATTGCATAAACTATCATTTGAAATTAAACAGGACTGTAAGAAATTGCATAAAATTTAAAACCCTTGTAAAATTCCTGCGTATAATTTAAAATTTTAAAATAAAAATAGAAATAAATTGTAAATGCTCATTGAGATTATTATATTTTTGATGATAAAGATTCCTACCTTTATTGTTGACTTGGTTGTCTTTGAAACCTATAAACAAAAACAAATATTAGTAAAATTTATACGATAAACATAACAATAATTAATCGCATTCATAGTATAAATGTATCACTATTAATATAATATACACACATATAATATATTTTTACATTTATTGTCTTTAAATTATATACCTGAACTGCAAATCCCTTCGGCGTAACTGCGACATCCTTGGAATATTTTTGAAAATGTTTATTACAATATACAGCACTAATATTTTGTTCATTGAGTAACTTTTACACATTTTTACCACTTAAATATATGAATAATCTATTTTATATTATCATTTTTTAACGAAAACACTTAAACACATCATTAACGACGACCATCGTACGTAAATTGCAATCACTGTATAGTGGTTTGATTTTGAACAGACCTGTCGCTTACAGAAAATTTATTAATAAGTATAAAGTATAAATTGTAAAACAATATACAAAATACTATCTAACTTGAAAATATTGAGCTATTTAATTGTATTATTCATTAAATAAAATTATAAATTGGTATTTCTTGACTGGTGGTATGATGTTACAGAAAAAAAATATTGGAAATGCAGTCTTGGAAAAATGATTTTATTAAATTGTCATTTATTTAACAATTCCGGCTTTTCGATTCCTAATAAACCATTTTCAGGGTTATGTTAATATACAGTTGGAAAAATTAACAATTATATTACGAAAATGTATGAGCCTGTTTCACATTTTTCAAAAAGTTAAATGAATGTTTATACAATATTTTTCTTATTCATAATTATTTTTTTAATAATTTGTTGTTATTTTCATAAATAATTAAATACGAATATTGGAGCCAAAATTAGTCATGAAAAACAACCCCCCACTTCTGTGTCGTAGATGCACATACATTACGTCATTCACAGCCAATAGAAAAACAGTTTTTCCATCACCCACATTTATTATTGTTATTTAGATAAATAAACGTAGGCGATAGTTTGTCACATAATAACAAACTTCTAATTTGACATTTGTCGCTGACATTTTCTATTATAAATGAGTAATAATGGCTAATACAGAATACACTCAAGCTAAGTCGGACAGTTTACCAAAAATCGGAAGCTGAATGATGGCTGAATTTATATTAGAAAACGACTGTTTTACTGTCGCCGAAATAAGGTGTGTTAAAGAGTTAAGGTAAAATAAAATGTAAAAAATCAACCATCAACTCTGCGAACTGCTTCAAGTCACAATTTTCTTTTCTTCGCATCTTTTGACATATTTATAAATTCAATAGTAGGTTTGTTCCTAACGCATTTTTGCAAGAAGGCACAATACGATACTGTAAATTACTCATTTTATATTGGATTTTGACACTTGTTTGACAACTTTGACAATATATTTATCATAACACTTGTAACAAAACACAAAGAATTGACACTATAAGGGGCCAATTGGAGCCGATGAAGATGTATGTGTTGTGACGTCACATTCTGTTTCAGATCACTTGACTTTTTCAAAATATTATCCAAATTTTAAAAATTAATTGTAAAATATCTAATGGATATTTGGTGATATTTTCAAATTTGAGGCTATTTAATTAATGATATCTTTTTAAATTTAATACTTAGAAGGCATTTAAAAATTCCTGCAACAGCCCTTTAATACAAGGATGTTGTCGATTTTGAGAGAAAATAAAACATTTTATCCACATCACAGTCGAAAAATTTCCCATATTTAAAATTAAAATTTAGGGACATAATAACCCTCATCTCAGAAAAGAACTAGGCACATTAGATTCTAAACTTATGTAATCGCATAACAATAAATCGTTCTTATAACATCCGCTTACAATCACTTAGACATTAAGAGCAGTTTAACTTTTAATGTAAAAGTAGAAACGCGAGTTTTTAACCAAAATAAAAATGTTTAAAGTCGTAAGCTGAAGTAAGAACAGTATACTTGCTAGACTGTAGAATAATTCAGTAAAAGTATCCTTTTAAAATAGATCTGCGACAAATAAAAACATAAAGCACCCTCTTCGCAATAATTTCAGAGTGCAAATAAAATAATCGCAAAAAGTAAAACATAAGTAGGTAATAATATTAACTGTAACGTAAAAACTTTTGATGCCGTAGGTAGCTCGTGCTTGAGTACTTTAGAAATACAGAGAAAATATTTCTCGAATACGGTAATAAAATTTTACAGTCCGAGATATTTCTACATTTTCTTAACAAAAATAAAAACACTCTACAATTTAGTTAAAACAGTTCATTATGAATCAATGCAATTAATATTGTGCATGCCACTGTCACATACATATACATAATAATAATAGAGTGAGAACTAGGAATTGTAAATTTGCATAATTATCAAAATATCCATATACATGTAGAATAGCGTGGGCCTTAAAAGGGGTCAAGTACGTGCCTAAATGATTTTTCCCATTTAAATAACATTGGGTTTTAACACATTTTGGAACTGTATTTTTGTCAAAGGCAATAAGAGATTTTAAAAATCCACTCAATATTGGAACCCGAGATCATGTGGATAAAATTTCCCAATCATTATGCTTAAGATAATTTATAGATAGTTACACTGTCGCACAAAAGCCCAAAAATGCTGTCTGAGAATATTGATTAGGACTTTCAATTTTGTCCACATATTCTCAGGTCACTCTAGCATATATTCCAATATTGAATGGTTCTTTTATACCCCTTATTGCCTTTGACAAAAATACAGTTCCAAAATGTGTCAAAACCCACTGTTATTTAAACGAAGAAAAATCAGGTACATTTAAGGACGGTCAAATATTAATATTAAGCGGAATCATTACCTGTAGAATTTGTACCTCCCGCTACCCTTGATAAGGGAGGTACTCGTGCTAAAAATCGCATATCGAGATTTTGGTAAATGACCACGTTTTAAAGTCCCTAGAATCTAATTTTAACATTTTCTCGATGATGTCTGTATATGTATGTATGGTGCGTGTATGTGTGTGTGTGTGTGTGTGTGTGTGTGTGTGTGTGTGTGTTTGTGTGTGTGTGTGTGTGTGTGTGTGTGTGTGTGTGTTTGTGTGTGTTTGTGTGTGTGTTTGTGAGTATCTGTGTGTGTATGTGCGTGTGTGTGTATGTGTGTATCCTACACTCTAACTCAAATACTATCATACAGAAAATTTTGAAACCTTGTATTTCTACCCTAGAATCCAATTTTAACATTTTCGCGATGATGTCTGTATTTGTATGGATGTGTGTGTGTGTGTGTGAATGTGTGTGTGTGTGAATGTGTGTGTGTGTGTGTGTGTGAATGTATGTGTGTGTTGTGTGTGTGTATGTGTGTATGGATCCTCCACTCTTACTCAAATACTATCAATCAGAAAATTTTGAAATCTTGTATTTCTACCTTATTCTAATATGGGAAGAAGCCATTAGATTTTGGTGTAAATAAACTTATAACTCAAAATAGTTGAAAAAATACCTTCATATCTTATTTTTTGAAGATTTGTATTATTAGAAAAATTAAGGATTATTAAATTTTCTATAGATTTGCATTATATTTTTTCTATATATTTTATGAATAACTTTGTAAAATTATCTATATTTTAAATCCCGGATCCTACGCTTTAAACAAGCACAACACCTTGGTTGACAGATAAATGACACTGTCAAAGAACTAATCATTTCAAATTATTAATAGTAACGTTTTAAAAAGAAAATAGTAAATAGAACCATAGTAGTAAGGAATGGATCTTAATACAGTTTCCAGCATAACTAAATATGTAAGTATGTATATTTAATAATGGGGTCTCGTGGCAGCGTGCCTGAGTCTCTAGTCGTAAATCTGGGGAACCGAGTTCGATTCCGACCGACGCCAAATATTTCATATTTTAAATGGCACAAAATTGACTCCTGTAGTGCACTATCCACCCCAGCAATGAGTGCCCGTGAGGTGACGCCTGGTAAACGCCCGCACACTGCAAATATATCATTATCATTACCGATATCTGCGAATAAATCAGCACTAACCCAGCAATTGGTAATATGCCGTGATGATAGATTTATTTATTTATGTATATTTAAATTAATAAAAATTAAACAGCAGAAGGTATAGTGTTGGCAACATCATATTTTGTAAATGTTTATTTGGAACCATTTTAGGGGGCTGCCTGGATAAAATTCGACTTGACCCCTTTTAAGGAACACCCCAATACACATACATAAAATAAAAACTGAAATGGTGAGAGGTAATAGGTACACTGACCATATCAGATTTTTTTGTTGGAAAAAAAGTCCACATTCTCTTGGAAATGTAATTAATAACATAAATCACAATCTTTACTACAATGATTCATGCCTAAATCAAAATATCCCCATAAACACAAATCCACTCCCATTCATATTTCCCGTTCGCGTTTCCCAGTCATGTAACTTCACTCCTCAATCCCGTCCAATCAATCAGCAGATTACATCGTGACTCACACCCTGGGAAGTGTAACATGCTCGCTCGTGAGTTTCATAACGTCATTAATGCATCGCATCCTGACGGATGTTCACTGGTCGTTACTGAAGTCCACTGCATTGCTGCCTAGTGTCTAGGTGATGTGGTCATGTTGCGATGTTACTGTTTTGTAGTATGCAGCAGCTAACAGATCACAGGCAACGTGATTGTGGCCCCATATGGAATAGATTAGGATGAGGGCGTGTTAGTGACTAAAAAATTAATGGGGCATTATAATTCATTTTTGGCACAACTAGAGACCAGTAGCATTAATTTCAGTGTTCTCTAAAGTTTTTGAGTACGCCTTTATGGCTCGGTTAATTCCTTTTTTAAACAAACAATATTGTGGACAGTAATCAATTCGGTTTTAGATCACAGAAATCCACAGCAGATGCAATCCAGCATGCTTACGAGAAAGTCAGGTCATACATTGAGAATGGTGAATGCCCAGTCGGAATTTTTTGTGACCTCACAAAGGCCTTCGACTGCGTAAATCACGCAACTCTACTAAATAAGCTTGAGAACTATGGTATTCGAGGCGTTTCCCTAAGCTGGATAAAAAAATTCTTGGAAAACCGAAAACAGTATGTAGCAAATTACTGTTGTATGTATTGGCGTCCGTGTGCTCATGGCTATGTGTGCGTGAACTTGGACCAGGGAGAGGTAACGTAAGGAGATTGGGCGTACTCGGGTACATGGGCGCCCATACAATGTTGTTCAGGGGGGGGGGGGCAAAGTCAAGAATACAAAAATATAATATATTAAAAATAAGTATGTTCTTAAAAATATAAAACAACATAAATATTTATGAAAAAAAATTACAATACAGTAAGAGTACATTACTAACCGAGGTGGAAAGTGTTTCATTACTGTCGAGGGCAAAGATAGCTGACCGAGGTGCGAAGGTTAACAATAACTAACTTCCCAACTTTTTAAAAGTCAGAAATCGTTATATTACCAACTGATTGTGAATAAACAACATTACCTACTTATTCTTTTTCCGAAAATGCTAATTTAAAATTCCTTGCATCTTTGCTTTTTTAAAATATTCTCGCACAGAATTAGCTTCGTAGTTTGCACGGTGAATTTGTCTTTCACCACTAGCGATTCTCGGCATTTTTAATTCAAGATCAAAATTTTGTGCAACTTCTTCAGCGCTATTAAATAGTTCAGTAAAAATTATTTCTAAATCAGAGTTCCTATGTTTATTAAATATATCCAATAAGTGATTAATATGTTTCTGTACAGCTAGCATATCAACAGAAATACCCTGTAAAATATTTGTTACGGGTTCCAGAAGTGCCGAATATTTAGAAATTATTTTAAGGGAAACAATGAAATAGCTCTCAACAGTAGCACTTGATAGTTGTTGTGCCCCTAATCTAGTAGCACGATTAACTTCAGCTATGGTATTGGTAATATTTTTATTTATAATTTGTACTGCGGATGTATCTTTTAAATTATGTGCGCGAGAAGCTTACGCTAACTTCATGATGAAGATTTGACCGTTAGGAAACAGAACGAAAGAAGAAAACAACAGGGCGATGTAAGGACATTAGAATGCGACATAAGTAGCCGTGGCAAAACAATTAAAAATGGTAACTTTGCTTTTAAAATTCTTAAAATTAGAGAAAAGCCAGGGGGGCAAGCGCCCCCTCTTGCCCCCCCCCCCCCTATGGGCGCCCATGCTCGGGTACGCCAGGTTTTGCCAGTAACGGAGTGACGGCATTCGTGTGCAGGGCGGTTCAGCACAAGAATATTACGACTACCAGACTAGACTACTGGACATAATGCCGAGTGGTATAATATATTGTTGTGTAAAAGACTGTCCAAATAATAATAAAGATAAAACAATTCTAAAAAGCTTTTTTAGATTACCGACTGACCCAGAAAAATATTATATTTATTTTATTTTACATTTCTATCGACCGCCTCAGTATATTACGGTTACACTAAAATTTATATGTAATTCTTAAGGGGTTTTATTAATTTAGAACAATTATTATATTTTTATTTATATCAAATGGACATTTAAATCTGAATTAGGTTTCAGGGATTTTCTGCATGTTTACATTTTAATTTAAACCGGAAAAGGTATTAAAGGAATGCTATTTCAAAAAATTTCATAGTACTATACTAACATTTATATCAAAATAAATAATCTTTCCTCTTAGATACCTATGCAGATATCTTACGTACGCCTATGCTAGCGCGTAAAGCGAGCCTGTTGAAGGTCACCAAATTCAAATACACACGTATAAGGTAGTGTCGTACCAGTTGTAGTGTTGAAGAGTATTGGGAAGCTAGGTATACGAGGACAGTAACGGCAAGTGGAAGTGGCATACGGTCAGTCGGTGATACTGAAGCTATGGAAGTTAGACGGTTAGTTCCATAAATAGACAGATTTGCTTCCTATTCGAACATCTTCAAAAGAAGTTATAAAATCAAAGCGCCGTGAGTGCTTCTTTTTCTGTTAAACTAAATGATGATTTTTGATGTTTACATAATTTGACATATACTATTGACCGCCATTAATTTATTTCCCTAAAATTCCGCTGATGTCACATGCTATTCTGCGGGTTTCAATATTAGCTTATGATAAAAAGCAAAAAAAAGTTGCCAGTAAAATTCATGTTGAAACTTTTGATATTCGATTACAGTATTTGAAACTTAAATAAAATTTTAATCAATCTGCGTAGCCGCGCTGTGCTGGAAACTTTTTTCAATTAATTTCCAGCGGTTATCGTTATTTATATTTCAATTCGGCCACTTCATTATTCCATCAGTTAAAATTAATGGCTTATTTGCGGCGAAAGACAAGAGAACAAGAGCAGTCAGACAGTTTTCATTTCATGCAAATTAAAAAATTTCAAAGACAATGAAGGCAGTGTCGCGCGCACAAACTTTTAATGAAATGGTTTGTTGAGGATGTTCATTTGAATTTACTGCACCACAATAAATATTAATGTGTCCTACAGTTTTCTCATTATTCTTTACACCATTTACGAAACATCGTGACGACGATGGTGGAATGGATGAATGGGAACCAAATTAAGATATTCCAATCAGCTTGTGAATTAATTACTCCTTCGTCTGCTGTGGCTACTGCTTTGCCTTCTTCCACCCGGAGTTCATTTGTTTCCTGCACCTGATAATTTCTTGCTAATGGAATAATAGTTCGTTTAGCTGTTGCTTTTCTCATGCCTTTCAATTACTTATCCTCAAGTCTTTAACACCATTATTTGTTACATCTGAAAAAGACGCGAGAGAAGAATACTATTGAGATAAATGTACTAAATAAAGTAAAAACTAAACGGACACTGAAAAAATAAAAATGAAAAAAATTATGTCCGCCACTATTTAAACGTTCTTTTTTGTTTTCTTGTTATTAATACTTGAGCATGCTATCAATTGATGCCTGTTAGTTACTCTATTGTCTTCTTCGATTGTTTTCCGAACAGCAATGTTTTTCCTTTGTTCAAATTCTTTATACCAACGGTAAATTGTAACTAAAGAAGACATTTGTAGATTAAAAATTGAGTCTATACTATCTATGCACTCAAACCTTCTTGAAATCATGATAAATCATGATTTAAAAATCTGATGTGGCCAGCACATTACCTTCCGACAGTTCTATGCATTTTGTATAAATGTCATATAGAAAGTTCATTGCAAAAGATTCTATTACTTGTACATTACCTTAAGGTATTTGTGTGTATTTTATACAAATTCCATACATCAGAAAGTTTCTAGCAAAAGATCCTATATTACCAGTAAAATTTTAATGCACACATACTGTCAGTTGCAGTTGACACTGGCACATTTCAATCAGAATTTTCTTAATTTAGCAGCTGTTTCCAGAGTTATAACATAGCTGGCTAATATAAGATATTTAATTTCTTTATAATTTTTATCTTCCGTCATACCTTTAGGTAAGGAAGGTATTGTTTTTGGACAAAAAATTTGATAGCGAGTTTTTAATGAATAAGCACGTTTTAGAATCCCTAGAATACGATTTTACTATTTTTGCGATGATGTCTGTATTTCTGTGTGTGTGTGTGTGTGTGTGTGTGTGTGTGTGTGTGTGTGTGTGTGACGATTTTTTCTCCGTCGATAACTCCAACACTACAATTCTAAAAAATATTATTCTTTCGTATTCCTCTTCGTTACATCCATATGAAGAGCTGATTGGATTTTGGTTGTAATTGATTGACCGGAAATAGCCTCATTTGAAGATTATAACAGTTTTCTTGAAAATACGCTGTTAAATATCATTTTTTTTACATTTAATGTTATTATAAGTATTTATATTATATTTGTATTAAGAATGGTAAGGACAGTTTTCCGATCGAAGACGCTCAGTCCCCAATTTTGTCTGAGATCGGTAATTCCTTAACGTTCGTGATGCTTATAGTATTTTTTGCACGATCGACGCACAAAATTTAAAAGAAAAATAAGATTTGAAAATTATTTTGACATATTAAAAAAAAATATTTGTCATTTTTGAAGTAAGCTTAGATTTTTGTTTTTATTTAATTACCGTCTCGCCTCCTGAACGGTAAGTGAAGTACATCACTTACCGACGAGTCACATCACTTACCGTTCAGTAATTTGTAAATAAGACCTACTGTCTTGGAAACACTATCGGTAATAGCTATTAACATACCTAGGAATGTTATGCACATCATAACTGCCGCAGATGTAAGTTTGAAATCCGGGCTCGTAGAGCGAGGATTTTAAGACATCTAAAGCTTGTTATGATTCATAACATCCGTGGTTTGTTCAATAGTTTGCCGGTTTCAGAAAATTAAGACATTATTGCTAAATATAATTTTTTACAATTCTCTCATTAATGCTACTTTCAGATTGCTATGGTTAACAGAACAATTATTTTGACATATGTCAATATGACAAATATTCAAATTATGTGCTGTATTCCTCATGTTTATTACTTTAGAATAAAGCAGACCGTATTTAGAACGATAGGCTAACGTTATCTGTATGCATTAATGAAGAGCATTATATTTTCATTTATTTTATTTTCATTTTGTAGACCGTTGTTGACAAGTAAGTATGGTAATAATATTACCATACAGATACAGTTAATACTTAGTTACCAGCCTACTTTTGTACATATAAACAATGGAATAATATCCTGAAACCGGTAAATATAAAAAATAACACGATCGTGCAAAAGATTTAATGAAATCGTATAGAGAATAAAATATTCTTTAATATGTATAATAACATTAAATGTAAAAAATGAATTTTTCTTCAAGCGTATTATAATATGCATATTATGCTCCTGTACACACACTATAGAAGATGTTCATTGTCTTACTAGTACAAAAATGTTGTTATTGTTGTACTAGTAAAAAAATGTTAGTGTTTTATTTCACCGCTGGCGGCGGCAGTTGTCACAGCAACACATATTATATTGAAAATTGTTATTTGGCAGTTGTGTTGTTTTTGTTTTGTAGTGTACACAGCCTGCTTTGGCTGAAATTGCAAACACTACAATTAAAAAATTCCAAAAAAATGTCAAAAAATTCTTTGAAACACTTAAAGAAAAAATAGTATATATCATTCGGAGTAGAACGCCCTTTTTGTGTTTCACCCAGCTTGCCTAGCCTCGGCTAGCGCCTCGGCCGCAATAGCTGGGTGCAACACAAAAAGACCGCTTTCTACTCCTAATAACATAATATACTATTTATTATACATCCATTTATAAATCCATCCATACATCCATTGCAGCTTACAGTTTCAATTAAATTGTTGCATAAAATTTGCATCAATTTTTTCCATGTGATGGCCGTATTGTCCTATAAGTCGACAACAATGAGATGACAAGATAGCAATAAAATCCAAAAATATTCCGGTAGTAAATTTTCATTCCGTAGGATAAAAATATCGAAATAGTTGACAGATGTCATGTCCACCGAAACACATCGTATTATTTTCAGTTATATAACGTTATATGCCGTAAATTTCCCGGCCTACGCTATAAACAACATTGTTTATTCCCTGAATGGGAATTGTTGACATGGCTTGTGACAGCGCAAACAAATATTTCGCGTACAATATCACAGTATTAATAGTTACTACAAATATACATTAATTATTACGCAACAAACCACAGAGACCGACAAGCGTTCTTTCCAAACTGACGTTTAGTTTAATTAGTTCTATGGCCTCTGTGCCCGGGTTTGCGATGGAAAACTCAGTCTATATAAACAACGTCAATATAGAAACTGATAATTAGTAATTATCAGTCACGCACAACAGAATAGCTTGATTTTGCGTTGGTACATACAGGACAACAATAACAATAAATTATGTAACAATAATTTCGAATGGTCAATGACCTCATGTATAATTTATAAATATGGTTACTCTAAAATAATTATTAAAAAAAATAAAAATAAATATATTACCCATTGCTGGGTCCGCCAATCTGCTTTGTACACAGATATCGGTAATGATGATGACATATTTGTACCGTGCTGGCATTTACCAGGCGTCAGTCATTAATGGCGTCGGTCGGGATCGAACCCAGTTTCCCAGATTCGCGACCAGATACTCAGGCAAGCGGCCACGAGACTATAATAATAATATAATAATATTAAAATATTAATTGAGAATGCATTAACGAACCTTGTAAAAAATTAATATTACATATCACATGATCCAAGATACTGTAGATATTTTTGAATAGTCTAAAAAATATAAAAAATTCTATTAATGCTTTTTATTCTTAAACCTAAAATGCCGCCATTTTGTAAATTAATTTCAAATGACAGATAAGTTATTCTAGCGCAATTCTCCCATTCATAATAAAGTAAACAATAATTAATTTAAAAATCTGATGTGGCCAACACCAAACCTCCCGCTATTTAATTTTTTTACATTTACATTTAAATATACATACTTATATATTTAGTTATTGTGGAAACTGTATTAAAATCCACCCCATATAACTATGGTTCTATTTACTATTTTCTTTTTAAAACTTTACTATTATTCATTTGAAATTATTAGA
>OY720461.1:44161893-44186893 GCA_963082715.1 Harpalus rubripes
TTATATTTTATGTCCCGTTTCATGCCAATCTGCTTCATGCTTTGTCTCACTCAATCCATTTATTTATTTATTACCAGGCGAAATTGCTTTATTTATGATATCCCATATTGACAACACATATATTGTCTCTGATTTATCAGAAGAATTTATTTCTAATTTATTAATTCTTTCGTCAAAATACAATTGATTCTTAAGTTCATAGTTTTATAAATTTTTACTTTATGATACCCATGGTAAGGGAGGTATAGGGGTCGTGGTAAAAATCTCATATCGACATTTTGGTAAATGACCATGTTTAAACAATGTTTAAAAATGTATGTACCTCGTATTTCTACCTTATTGTAACATGGAAAACCGGAAATGGCACTTTACTTTTTTGAGGTTCACCTCAAAAAAGTTTTTCTTCGAAAAATATGTAGTATTTTTTAGTCGCCCTAACGTGTACCCTCTGATTTTTTAAATATATAATTCTACACTGTTAAACATGAACACCACCAACATTTTACCAAAAAAATTACAGAATTTCAAAGAAAGTTTCCCATAAACTCCCAATATTTTTAAATTCTGAACCTTTTTCTTAAAATAAATATTTTTGAAAAGTCTCTAGTTTAGCCGAAAAATGAAAATTTTGCAAATTTTAATGAAATATGAGACCCCCACTGCAATCTACAGACAAAAATCAATACTACATACCTGGAAATTTTTATAAAATATTAATAATTATTTTTATGTTTCATAACACATTCAGATAAATTAAATATATTGTAGTTTAAAGTATTTTTCGGATATTTAATTTTTTTATTGAGTAAAACCAATAAATCGATATATTTTGCATTGAATGATCAAAAATCAATATAGGTTCTGCCATCTGTACGGAATATCCTGAATTATAATGTTTATAATAAATTATTTAAATAAATGTATTTTAACTTATAAAATTATTTTTTAAATATGTTTTTCAATTTTATGCTTTAAATATGAATAACAACTAATTGTAAATTGTTAATAACAATTGTTAATAACAATATTTATAACCTCAAATCTCAAATGACAGCTGACGGCAATTGTTAAACAATTGTACCTACAATGATTAGAAAAGAAAACAAAACAAATTTAGGCAATTTTTATTTGACTTCAAGGTGGTATTTGCTAAGAAAGCATTTGTTTAAACAACAGATATGCAAATAAGTTATATTTCAGGTGCTCAAACCGGTTTCCAAAATGTTATGGATAATAAAATAAATCAGTTTGTGTTTGGAGTGCAAAACGCAGTTAAGCTTTTGTATTTAAAAATGATTGAGTACTTGATTAATTGGTTAAATAAAGATAAATAAATATACGAGATATAAAACTATATTTATTATTTTATTCCTTATGAATTCATAAAGTCCTGTTTTATACCTACCTATGACTACAACAATGTTATGAACAATACCAGAATTATTTTTAAGATTAAATACCTACTTTTACATTAAACAGTACATTATATTCATAATATTAACATTCCAGTAAATATTTTTACTTTTCCGTTGTCATTATCTTGAAATTATCATATTCAAATACCGTTGAAAAAATTCTTCAAATTTTTTATTTAATCCACTACCTAGTATTATTTATATGAGCATTTGGGGGCATATGAAAATTAAGCCTCTTAAAGAAGGCGTCTGTATTGAAAAAAACTAAATCATTTCAGGAATTGTGTGGCCTTTGTACGGGGCACAATCTGCCCGCCAGCACGGAGCGGCCTTGTCAATATAAACGGAAATTTAACTAAAAGATTGTTTAATTTAAAAGATATGCTTACCTAACAATTGTAATTCTGCAAAACGCACCCTTCTGTTTTTCTTAGATTCCTTTTTCACCCTTAAATTGAGTCTTTACTTATTTACACTCTTCACACCACGTATTGTTATTACATATCAACAAAATCAGCTGACTGATTAACGGAATGTCAGATCAAAAAATTAAACAATATCAAAAAAAGTTTCAAATAATACTTCAATTATTTTAAATTTAAAGTCTTTTTCTTTAAATAAATGTTTTTCAAAAGTGCCTAATTTAGCCGGAAAATGAAAATTTTGTAAATTTTAATGAAATATGAGACCCCCACTGCAATCTACAGACAAAAATCAATACTACATACCTGGATTTTTTTTTAAATATTAATAATTATTTTTATGTTTCATAACACATTCAGATAGATTAAATATACTGTAGTTTAAAGTGTTTTTTGGATATTTAATTTTTTTATTGAGTAAAACCAATAAATCGATAGATTTTGCATTGAATGATCTAAAATCAATATAGGTTCTGCCATCTGTACGGAATATCCTGAACTATATTGTTTATAATAAATTATTTAAACAAATCTATTTTAACTTATAAAATTATTTTTTAAATATGTTTTTCAATTTTATGCTTTAAATATGAATAACAATTAATTGTAAATTGTTAATAACAATTGTTAATAACAATATTTATAACCTCAAATCTCAAATGACAGCTGACGGCAATTGTTAAACAATTGTACCTACAATGATTAGAACAGAAAACAAAACAAATTTAGGCAATTATTATATGACTTCAAGGTGGTATTTGGTAAGAAAACATTTGTTTAAACAGCAGATATGCAAATAATTTATATTTCAGGTGCTATAAACCGGTTTTCAAAATGTTATGGATAATAAAATTAATCAGTTTGTGTTTGGAGTACCAACGAAACTTGAAAAACCAGTTTGTGGAAGTGAACTCGTTATAAAAACAATATTTTATGTATTATAATAATAGGCTGATTACAAGATTCATCTAAATGCAAACATTACAAATGTTTGGAGTTATCCTTCGAAGAATATTGTTGTATACGGGATAAAATATCGTAGGACTAAGCTTCAGGGGTTGTTTGTATGTTCTAGCTACTTAATTCAGTTTTGGATTACAGCCAAATAAGAATGCAGGCCCGTACAGATATCAAATAAATGAAATAATTCAGCAGTATTAAGACATTTTTCATGTTGTAGGTACTTATGGGGACGGTACAAAACGACCTGCAGGTATCTCAAATGTACTATGCGATGCAGAAAATTTTGCAAAAGGTTGCCAAATTGTATTCTAAGACTCTACTAAGCATACCAGAAGTCAGAACTCAAAGAGATGACGTGGAAGAACAAAATATTGGGATAAATTTCTTGAACATAGCCTAGAAGACAATAATTTTATTGTTAATTTAGTATTTTTGTGCTAGAATTTAGTATCATTGTACACTGAGTCTGCTGATGTATAATTGATTTACTTTTGATGAAAATTTTGTATTGAAAATTTTAACCAAGGAAAAATATAAGTATATCAAATGAAATGTATAAGATTTTAACGAAATATTATAACTATAGTTTATAAATTTGATACTTTTGTACTCAGAATTTCATGCTGAGTCTTTTGATATATAACATAACTTATAATGTAAATTTATTGCAAAAAACGGGAAGAAAACTGTAGGTGGCATGTCATTGTGATATAGGTATAATATTTTTTAAATTTATTCGTATTATATGTTTATTTCTGCAAACTACATTATAAGTACAATATTTACAATAAGTTATTGTCAACAATTAATGTTTATAATATTCATAAACAATTAAAAAGTTATTTTTTGTACACTTTTGTAATGAATATAACTAAATATAGTATTTATTAATATAAAAATTGGATAATATGTGTAATATTTTATTTATTAACCTCCTAGAATACATATAATAACAATTAATATAAAAATCATAATACAATGTCAAAATTTGAAGAAATTCCAATGTTTTTATTTTGGTATTTAGGCGCCGGCGCTTCTCATATTTCACATACCACAAACTATTGTACCTACAACATGAAAAATGTCTTAATACTGCTGAATTATTTCATTTATTTGATATCTGTACCGGCCTGCATTCTTATTTGGCTGTAATCCAAAACTGAATTAAGTAGCCAGAACATAAAAACAACCCCTGAAGTTTAGTCCTACGATATTTTATCCCGTATACAACTATATTCTTCGCAGGATAGCTCCAAACATTTGTAATGTTTGCATTTAGATGAATCTTGTAATCAGCTAATTTGCAATTCTATAAAAAATGCATATTTAGTAATAACAATGCCATATAATAATTATTATATACAAATATACATACCCTATTATTATAATACATAAAATATTGTTTTTATAACGAGTTCACTTCCACAAACTTGTTTTTCAAGTTTAGTAGGTATCCAAACACCAACTAATTTATTTTATTATCCATAACATTTTGCAAACCGGTTTAAAGCACCTGAAATATAACTTATTTGCATATTTGCTGTTTAAACAAATGTTTTCTTACCAAATACCACCTTGAAGTCAAATAAAAATTGCCTAAATTTGTTTTGTTTTCTGTTCCAATCATTGTAGGTACAATTGTTTAGCAATTGCCATCAGCTGTCAGTTGAGATTTGAGGTTATAAATATTGTTATTAACAATTGTTATTAACAATTTACAATTAGTTGTTATTCATATTTAAAGCATAAAATTGAAAAATATATTTAAAAAATAATTTTATAAGTTAAAATACATTTGTTTAAATAATTTATTATAAACAATATAGTTCAGGATATTCCGTACAGATGGCAGAACCTATATTGATTTTTGATCATTCAATGCAAAATCTATCGATTTATTGGTTTTACTCAATAAAAAAATTAAATATCCAAAAAATACTTTAAACTACAATATATTTAATCTATCTGAATGTGTTATGAAACATAAAAATAATTATTAATATTTAAAAAAAATTCCAGGTATGTAGTATTGATTTTTATCTATAGATTGCAGTGGGGGTATCATATTTCATTAAAATTTTTAAAAAATTCAATTTCCGACAAAATTAGGCACTTTTCAAAAACATTTATTTGAAGAAAGAGACTTGGAATTTAAAATAAGTGAGGTATTATTTAAAACTTTTTTTGATATTCTTTAATTTTTTGATCTGACATTCCATTAATCAGTCAGCTGATTTTATTGATATATAATAACAATACGTGTTTTAAAGAGTATAAATAAGTAAAGACTCAATTTAAGGGTGAAAAGGGAATCTATGAAAAACAGAAGGCTGTATCAAATAATAAAATCTGAAAAAATTGTGTTATTTGAATATTTCCCCAATGCCTATTATAAGTATATTTGTTTATCATTACTGTTATTTGACATTTAATATTATAATTATTGTTTATATTAATTAACAAGTAATTATTTGTTATTTTTTTAGGCTACATGTAAATAAACTTTTAAAAAAATATTATTTAAAAATCATTATTTATAAATTGTTTATAAAATGATAGTTCATGTTATTGACAAAAGATGCCTCAAGTGGTATTGTTTTTTGCTAATCCAATGCAAAATCCATCGATTTATTGGTTTTACTCAATAAAAAAATTAAATATCCAAAAAATACTTTAAACTACAATATATTTAATCTATCTGAATGTGTTATGACACATAAAAATAATTATTAATATTTTTAAAAAATTCCAGGTATGTAGTATTGATTTTTATCTATAGATTGCAGTGGGGGTATCATATTTCATTAAAAAATTTAAAAAATTCAATTTCCGGCTAAATTAGGCCCTTTTCAAAAACATTTATTTGAAGAAAAAGACTTAGAATTTAAAATAATTGAGGTATTATTTGAACTTTTTTTGATATTCTTTAATTTTTTGATTTGACATTCCGTTAATGAGTCAGCTGATTTTGTTGATATATAATAACAATAACAATATGTGGTGTAAAGAGTATAAATAAGTAAAGACTCAATTTAAGGGTGAAAAGGGAATCTAAGAAAAACAGAAGGGTGCGTTTTGCAGAATTACGATTGTTTGTAAGCATATCTTTTAAATTAAACAATCTTTTAGTAAAATTTCCGTTTATATTGACAGGGCCGCTCCGTGCGGGCGGGCAGATTGTGCCCCGTACAAAGGCCACACAATTCCTGAAATGATTTAGTATTTTCAGTACAGACGCCTTCTTTAAGGGGCTTAATTTTCATATGGTCCCCAAATGCTCATATAAATAATACTAGGTAGTAGATTAAATTAAAATTTTGAAGAATTTTTCGACGGTATTTGACTTGAGCAATGAAATATGATAATTTCAAGATAATGACAACGGAAAAGTAGAAATATTTGCTGGAATGTCAATATTATGAATATAATGTACTGTTTAATATAAAGTAGGTATTTAATATTAAAAATAATTCTGGTATTGTTCATAACATTGTTGTAGTCATAGGTAGGTATAAAACAGGATTTTATGAATTCATAAGGAATAAAATAATAAAGACAATATAGTTTTATATCTCGTATGTTTATTTATTTTTATTAAACCACTTAATCAAGTACTAAATCATTTTTAATTACAAAAGCTTAACTACGTTTTGCTATAATGACAATACAAATTTATACAAAATATACATACAATCTTCTTTTAATAACAAAATTACTTAATACTTCATACAGACCATTCTCTGTAGGGTTGTCGCAAAAATATTATCATTTATAATCAGAACTGCAGTAACGAGGCACAGAAAAGGCACACTGTAGATATATAAGTACTGTTTTACATCATACTTTGCACCACGATGTAGAATATTTAGTGGTCTCTGCTGTCTTACAGCAATATTTTATTATTTAATTTAATTTAATATAAATTTGATTGATTGGGTCACGTTACTCCATCTGGTTTTTCGGTTGGGTGCCCGCCAGCTTTTAGACAGTGGAGACGGGCAGGTTATAAAAAGGGATACGGGCGCCACACAAGTTACGTCTAACCCGAAACTGAGAGGAGTTATGTAGCAATGGATATCACTACACAAAATACGGGCTGTGAAGGCTTAATTTTTTTACATCCATTGTACCAAAAGTATGAAACGTAAAACTCAGCTAGTGCGCACTAATTATTTAAATGAATAACGATGTATGCAAAAAAGGTCACAATAAATATATAAATGACAAACGCTATAACTTATGGAAGATAAAATCAAGTCATTGACTAGTTAAACTTTTAAGATACAGATACAACTCTTAAGTAATAATCTATCAATAATTTATTAACAATATAAAACCACATTTTGCAAGTCTCTTTAATTTTTAATGCAAATCTTCCTATCTATCACTCCCCAAGGCAAGAAGTCCAACATTGTGTGCATTGAAATTGAAAGGTTGGCACACCAGCGTCAGCGGACACATCGAGAGTGCGGGGACTGATGGGTCGGTGGCGGACGTTTCCATCGTAGTCAGTCAATCGCTTCGTAATTGTAATCGATCGTGCGGAACCGTATACGTGTAGGACAACAATCGTGTGAGCACCGGACATGTATTTGCATTTAGAATATATTAGCAAGATATTAGGGGAGATTGTACGTAATGAACTGAGAGCAGAGAGATTTGATTGGTAATTACTGAGGTTCTTCTAAAGAAAATAATCCCGACTTCGAAATAGGAACACAATAACAATAAATTTATGTTAAACGTACAGTGATATGCAAGGGAATAAGGGATTTACAAAATGTATTGAGACTCATAAGTAGTACTGAATCTTTTCATAAACAACTACAAATTGGACGACGTTTTGAAACATTCATGAAGCTGCTTCACGCAAGAAATAATTCAAATGCATATAATATTTTACTCATTATAAATAAATAAATTTCTCTTACGGCTAAAATTTGTAAACAACATATCGTGTTTCAGCATTTCAACAATCCATATATGAAATAGTTTTTGTTTCAATGTTTTTGTAACTTTGCTATGAAATGGAAAATAATTTTAGGCATTTGCATATTATAAAAATTTGTGAATGTTTTATATTCAAAATTTATTTGAAATTCATCTCGTAAAATTTATACCTAAATTGAGTCATTCCTTCATTTCCAAAATTATATCTACTAACTAATATCTATACTTTATACAAGGAAAAAATCTGATGTGGCCAGCACATAACCTCTCGCCAGATATTTTACCTGGTTGTACGCATAAAACGAAAAATATTTTTAAATACAAATACATATATTCATGTCTCACTACAAAATAATTATTTTAATATAAATTATGCACAATACATACATTTTCTTTATATTCTTTTTTAGGTATATTCTTTTGCGTTGTTGACTTTTTATTTATTTTCATAATTTTCATAATGATATACAAATATTTTTGACAGTGGCATACAAATATTTTTGACAGTGACATTTATGTGTGAATTACAAACATTTGGATTTCTTGCCTTGAAGTAGTTTGATCTAAGAATTTTTACATCAAATTTTATATGAATTTCTTTATCTCTAAATCTATAGAAGATATAATAATGAATTTATATTTATCGAATAAGAATTTGACGTTCTTTAATATAAGTATTTACATAAATTTTCGATAAATAATATTTAGATGATTTTTTTCTTGTAACTACTACTTCCGGTTGTCCAATTGTTACCAAAACTGACTCGACTCTTCCCATTATTGTTAGATTGAGGAATCCGTAGTTAAAAATGTCTTATAGTATTTGAGTTATGGTGAATCCAACATCCACACACACACACACACACACACACACACACACACACACACACACACACACACATCCACACACGCACACGCACACGCACACGCACACGCACACGCACACGCACACGCACACGCACACGCACACGCACACGCACACGCACACGCACACGCACACGCACACGCACACACACACACACATACACATACACACACATACACACACACACATACACACACACACACATACACACACACACACACACACACACACACACACACACACACACACACACACACACACACACACACACACACACACGGACATCATCGTAAAAATGTTATAATTGGATTCTAGGGACTTTAAAACGTGCTTATTCACTAAAATCTGGATATGCGATTTTTAGCATGAATACAATACCTCTCTTAGCGAGAGGTAAAAATGAAATATTAAAAAACAAACGATTTTTAAAAGTACAATCTAGTATATCATTATTATACGTTTGAAATTACTCTTTCATATTTACAAAAACAAAAATTTTGCAACAAATTTCAGTCACCGGCATACTGTAATATCAATACATTTTTTTATTATTTAAACCATAGCTGTAGGGTAACTTTTTCAACTTTTTGTGCTTCATTAAATTTTGTGTTCTGGTTTACAAAAACAATGCATGTACAAGCGTAAACACATTGTGTTCACTGTAAAATAGCGCATGTTTAAATAATCTGAAATTAGTTATCGACTAATTATAATAAATTCATAACTTTTAACAAAATGTTTTGTGCATGAGAACTGACATATTTGTTTAGGAAATATAATTAAATAGTTAATAAAATAGCTTGTATATAATACTGATACAACGGAATATTATAATTGCTATTGTTTTAATATTCATTGGAACTCCCAACAGCAAAACACAATAATTATGATATTATCAAATGAAAAATTAAAACAGTTTTACTAAAATTGCTATTAAAATTAACAGCTGTAGTTTACATAAATGAAATACTTCGGAAATAAGAGGGTTTTTATTATACCAGCTCGTCACTCATATAAATTCCAAATAAATAAATATATCATTACGGCATATTACTCATTGCTGGGTGTGCCAATCTACTTTGTTCGCAGATATCGGTAATGATGATGACATATTTGTACCGTGCGGGCGTTTACCAGGCGTCACCTCACGGGCACTCATTGCTGGCGTGGAGAGTGCACCACAGGGGTCAATTTTGTGCCATTTAAAATTCGAAATATTTGGTGTCGGTCGGGATCGAACCCGGTTCCCCAGATTCGCGACCAGACACTAAGGCACGCGGCCACGAGACCTCAGATATAAAAATATAAATAATATAAAAACTTATATTCGTGATGTCATATCTATATTTTCAAACTTCGGGGGACTATAACTCGCTTATTAATAGAAATTTTTCACCGGATTTTCACCGACAGTTTTAATTTTACTAATACTTTCAAATGAAATTATTTCAAAAAATGATGGAATTCCCTATTGTACGGTACTATAACTTCCACATAATTTTCAATTCTATGAAGTTTACGTCTCTTTGCTATATGATTTTCCACGGAATTGTCTGCATATTAATTTATTATTTAATATAATAATAATAATAATAATAATAATAATAATAATAATAATAATAATAATAATAATAATATTTATTAAAGGAATAAACACACAATCTTTACAATAACCAAACTAATTGTATGTGACAGTAAAATATTCATCCCACCATTCATCTAAGATTACAAACTCAACAAAGAACCTCCAGAGGTGACTAAGAATCGGAAAGGGGGGGGGGGGTAGGAAGTCTTCTCACTTCGGTGTCGCCTTATCTCACCTCCGTTTTACTATAAAAAGAACGGTCAAAATTAGAGAGGCAACTGAGGTGAGCTGAGACGAACTGAGATGTAAAAAGTGGTAAAAAGAACGCGACTATTCTTTCCATCACATCAAATAATTCATTTATAGTAATTGCTAGGAAACTAAAAATAATTAACAATTTTTTTTAAGAATTTGGAATAAATGTTTTTCAAATCTATCCATATTTGAAAAATAATACAAATATGACAATAAATCACAGTTAAAATCAACATTTTTGTGTCATAAATGCGCGATATTGTGAATTAACGTTCATAATTTGAACTTTTCATAAATTTTCTGGTTTGATTGATAAAAAAAGAGTACTATGGGATTTCCTGTTTATTGTTTGAAAATGCATTATGTTATCAAACAAAGGTATAACTCATTCTACAGAAAAAAAATAATAGAAGCCATGTTATAACTTTTTTACCAAAAAACTAATTTTCCTATTTTTGTAGCGGACATTTACTGATTCCACGGTTTTGAGTTTTTTTAATCTGGTCAATTGGAGGATTCATGATCTATATTTTATCAGCCTGTACAAATGAATCCAATTTATCACCAAATTTTGATATCTAAACTATTTCAATACGAACATCTGTTAATACATTCTGTCATCAGTAAAACGAATTAAACATTTTTTGTAACTGAAAGTGTCTACACTTTATCATTAGGTCTGTTTGTTTCGATACTTTGCGTCTACGGTTTACTGCCACGTCCATATAAAGTATATAGGAACGGCAGTAAACCGTAGACGCAGAGGAACGAAACGAACAGCCCTATAAACAATACAGGGTGTCTCACAACTCGCGCCACAGACGAAAATGACACTTGCCGACGACAATAGGTTGCCAACAAATAGAAGAAAATAATTTGCGGCTGCTCGCATAACGGAGTTACAAGACTTTTTAATCCACCAATCCCGGAAGGATATCTTGAGGTGTGATGATATTATTACAAAATAAAACTGGTTGCTAGGTTTTAAAAATGCTACTAGTGGTTTACAAAATTTGTATGACTCACTGTAATTTTGACACTTTATACTTGACTTTTCACTGTCAACAAATTTAGGTTAGCGAAGGTGTCATCCGAGATCATCATTTATATAGTACAGTGCAACGTGTTGTAGCAGCTGTGTAAAATGTGTTAAACGAAAATATTATTGTCATTTGATCTGGCATAACTTGACCGGTCTCATGCGTCCTTGCGATGGCTCTCAATATCGCTTTATGATCCACAAGATTTCTATCCGGAAAACGTTCCGAATAGACTCGTGCTGCCTCTCTGGCGTTACGTCCACATTCTCCGAAAATTATAATCATTTCTAAGTAATCAATACATGGTAAGAATTTGCCTTTTTTTATTCACCTTGTCAAATTTAATTTGACACTGACATTTTTCAAAAACTACAGTCGTCCACATATTTTAAAGAAGATTTGATTTGTATAAAACCCTAGTAGCGTAAAATTACGGAAACACACGTTAAAGGTGTAGATCTCTGATTGGTCAATCAATTTTAAGACGTCTTTTCTCGAATATCTTTTAAGCTAGATTTTTTTTCTTGGAAATTACACATCCGAGTGCAGTCTCGTATTTTCTCATTCGTTCTGGGCCGCGAGTTGTGAGACAGCCTGTATATGCCACTATTTAAGTAAGATTTAGTCATGAAAAACCGCTACACTGGGAACCCGCCGACAACCAATCACTCCCAACGACGCTTATTCTTTACTTTTCAGGGGCGGTAAGAAATATACTAACTATGGTTTTAACTGGGATGAATTAGGGGCTGAAATATTGAAGAAAACTAGTTCTATTGGATGCAAAACCGATTTTGTCTTTATTTTGTATTTCCTCGCTTTGGGACTGACACCAATCGACTTTTATGCACGAATTAGCGTTGACTCCACTTCTTGTAA
The DNA here is from genome assembly GCA_963082715.1 of Harpalus rubripes. NCBI lineage: Eukaryota > Metazoa > Arthropoda > Insecta > Coleoptera > Carabidae > Harpalus > Harpalus rubripes. The sequence goes on from OY720461.1 coordinate 44,174,268, forward strand.
GGTGCATGTTTCATTGAATTTATGAATCAAAGCTATAAAGTTACAAATAATTTCATTGCGAGACTCTCGCGTGAATCCCGCGAGACTTCTCGCTTCTCGCAGTTGTTATATCGATCTCGCCTCGAATTTTAAACTGCAATCCTGCTCTCGTTTTCGTCTCGCATAATTGAACAAGACGCGACGATATGCGAGAATACTCTTGCCTCGTCGTGCATCACTACCCATACGTTATTTTTTGTGTAACATATCCTCGGTTCGGTTTCTGAACCCAATCAAAATTTCGGTTCAGTTGGTAAAATAAAGTAGAAACATCACACCCAACATCTGTACTCATACCTACTCAATCCCTCTCCTAGCAGATAACATTTTCCTGCGAAGATGACAGAGTCAGACTCGAGAATTAACAGATCACCTCAAAAAGGAAATAATAAAGTACGAATCGTAGCTCATCTGATGTGAGATCGTGACGAAAATAAATATGGGGGAGGAGTGAAAAGGCAAATCCCTATTCATCCCTATGCACATACATCAGGGGCGGCTGTGGCTCTAGTCTGGCTCTGCATCATATGTCTATCGAATCCATATTTCCCGGCATCGCTGTCGGCGACGCGCAAAACGTGTGGGGAATCACCAAAACGGCCTTAAACGGCGGGAGTTTGGGCGGACTAGATTTCGTACCAAAACTGACAACTAAATACTTTCTGTTTATTTTTCATCTTTAAATACATTAATTTAAATACTTTCTGTTTCATATTTTAATGGAATATTTAGGAGGCCTCGGCTACATTCATAATCGCATTCATACACGCTCTTCTTCTCTTTTCAACACATACATCCACATACACACTCGACGGCTACGTAATCGAACATCTTCAACATCATCAAGATATATACGCTTTACAAGCCGTTCACCCTTCATTCTCTGCACATGACCAAACCATCTCAACTGACTTATTCCTACTCTCTTAACAACATTCTTCCTAACCATACATTCTTCATACACCAAATTATTTCTCACGCGATCTCGTCTTACATATCCACATACACGACGTAAATACCTCATTTCCGCGGCAGTCACTTTCTTTTTATGCTTTCCCGTCCATGCCCAACATTAGAGGTGTAAACTTTTAATTTTAGCTGTGGGCGCACTATTTATATTTTAAAAATGGGTACCTAAATGTTTTTATAAATGCAAATAATACAATAAAAATAACATACTTATTTTATTATAGCTATATTAAATTATGTGTACATTTAACATAAATAAAATTTGTATCTATTACAAAAAAAAAAGAAATAATATTTAGTGTATCGTTTAATCAAAAAAATAATACTTATAATGACAGAACACTTTGTACGGTTTGAATGAAATTTGCTATGATAATAATCCATATGGATATGTTATCTTTTAAGATGGTATTTGAACCACTAGTGTATGAAATTTAGGTGTCATGACAATGATACATTCAATGGTAAACTTTTCTGTCTCTCTGTAAGTTGTGATATCTGTAACGATTTAGGAAGAAAAAAATAAGAGTGACTGCACAGTGCAACCTTTATAATAAATTTTATTTAGCAATCTATCCAAATGTCCAACAACTAATTTTTAATGACAGTAACAATTGTTTATAGGTTACCAATAATTTCCTTCGCAATATCCTAGAATTATTAACATATCCGTTTGTTCGGCATAATAGTAGTATTTTACTGCCATTATTATGACACGATTAAATAATGTCAGCTTTTACTTTCTGTAGGTGCATGTGCGTCCGTGCACCCACGTAGTTTACGCTCTTGCCCAACATTCGAAGCAACCAAAAAATAACAATAAAATAGTTAACTATTTAATTTTTAAATTAATAAATAAATATTTAATATTTTAAAATTAAATAATGTTGAAATTTTAACAAGAATACGATTTTAATAATTAATTAAAATTCGAAATGAATTTTATACAGAGCTTTTTGTACTGTATGGCAAACTGTAATAATTAGTAGGATCACATTCATTTTTTGCTTTATGTAATATTCTATTTTTAATTTGTTAGTGAACTAACAGCAACTCTTCCATTTTTTACCTTCCGTCACCTTTAGGTAAGGAAGGTATTGTCTTTGGTCAAAAAATTCGGTGGTGAGTTTTTGATGAATAAGCACGTTTTAGGGTCCCTAGAATACGATTTTACTATTTTTACGATGATGTCTGTATGTGTGTGTGTATGTATGTGTGTGTGTGTCTGTGTGTGACAAAATTTTCTAATGCGATAACTCTAATACTACAATTCCAAAAATTATAATTCTTTCGTATTCCTCTTCGTTACAGCCATGTGAAGAGCTGATTAGATTTTGGTTATAATTGGTCAACCGGAAGTACCCTCATTTGAAGATTTTAACAGTTTTTCTTGAAAAAACGATGTTAAATATAATTTTTTCACATTTAATGTTATTATAAATATTAAAGAATTATTTATTCTCTATACAATTTGAATGCATTTTATACTTCATATTAAATGGACATAGAGTTAAAAAATTATAAAGACATTAAATATCGTGTATATTAGTCAACTTTGCTATAACTCTGGAAACAGCTGCTACATTAAGAAAATAGAAAATTCTGATTGAAAGGTGTCAGTGTCAAGTGCAGTTGACAGTATGTTTATGTTATAATTTTACTGGAAATATAGGATCTTCTGTTAGAAACTTTCTGTTTGGAATTTGTATAAAATACATACAACTGCCTTAGGGTAATGTACAAGAAATATAGTCCTTTTCAAGGAAATTTCTGTATGACATTTATACAAAATACATAGAACTGACGGAAGGTAATGTGCTGGCCACATCAGATTTTTTTCATTTTAATTGTATCTGTGTTAAAGTACCCTATAACAAGTTTTATTTAATCCAAAATAAAATCTCCACTTTGTTCAACTAAAATAAAATAACGTCAACAACTTAAATGAAATGCATGGATATAGCCTCAAGCTTGGAGCATGTAGTTATAAAAAATGGCGCAAAAACACAATATATAACGGGTTGAAATCGTCGAATGAAGGGTCATTTAAAACCGATACCGTACTTCACATACAATAAAAGCAAAACTAGATCGTAACTGCCGTGTGATCGCGCAACGGATGTAATATAAAGTCAGTTATATCTTGATAAGGCTCCGTTGGCAATCGTTAAAGACACTGGAGAATTCCAACTACAGTGATTCTTCTCAAGGAAGGACTCTATTACCTGTTAGGTGTGGTATGAATAGCGAATGAAAGTTGATGTTTAGATTATTTAATAGATGTGGTTTCTTTTGAAAACATTTCCCTATATTTGATTTGATTATGTATTCCGTTATCGAAGATTAGAATTGTATTCAATACCAGGAGGCATTTAAAATGATCTTAGCAACAGGATTCAGGAATGTATTTAAAAAATTTAATACCGCAAATTCTAGTTCGTTCGTCTCAGGTGTAAGTAACCCTCGAGTCGGAATTACTGTTACAGGAAATTAAAAATAATCCTACTATATAGAATTGCCAAACTAAATAGTTTAAAGATCAAAATATTTTGTTATAATCAACATAGTCGAAAAATGTGTAAAATATTTTAAACGCACCCCTGTTTTTATATTCAGTTACCCTAGTCGGCCATCTATTTTTAGCCAGTACATTCACTAATGTTATTAAATACGTCAAATCAGCTTAAAAAATCTGATGTGGCCAGCACATAACCTCTCGCCAGGTATTTTACCTGGTTGTACGCATAAAACGAAAAATATTTTTAAATACAAATACATATAATTTATGTCTCACTACAAAATAATTATTTTAATATAAATTATGTAGAATGCATACATTTTCTTTATACTCATTATCCTGATTTTTTTCTACTTTCCTTTTCTTTTATTCGTCATTTGTTCGCAAATTCCTTTTATATTCTTTTTTAGGTATATTCTTTTGTGTTGTTGACTTTTTATTTATTTTCATAATCTTCATAACGATGTACAAATATTTTTGACAGTGGCATACAAATATTTTTGACAGTGACATTTATGTGTGAATTACAAACATTTGAATTTCTTGCCTTGCAGTAGTTTGATCTGAGAATTTTTACAAATTATTTTATATGCATTTCTTTATCTCTAAATCTATAGAAGATATAATAATAAATTTATATTTATCGAATAAAGAATTTAACGGTCTTTAATATAAGTATATACATAAATTTTCGATAAATAATATGATTTTTTTCTTGTAACTACTACTTCTGGTTGTGCAATTGTTACCAAAACTGACTCGACTCTTCCCATTATTGTTAGATTGAGGAATCCGTAGTTAAAAATGTCTTAAGTCTTATAGAATTTGAGAAATCGTGGATCCAACATCCACACACACACACACACACGCACACACACACATACACACACACACACACACACACACACACACACACACACACACATCCACACACATCCACACACACACATATACGGACATCATCGTAAAAATGTTATAATCGGATTCTAATGAACTTAAAACGTGCTTATTCACTAAAATCTGGATTTTTAGCATGAATCCAATACCTCTCTTAGCGAGAGGTAAAAACACATTTTTGATGCGTTTGGAACATTGAAAGATACCAATGAGGATGGAAAACGTGTATTTATATACACAAGTAAAATATGTAATATGTATGGAGAGAACTCATGTAGAGAATTCAAAACCTTCTACGTCCCATATTTTAATAAATCACAAACAAAATTTTATATTAACACTGCAATAAAAACAACTGATTTCTTTCAAATGAAATTCATTGAGTAAGTTTGTCTTAACAAGTCCGTTCGATTGTTGCAGCATTGACTCGTGTTTAATTTTAGTTTATCGGTATCTCCGTTCGTGGAAACAACATTTGCAATGTGTTTAAATGTTATTAACTATTTCTATTGTTAATAATAGTGTTTTTATTGTGTGTTAAGTGTAAATAATACTGTGACGTTCATTGTTAGTGGTAGTAACAATTAAATAGTGCAATAACAGCCTGAAATCGATGGAGTTGCAGATATTGTAAGTCATTTTCTTTGTTACTAATTAGTAATTATTATGTTCTAGTATATTGTTAGTAATATGTGTTAACTGATAAATTTTAGTATTATATTTATATTAATAAACGTATACATATAGATACCTATTCAAAAAGTTTATCAAATAAATATATTATTTTGAATTATATATAATCTATATAATATTTATGAATAATGTAAATCGTCAGGAAAACAGCACTTCTAAATATATAAATAATAGACTAGAACTGTCCAAAAATAATGAAACCAAAGACATTCACTATTCGATAAAAGTCGAATGAAATTTTTATGTCTCAAGCGAATTGAATTAAGTGAATGGCCAAAAATACCATTACTCTGATTTTCGTCCGTATTCGTGCGAAAAGAAATAACCTAGGCAAATACGAATGCACAAGAATAGAAGTCCAACTATGTTCGTTGACATGTACTGTGTTACACTAGTGTTAATTTTTTACACTAACACCAGTGGCGGATTTAGCATTTGAGAGACTCCAAGCGCAATTCAATTTTGAGGCCCCCCTAAACTAAATTTAGATTATTTAATAGATGTGGTTTCTTTTGAAACATTTCCCTATATTTGCTTTGAAAGGAAACTGACCCTTATGTATTCCGTTACAGAAGATTAGAATTGTACTCAATACCAGGAGGCATTTAAAATGACCTTAGCAACAGGATTCAGGGATGTATTTAAAAAAATTACAACCGCAAATTCTACTTTGTTCGTCTCAAGTATAAGCAACCTTCTTGTCGGAATTACTGTTAAAGAAAATTAAAAATAATCCTATTTCATAGAATTGCCAAACTAAATACTTTAAAGATCAAAATATTTTGTTATAATCAACATAAACGAAAAATGTTTCAAATATTTTAAACGCACCCCTGTTTTGATATTCAGTTACCCTAGTCGGCCATCTATTTTCAGCCAGACATAGTAATGTATTTCTGTGCTTTCCTAGTCCAGTGTTTAAATGGGTTCATGCAAAAATTTCATACCTGAATATGTCGTACAATTCAAAAGAAACCACACCTAAAAATAATTTAAACGTCAACTTTCATTCGCTAGTCATACCATATAAACAGTGTAGAGTGCTGTAGTGGGGATGAAATCTGTGAAATGCTTATATTTACAAGGAATATATAATTATTTAGTTACAAAATACATAATAAACATTTTATTATTTACTTTAACAACTCTCCGTTGTTTTGAAAACAGGCTATGTTTCTTCTTGCGAGATTGTATTCCTTACAAATAAGAATAAGTAACAACAATAAGAATTCAAAAACAACAAACATTTAAAAAAAGGCAAATAATTGGAAATAATACAAAAACTGCAAGTGATACACATAGAATTCACTGTGACATCAGTTAAAATTCCGTGACACTTTCTTATTCTTCGACACCGAACTACACTGTTCTACACTGCACTGCACTGTTCTGATACGATTTACAACGAACAGAGCTATAATTGCCAGAAAATTTAAGCGTTCTTCAGAAGTAGAAGATCGTAAACGTAAATAGGTTTTATTTTTAATTTTAACTTTGAAAAACTTGCGAGGAAGATCCTTAATGCAATAAATAAATTCACCTTACAAACTAGAAATCACTTTACTGTCTATTCTCTCTCCGTTGGTCCTAAATAACCCATAAATAAAACATCCTGTAAACATAAAAGCCGTGTAAGTTGAGAACCACGACTTTAGTTTTCAATTTTCTGTAAAATTTGTATTCCATTTGCTAGCAGTAAACAGAGAATAGACTTTTTATGCATCTCAATTTATGTTGAGTTTTCTTAGCGGTACAGAATAGAGCACAGTGCATCGACGTAGACGTCTTTTACTCTTCTAGATATATTTTGCATATAGAACCGCATAGAATTGTAGCATCTTGGTCATGCCAATGCCTTTCTCTTATAAACTGTGATTTTACCAAAGAGCTTTCGACTCGGCCGACTTTCAAAATTTGTTATTTCGCTGTGTGTCTGCGACTGCGGTTTATTATTCTATATTCAGAAGTTTGCATTTTAGTTTCGTATGCATGTTTATTATTTCTACTATGACTACTGTACTGAATTTATCAAATAAACTTGAAATATTTTACTTGTAACTTGTAATGTAATATACGAGTACATTACAAACAACATTACTTAGTGTTTATTATATAATGACGTCAAAAAAAACTTCTTCCTTAATTTATTAATTTTGGCGGAGTATAACTAATTAACCGTAAAAGATATATTGATGCCCGTTACACCATTCGATTCTATGGACTTTTCTACATATATGTACTAATTTTAAATGTTCATGTACAGCTGACACAATATTACGAAACAAATAATGTAAAAATGGTAGCTTGGAAATCTCAGTACACCGTCAAAAACTCGACCAGCCTGTATTTTTCTAGAAAGTATTTTGTTCCCTTAATTCTTACCCGCTGATTACGGGAAAAATAAGAAAAAAATTCCAAGGGCCTTACTTTACAAGATACCAATTTTTATTTTGGTTAGGAATCTTACAAGTTTTTTTTAATTTTGGCGGAGTATAAGTAATTAACGGTAAAAGATACATTAATGTTCGTTACACCAATCGATTCTATGGACTTTTCTACATATATGTACTAATTTTAAATGTTCATGTACAGCTGACACAATATTACGAGGCAAATAATGTAAAAATGGTAGCTTGGAAATCTCAGTACACCGGCAAAAACTCGACCAGCCTGTATTTTTCTAGAAAGTATTTTGTTCCCTTAATTCTTACCCGCTGATTACGGGAAAAATAAGAAAAAAATTCCAAGGGCCTTACTTTACAAGATACCAATTTTTATTTTGGTTAGGAATCTTACAAGTTTTTTTTAATTTTGGCGGAGTATAAGTAATTAACGGTAAAAGATACATTAATGTTCGTTACACTAATCGATTCTATGGACTTTTCTACATATATGTACTAATTTTAAATGTTCATGTACAGCTGACACAATATTACGAGGCAAATAATGTAAAAATGGTAGCTTGGAAATCTCAGTACACCGGCAAAAACTCGACCACCCTGAATTTTTCTAAAAAGTATTTTATTCCCTTAATTCTGACTCGCTGATTACGGGAAAAATAATTAAAAAATTCCAAGGGCCTTACTTTAAAAGATACCAATTTTTATTTTTATTAGGAATCTTACAAGTTTTTATTAATTTTCGCGGAGTATAAGTAATTAACGGTAAAAGATACATTGATGTTCGTTATACCATTAGATTCTATGGACTTTTCTACATATTTGTACTAATTTTCAATGTTCATGTACAGCTGACACAATATTACGAAGCAAATAATGTAAAAATGGTAGCTTGGAAATCTCAGTACACCGGCAAAAACTCGACCACCCTGAATTTTTCTAAAAAGTATTTTATTCCCTTAATTCTGACTCGCTGATTACGGGAAAAATAATTAAAAAATTCCAAGGGCCTTACTTTAAAAGATACCAATTTTTATTTTTATTAGGAATCTTACAAGTTTTTATTAATTTTCGCGGAGTATAAGTAATTAACGGTAAAAGATACATTGATGTTCGTTATACCATTCGATTCTATGGACTTTTCTACATATTTGTACTAATTTTCAATGTTCATGTACAGCTGACACAATATTACGAAGCAAATAATGTAAAAATGGTAGCTTGGAAATCTCAGTACACCGGCAAAAACTCGACCACCCTGAATTTTTCTAAAAAGTATTTTATTCCCTTAATTCTGACTCGCTGATTACGGGAAAAATAATTAAAAAATTCCAAGGGCCTTACTTTAAAAGATACCAATTTTTATTTTTATTAGGAATCTTACAAGTTTTTATTAATTTTCGCGGAGTATAAGTAATTAACGGTAAAAGATACATTGATGTTCGTTATACCATTAGATTCTATGGACTTTTCTACATATTTGTACTAATTTTCAATGTTCATGTACAGCTGACACAATATTACGAAGCAAATAATGTAAAAATGGTAGCTTGGAAATCTCAGTACACCGGCAAAAACTCGACCACCCTGAATTTTTCTAAAAAGTATTTTATTCCCTTAATTCTGACTCGCTGATTACGGGAAAAATAATTAAAAAATTCCAAGGGCCTTACTTTAAAAGATACCAATTTTTATTTTTATTAGGAATCTTACAAGTTTTTATTAATTTTCGCGGAGTATAAGTAATTAACGGTAAAAGATACATTGATGTTCGTTATACCATTCGATTCTATGGACTTTTCTACATATTTGTACTAATTTTCAATGTTCATGTACAGCTGACACAATATTACGAAGCAAATAATGTAAAAATGGTAGCTTGGAAATCTCAGTACACCGGCAAAAACTCGACCACCCTGAATTTTTCTAAAAAGTATTTTATTCCCTTAATTCTGACTCGCTGATTACGGGAAAAATAATTAAAAAATTCCAAGGGCCTTACTTTAAAAGATACCAATTTTTATTTTTATTAGGAATCTTACAAGTTTTTATTAATTTTCGCGGAGTATAAGTAATTAACGGTAAAAGATACATTGATGTTCGTTATACCATTCGATTCTATGGACTTTTCTACATATTTGTACTAATTTTCAATGTTCATGTACAGCTGACACAATATTACGAAGCAAATAATGTAAAAATGGTAGCTTGGAAATCTCAGTACACCGGCAAAAACTCGACCACCCTGAATTTTTCTAAAAAGTATTTTATTCCCTTAATTCTGACTCGCTGATTACGGGAAAAATAATTAAAAAATTCCAAGGGCCTTACTTTAAAAGATACCAATTTTTATTTTTATTAGGAATCTTACAAGTTTTTATTAATTTTCGCGGAGTATAAGTAATTAACGGTAAAAGATACATTGATGTTCGTTATACCATTCGATTCTATGGACTTTTCTACATATTTGTACTAATTTTCAATGTTCATGTACAGCTGACACAATATTACGAAGCAAATAATGTAAAAATGGTAGCTTGGAAATCTCAGTACACCGGCAAAAACTCGACCACCCTGAATTTTTCTAAAAAGTATTTTATTCCCTTAATTCTGACTCGCTGATTACGGGAAAAATAATTAAAAAATTCCAAGGGCCTTACTTTAAAAGATACCAATTTTTATTTTTATTAGGAATCTTACAAGTTTTTATTAATTTTCGCGGAGTATAAGTAATTAACGGTAAAAGATACATTGATGTTCGTTATACCATTCGATTCTATGGACTTTTCTACATATTTGTACTAATTTTCAATGTTCATGTACAGCTGACACAATATTACGAAGCAAATAATGTAAAAATGGTAGCTTGGAAATCTCAGTACACCGGCAAAAACTCGACCACCCTGAATTTTTCTAAAAAGTATTTTATTCCCTTAATTCTGACTCGCTGATTACGGGAAAAATAATTAAAAAATTCCAAGGGCCTTACTTTAAAAGATACCAATTTTTATTTTTATTAGGAATCTTACAAGTTTTTATTAATTTTCGCGGAGTATAAGTAATTAACGGTAAAAGATACATTGATGTTCGTTATACCATTCGATTCTATGGACTTTTCTACATATTTGTACTAATTTTCAATGTTCATGTACAGCTGACACAATATTACGAAGCAAATAATGTAAAAATGGTAGCTTGGAAATCTCAGTACACCGGCAAAAACTCGACCACCCTGAATTTTTCTAAAAAGTATTTTATTCCCTTAATTCTGACTCGCTGATTACGGGAAAAATAATTAAAAAATTCCAAGGGCCTTACTTTAAAAGATACCAATTTTTATTTTTATTAGGAATCTTACAAGTTTTTATTAATTTTCGCGGAGTATAAGTAATTAACGGTAAAAGATACATTGATGTTCGTTATACCATTCGATTCTATGGACTTTTCTACATATTTGTACTAATTTTCAATGTTCATGTACAGCTGACACAATATTACGAAGCAAATAATGTAAAAATGGTAGCTTGGAAATCTCAGTACACCGGCAAAAACTCGACCACCCTGAATTTTTCTAAAAAGTATTTTATTCCCTTAATTCTGACTCGCTGATTACGGGAAAAATAATTAAAAAATTCCAAGGGCCTTACTTTAAAAGATACCAATTTTTATTTTTATTAGGAATCTTACAAGTTTTTATTAATTTTCGCGGAGTATAAGTAATTAACGGTAAAAGATACATTGATGTTCGTTATACCATTCGATTCTATGGACTTTTCTACATATTTGTACTAATTTTCAATGTTCATGTACAGCTGACACAATATTACGAAGCAAATAATGTAAAAATGGTAGCTTGGAAATCTCAGTACACCGGCAAAAACTCGACCACCCTGAATTTTTCTAAAAAGTATTTTATTCCCTTAATTCTGACTCGCTGATTACGGGAAAAATAATTAAAAAATTCCAAGGGCCTTACTTTAAAAGATACTAATTTTTATTTTTATTAGGAATCTTACAAGTTTTTATTAATTTTCGCGGAGTATAAGTAATTAACGGTAAAAGATACATTGATGTTCGTTATACCATTCGATTCTATGGACTTTTCTACATATTTGTACTAATTTTCAATGTTCATGTACAGCTGACACAATATTACGAAGCAAATAATGTAAAAATGGTAGCTTGGAAATCTCAGTACACCGGCAAAAACTCGACCACCCTGAATTTTTCTAAAAAGTATTTTATTCTCTTAATTCTGACTCGCTGATTACGGGAAAAATAATTAAAAAATTCCAAGGGCCTTACTTTAAAAGATACCAATTTTTATTTTTATTAGGAATCTTACAAGTTTTTATTAATTTTCGCGGAGTATAAGTAATTAACGGTAAAAGATACATTGATGTTCGTTATACCATTCGATTCTATGGACTTTTCTACATATTTGTACTAATTTTCAATGTTCATGTACAGCTGACACAATATTACGAAGCAAATAATGTAAAAATGGTAGCTTGGAAATCTCAGTACACCGGCAAAAACTCGACCACCCTGAATTTTTCTAAAAAGTATTTTATTCTCTTAATTCTGACTCGCTGATTACGGGAAAAATAATTAAAAAATTCCAAGGGCCTTACTTTAAAAGATACCAATTTTTATTTTTATTAGGAATCTTACAAGTTTTTATTAATTTTCGCGGAGTATAAGTAATTAACGGTAAAAGATACATTGATGTTCGTTATACCATTCGATTCTATGGACTTTTCTACATATTTGTACTAATTTTCAATGTTCATGTACAGCTGACACAATATTACGAAGCAAATAATGTAAAAATGGTAGCTTGGAAATCTCAGTACACCGGCAAAAACTCGACCACCCTGAATTTTTCTAAAAAGTATTTTATTCTCTTAATTCTGACTCGCTGATTACGGGAAAAATAATTAAAAAATTCCAAGGGCCTTACTTTAAAAGATACCAATTTTTATTTTTATTAGGAATCTTACAAGTTTTTATTAATTTTCGCGGAGTATAAGTAATTAACGGTAAAAGATACATTGATGTTCGTTATACCATTAGATTCTATGGACTTTTCTACATATTTGTACTAATTT
>OY720461.1:44191893-44259393 GCA_963082715.1 Harpalus rubripes
TCCCGTAAAGGTGATTGAAGATTGTGGGTAGATTGGGAAAGCTAGGGTGCGTGAGACTTGCATTTGAGTTTTGGGGGGAAAGAAATATATGTTTGACGGTAGGAGGAAGTATTTGATTTTTGAAACATGAAAAGGGAGAATATTTTAGAAAGGTATTTTTACCTCCCGCTACTCGTGGTAAGGGAGGTATAGGGATCGTGCTAAAAATCGCATATCGAGATTTTGGTAAATGACTACGTTTTAAGGTCCCTAGAATCCAATTTTAAGATTTTCACAATGATGTCTATGTGTATGTGTGTTTGTGTATATGTGTGTATGTGTGTATATGTGTGTATGTGTATGTGTGTGAGTATGTATGTGTGGATCCTCCACTCTAAATCAAATACTATCATCCAGAAAATTTTGAAACCTTCTATTTCGAACTGTTTCTGTAATGGAAAGAGCCCATTAGATTTAGTCGCTTTCTTTTTAGATATCTGTTTTTCGTAGCTCATCTCAGTTGTCTCACTAATTTTGACCGTTCTTTTTGTCGTAACTAAAGTGAGACCGATTATTAGTCACCTCAAGAGGTTGTGCTTGTTGAGTTTTTAATCTTGAACAGTGTCACTGGCTGTCACATACAACTAATTTGATTATTGGAAAAGTTATTTGTTTATCCAACACCGACTCATACTATACTTGTTACATGGTTATTAGAAATAACTAATGTATAACATTAGACACTCCGTGAGAGAATATTTTAGAAGTTACGGAGAAATTATTACTGATTTTTGTATATTTTAAATATAAATCAAAAGAAAATTTACAAAATTATTTTATTATTGAAATAATTTAACATTATGAAACTTATTTATTTAAATTAATATTAGCATTTATGCTAAAATAGGTTACTTATCTTTACACAATGACAACTGTCATGTTAGTCTGATGAAACGAAAACGAGAAATGAGTTAGTGGTTACTTGCTTCGGAATTAAATTCAAAGATGCTGCTTGTGCTTCTAAGTGAATACGTTATAAAGGAGGGTCCTCATTTTCACCCATTTTAATATATTTTTATTTCAAATAATGCCCAATGACAGACCATAATTATTAAAGAATTATTTTTCAATATCAATGTAACTTAGTATATTATATACTCAGGGACTAAAGTGCATATTCAATCCTGTGGGTGAAGTTTATTTATAATCACCTGAGGGATTGAATGCACTTTAGTCCTGTGGTATATACGCTATTTTTCACACTCCCGTATCAAATGGAACCATATTAGCGTAAAATAAATTAATCTTACAATTTGACAATACAAATGTCAAAAATTTTGTTCAAATTTAAACTCAACGCCTGCTCAAAATGTAGTGCAGATACGAATAAATAAATCATAGTAACTATATGATGTTATGGAACAAATTGTTTATTTTTACTTTAGTCCCCCAGGGATTTTTGTCATATTTAATCACTCTGGGACTGAATTTGAAAGAATCGCTCTTTAGTCTCGGGAGTGCGAAAAAACCATAACATCCATTCATTTGCTACTTTGTAATTTAAAATACACCTATTGACTTGTCAGTGTCAAACGATGAATGAAAACATAAAAATGATTTAGGAAATTTTAAAAAACTAATTTTAACAATACTGGATAAAAGTATAAAGTATTTAATTTTTTTTTATTACTTATTCTTTATGTCTAGACAATTTTTTTGTTTCATGAAATATTTACTTGATACTTAGCAAAACAAATAGCCCATAGGAATTGTTAGAATTTTAAAAACAAATCCCTAAAATAACAATGAAATTTTTCAAGTAAAACCCTAGACATGAAACGTTATATTTCGCAGAACTAAAAAGATTAAAACCTCCACAATTGCCAGCTTACATGAAATATGTTATTTAACTACTTTAGTTTGCCCGTTTTAGATAAATATTTGCATTGCAGTATTTATATGGTTATTAATTATTAATAATAAGCAAACATGCAATATGTAAAACGCAGAATTTTTTACCATGTTGAAATATTTTTACATGAATGATTAAAATTTTTATTGAAAATATTTATTTGTGCATTGTCGACAAATACAATGTTTATAAAATGAAATATATGAATTAATTTGTTTTCAGATATTCTTTACTATTGTTTCACAAAATATTTAGTAATATAAAAAATATTACAATTTTTGAATATAAATATGAATCTTTATTTGAAAATATTGTTTAAATATTTATATATTTTAGTCATGTGTCAACAATGATTTGGACAGACAACATACTCAACAACAATATATATATATATATATATATATATATATATATATATATATATATATATATATATATATATATATATATATATATATAAAACTTTCAAATGTTATTCTTTTAAGATTTGTGTTACAAAAATTAAAGATTATTAAATTTTCTATAGATTTGCATAAATACTTTTTCTATATATTTTATGGATAAATTTATAAAATTATCTATAATTTTAATCCTACGCTTTAAAGGCTTTAAACAAGCAAAACTTCTTGGTTACACAGTTCATATCTCAAAAGTATGTAACTGACAGATAAATGTCACTGTCAAAGAACTAATTATTTCAAATTAATAATAGTTTTAAAAAGAAAATAGTAAATAGAACCATAGTTATATGGAATGGATCTTAATACAGTTTCCGCAATAACTAAATATGTAAGTTTGTATATTTAAATTAACAAAAATAAATAGCGGGAGGTTTGGTGTTGGCCACATCAGATTTTTTTTATATAAAAATAGTAGAAAATAGTAAAAAAATAAGTCAACCTGACTGTCTACAATGCTCGCATAAACAAACACATATATAACTATTCTCTTGATATTTTATTCTGTTTGAAAAGGCGAGTGAAGCGCAGAAAATAAATCACAAAATAAAAATATCTCCTGGTGTATTTAAATCATGGTCGGGTGATCCCCAACTGACATATTTCTTTCACCTCATTCAGGGCTATACATCTTTTTAATTCACGCTTTTTTCTACCCCTATTCACAATCATAAAAACTGACAAACATGAGAAAAAAACCAGACCTTATACATATTTTTCGTGTTTGCGTGATACAAGATATTTCCACAAATATAAGCTGGGCAGACAGACAAGATTCCCCTGTTCTTTCGTTTTGTTTTATATACAAGAAGCCTCGATATTTTTCCATTAAATGCTACCCTACACTATTTATGTAAATAGAAGCGATGGAATATCTGATTAGAGGTTTGATTTATAATAAATATCGACACTATTTTGCAATATCCTTACTTTCTGTCACCAACAGACAGGGGCGTCACTAGGTACTTTTAACAGGGAACCTTTAGAACGAAATAATTTTTGACAGTCTGATTCTGCATTTAAATTTTTTCATGTTTAAAACATAAAAATATTTCTTTTGGAAGATTTTCAGATGTAATGAAGCGAACACAAATACTTATCTGTTCTTCTGCAGTGATGTCCCGAGGATCATCTACTATTATTGCAATTATTATCACAATTATTAATTTCCGGGGTTATTTTGCGTATTATACATTTTGCACTACTCTCTATTACATGATTTTGTGACGTAGTGAACAATAATGTGCATTTTGAGGTATTCTGGAGAAAAAGATCAAATTTTTTGATAACTAGAGTCTATAAAATTGGCCTTATTTGTTGAATTTTTTGTTTCATTATGTCCTTGCAATGGGATAGCCTTAAATAATTTCGTCTCTTTTATAGCCTGAATGGTGCATCATTTTGATTTCTTATAGTACCTTTCTTAAGAGGAAAGGTTATCCCTGTACTAAAATATGAAGCAAAAATTCAATTAATTGTTTCGAACTATTAACATTTTAAAAAACTCAACACACGACACGCATACTTCCGATATTAACCTGAATTAAAAAAAAATATTGAAATCTATTAGTATTTGACTTTGATTTTAATGGCAAAACGAGAAAAGTCCAGTATTAATAGATTTCAATAATTTTTATTTTAAAATGCAGTTTAGTATCGGAAGGATGCTTGCCGTGTGTTGAATTTTTTAATGCGTTAATAGTTCTAATACAGGAATAATTTATTTGAAATTTCGCTTCATATTTTAGAGCAGCGGTAACCTTTCCTCTTCGGCTAAAGTCGTAGGTACATAATCGTCTCGCTGCTTATTGCAGATAAATAAGTGCATAATAAAATAGTAAAAAATCAGATTGATTTTTAATAATTTATTTAAGTAAAAACACGGAAAGGGGGCGCAAAATTAAACAGGGAGGGCGCAAGCCCCCTCAGAAATGGTCTATCGACGCCACTGCCAACAGATTAAACTAATGAGTTATGTTTATATCATTTAAGACAACAGTTTGTCTGTAATCTTTGTTTCTGGTAAGTGCATTTAGTCAGATGAAAAGTAAGTGTAGGGCATGAGTGACTTTTTATGGAGAGAATCAAGTGGCTGTATGGTGTAAAAGGAGCACCTATTCGCTGTTACAAAGAACGAAAGAGAGCAACGTGTTATGAAGCGTAGAGCCGTCAAACTCAGTTCAAAATGAGCTGCAGCTTTCTACTCGGGACGCCCGTAAAGAACATTGAGCTAATATTGTGCTCAAACTCTTTCTCTCAGCAACTGAACAAAGGGAGTTGAGAACAATGAAATAACGATCACGACAATCTAAAACAAATTATTTCTTTCATATTGTTACATTTTATAAGACGGAATTAATAATGAAATATTTATCGAAACTAAATTAGCATGCTAAAACAAATTAATGATAATACAATATTGAATAATAGAATTCCGACATATGCTGGTAGCTTTATGATTTTTATTCTGGAAATTAAAGTATATGGTCTCCTAAAATTTTTAATTCAAATATGAAATAAAATAAAATAAAATAAATAATTTCTTTAATTGTGTCAGCTCTTACATGGTGAAACTTATTATTCATTTTAATTATTGAAAATACGTGGTTTTAAGTTTCACAATTATTTTATTTTGATTACCAGTTTCGCTACAACATTAGCATCATCAGATCGTCCTTAACGTAAAATAATACATATATAAATATGTCTAAATTATATTTATATATATTTATTATTTTACGTTAAGGAAGATCTGATGATGCTAATGTTTTAGCGAAACTGGTAATCAAAATAAAATAATTGTGAAACTTAAAACCACGTATTTTCAATAATTAAAATAAAATAAATATATCATCACGGCATATTACCCATTGCTGGGTGTGCCAATCTGCTTTGTACACAGATTTCGGTATGATGATGACATATTTGTACAGTGCGGGCGTTTACCAGGCGTCACCTCACGGGCACTCATTGCTGGCGTGGAGAGTGCAAATATGAAACAGAAAGTATTTAACTGAGTATATATACAGATGAAAAATAATGTGTTACTCTTCCCCTACTATTTGTCACTCAAATTTGTACTCTGGAAACTAAAGTATATGGCCTCCTAAATATTCTGTTTCAATATTAAACACAAATTATTTAACTGAGTGTACATAAAGATGAAAAATAATGTATTACTCTTCCCCTACTGTTTGTCATTCAAATTTGTATTCTGGGAATTAAAGTATATGGTTTCCTAAATATTCTGATCCAATATGAAACAGAAAGTATTTAACTGAGTGTACATAAAGAAAAATAATACGGCAATTTCTAAATATTAATACATAATGCAAATGCCGACCAATCAGAAGAGTATGTGATCGTGTCCGACAGCTTGATTCCAGCAATATTCGCGACTGTCATTCTCACGTTTAACGTTTGTTATTTTTGAATAATTCTGTCACATGTCAACATGTTAACTCAGATGTAAGTGAGCCCAGTCACAATTTCCACTAGTTCTTGTGGTATGTAGTTCTTCATGATAAACGCTACAATTAAAAACGGGCCCCAAAAACATTTTGCGGGCGGATCCCCGAACTCTTAGTTACGCCACTGACTTTTTAACTTTTAACAATTTTTATGCCCTTTCAATACCCATGATGATATATTTATTTAATTATCTGGTGAAATAAACGCTGTAGGGGTGAAATTTATATGACACCTTTTATAAAATAGTTGGAAAAGCTTGTATATTATACCGCTCCCGCATGCCTTTCATATCCTTTATTAATTAGTTAAAATATAAGCGGTGCATTACAGCGTGATGAAATTGTGATAAACTTATAGTTGCAGTATATGAAAGATAAATAACCTAAAGAGAGTTTTGTTGTAAAACTATGATGAAACTTATTATAAAACGCATTTCGTATTTGGTTAGCAGCGTTGATAATATGCAGTGTATCGCCCTTTCGGCATTCCAGCATAAAGAGCTTGCAGGGGTGTGAACAAAAGACAAAGAACATCAAAGTTTGATGGAAGGTAATTCCGTGTTTCTAATTGCATTACAAAGTTTCGTAATTTAATTGTGGCAACTTCTATCTTCTAATTGCCGCTGGTTGCTGTATACCTGCATGAAGACGCTTAACACACACATGCACACACGCAACACACTACAGGCTTATTAGAAATCATTTGTCAATTGCTTGTCTAAATTGAATTTAGGAAAAGGTAAATTGATATTTTGATTTTTTCAAAAATTGAAGTTACTTTTTTACCTTCCCTCACCTTTTGGTGAGGAAGGTATTGTCTTTGATCAAAAAATTCGGTGGTGTTTTTGACGAATAAGCACGTTTTAGGGTCCCTAGAATATGATTTTACTATATTTACGATGATGTCTGTGTGTGTGTGTGTGTGTGTGTGTGTGTGTGTGTGTGTGTGTGTGTGTGTGTGTGTGTGTGTGTTGTGTGTGATGTGTGTGTGCGCGCGTGTGTGTGTGTGTGTGTGTATATGTGTGTGTATGTATGTATATGTGTGTGAAAATTGTTTCTAATGCGATAACTCTAATAGTAAAACTTCAAAAATTACAACTTTTTCGTATTCCTCTTCGTTACATCCATATGAAGAGCTAATTATATTTTGGTTACAATTAATCAACCGGAAGTACCCTCATTGAAGATTTTAATAGTTTTTCTTGAAAAAACCATGTTAAATATATTTTTTTCACATTTTATTCTCTATACGATTTAACTGCATTTTATACTTAATATTAAACAGATATAGAGTTAAAAAATATGATGTGGCCAGCACATTACCTTCCGCCGGTTCTATCTATTTTGTATAAATGTCATAAAGAAAGTTCCTTGCAAAAGATTCTATTTCTTGTACATTAGCTTAAGGCAGTTGTATGTATTTGATACAAATTGGTATAGTTTTGCTTGTTAAGGCAATTGGAAATTCTGACTGTCTCTATCATACCAACTACAAAATTCTTTAAATTTGAATCAAATTGATAAATACCTAATAACAGTAATTTGACAGAAAAAAAAATAAATCACTCGTCTTTTATTTTATGGATAGATAGGTAAAGTACGAAAACACCATCATATTATCGTTAACTGATGTGTCATTCCATTATTCTAAAAGATAAATGATTTAATAAAAATTCGCTCATATGTAGAATTCTTGAGTATCAATCATTCGGTTCGACTTCAAATTCAATTCAAAGAATAGAAAATATATATTTTAATATCGTTTAAAAATAAACTTTTAAACAAAAAGAAATAAAATTTCTCTGAAATTTTGTTGAATTCTGATAAATCCAGCGTCCTTTGTTTCGTGCATTTTGGAGCAGGAACCAGGGGTGAAGTAGTGAGTTGTAGACAGATACACTCACGCAGTAGGGTTGTAAACGAACGAGGGAGAAACCGAACATGTGTAACAACGCGCCAAGTGATAGGGTAACATACACAACAACAGGGCTAATACTGTGAACTTTCAGATACAGCATACTCTCGTTTTACAAACTTAACAGAACGTCAATAATAAAAAATCTGATGTGGCCAGCATATTACCCGCTGTCAGTTCTATGTATTTTGTATAAAGGTCATACAGAAAATTCCTTGCAAAAGGTTCTATTTCTTGTACATTACCTTAAGGCAGTTGTATGTATTTTATACAAATTCTATACAGAAAGTTTCTAACAAGATCCTATATCTTTAGTAAAATTATAAAACAAACATACTGTCAACTGCACTTGACACTGACACCTTTCAATCAGAATTTTCTTAATATAGCAGCTGTTTCCAGAGTTATAGCATATCTGGCTAATATATATGATATTTAATTTCTTTTTAATTTTTTAACTCTATATCCATTTAATATGAAGCACTTCTGGTTGACTAATTATAACCAAAATCTAATCAGCTCTTCACATGGATGTAACGAAGAGGAATACAAAAGAATTATAATTTTGGGAATTGTAGTATTAGAGTTATCGCATTAGAAAATGTTGTCACACACACACACACACACACACACACACACACACACACACACACACACACACACACATACATACATACATACATACATACATACATACATACATACATACATACATACATACACATACACATACACATACACATACACATACACATACACATACACATACACATACACATACACATACACATACACATACACATACACATACACATACACATACACATACACATACACATACACATACACATACACATACACATACACACACATACACACACACACACATACATACACATACATACATACATACATACATACACACAGGCATACACATACACATACACACACATCCACACACACACACACATCCACACACACACACACACACACACACACATCCACACACACACACACACACACACACACACACACACATACACACATACGTACACACACGTACATATATATATATATATATATATATATATATATATATATATATATATATATATATACATACACACACACATACATATACATACATACACACACACATACGTACACACACATACATACACATACATACATACATACATACATACATACATACATACACACAGACATATACATACACATACACACACATCCCACACACACACACACACACACACACACACACACACATCCACACACACACACACACACACACACACACACACACACACACACACACACACACACATACACATACACACATACGTACACACACGTACATACATATATATATATATATATATATATATATATATATATATATATATATATATATATATATATATATATACATACACACACATACATATACATACATACACACACATACATTCACACACATTCACACACACACACACCACACATCTACACACACTTACATTCACACACACATCTACACACACTTACATTCACACACACATACATACACACACACACATATACACACACAAACACACACACACATACACACACACACACACACACACACACACACACACACACACACACACACACACACACACACACACACACACACACACGGACATCATCGTAAAAATGTTATAATCGGATTCTAGGGACCTTAAAACGTGCTTATTCACTAAAATCTGGACATGCGATTTTTAGCATGAATTCAATACCTCTCTTAGCAAGAGGTAAAAAACAAAAAAAAATATTGGAGAATCCCATTTTGATTGAAGATTTAATTTTAACAGAGCGTAAGTTTTAGTGATTGTACATGAAAAACGGATATCAGAACGCCAGATGTATTTCGAAAAATATTTCTTTACATTTAATCTTTTTTTTTTCATGGCTAGGTAGATAACGATCTAAATCACCCTCATAGTAGAACAGACAGATACACATCTTTCAGCTTTATTACTATAGAATTATAAATTTTATCATGCTGTACGTAATCCATTCCAGTCTCATTTATTATATTTTCTATTCGTAGTGCAATATTTTCTGCTAGTATGAAATATTACAATCTCAGTGTCAGTTAAAGAAGCAGAGTAGACAGCTTCTGTATCTCTATAATTAAACAACTCCTGGCGTAATTTTTCATCGGGGTTGTCAAGTGAACTAATAAATAATGATAGATGGACTAGTGGTATAGTTTCCAAAGAATAACTAGATAATAAAAACTTTTCAGGCTTTCATGACTGAAATTTTCCGCTTCAAGTATCAGACAACAGCTGTGAATTGTGTCGCAAACTATCATTTAACTTATGATTTGCTCGTAAAAGTATACGATGTTTACTCTTTGCTGTTTAGACGTCGTTGCTGAATTTACGTCAAACTAGCTGTAAACTATTTTGTAAATTTATGCCTTGCAGCGAACAAAAGAATGGGATTAGCTTAAAATTGACATTGTAAGATAGTGCCGGCTTGATGACTATATATAAAACTTTAACGGGATATGAGACTAAGTTCACGCCAGACCTGTTCTTAATAACGTCATTGTCTCATGGTTAGTAACTAAAAATATTATAGTTACCCCTTAATTTTAAAATTATTTTTAATAAAAACTAAATATGTATTTCGAGAACTAAGTTCTCATCATCAGTAGTACAACAAGGGAAAGTTAAACAGAGTAGTCAAGATTACTCAACATGTCAACCATGCCAGAGGTCCTAACAACTCTGAAAAACAAGGCAGAGAACCGAATTTTTTACCAAAGACAATATCTTCCTTATCTAAAGGTGACGGAAGGTAAAAAACGGTAATCCAAAAAAATCTAGCGTAACTCAACATATGTTTATTAATAATCACAAGGTTAACAATAAACTTTTAAAACATATTAATAATGATAGATATTTAGATACAAACGAGAGTTTAATAATAAATAAATATAAAAACAATTTGATGAACACAGATCTCGGTCCCATACCAAACTCAAAACTTTTCGATTTAATACAAAGTTAAAATTTATTGGACTCATTATTATTGGACAAAATTTATCTTAGTTTATTGGTAAACATTCACCTGTGACTCCCGTCCCTATATAATCCCAGTTCTCTCCCTTGTTTTTCAGAGTTGTTAGGACCTCTGGCATGGTTGACATGTTGAATAATCTTGACGCCGGGCTTTTGTTTACCTTTACCGACCGTATGTGCTACTTTACTGCCCGCAGGGTGTAACCTTTCAATTTCTCCCATGGCAACTAAGATGTAAACAAACAGTTTTAATGCAGTTTTGCATAACATCCATTAAGGTAAATTTTGTTTTCCAGGAGCTATCTGATTATGTTATTTACAATAATTCTAACACTACCCTCGTATGTATAATTTGAAATTCAATTTAAGATTATTTGCTGAATATTTTCTAAAATTTTGAAGGATGGGTCATCAAATTAGCCCATCTGTTTTTCCATATACGCACTAACAACTAGCATATGAGATTTCCCATGACCACGATAAGAAATGTAGCTGAAGGCAAGGCACTACCACGCTGTAAAGGCAAGCAGTGTTTTGTTGTGAAAACGGTAACAAGTTTCCTGTATGCATTATTAATGAGTTATAATGGCACAGAGCAGCGAACAAGTGAACCGCGCACCACCGCCGCCTTGCCTCTCATCTTACGCGGTGTTCGCTTGTTTTCGCTCCGGGACTTGTCTGGCTTCCGACTCCGATCCGGGAGCCTCAGTCTCATCCTCCACAAGCGTGATTCAATTTCCGTAGCGCATGCCTAAATCACAAATGGGCCTAATGCGAATGAGGATTCGCTTATTGGTGATTGCGATTGGTTTGTTTGGAGGACTCCGTATGAGTTTGGTGAAATAAAAAATGAAACATATCAATTTTTTAAAAAAATCGATGTATTGACATTAGTTCTTGCCCTGTCCTATACATGCGCCGAGTATGCTGCTGCAGTTTGGGAGAGGCCAGCTAACGCTAAACATCTGGATCCTCTGTCAAACGGAACTTGCCGTATAATTACCGATTGTTTAAAACCAACACCAGTTATCCAATTATACCTGCTTAGCGACATAGCTTCACCTAAATTTAGACGGTCAACGGCCAGTATGGTAGAGCGCTCCAAACAGTCACATGATCCTCGACACCCA
This sequence comes from Harpalus rubripes, assembly GCA_963082715.1. Taxonomy (NCBI): domain Eukaryota; kingdom Metazoa; phylum Arthropoda; class Insecta; order Coleoptera; family Carabidae; genus Harpalus; species Harpalus rubripes. Next base: position 44,203,850 of record OY720461.1, read on the forward strand.
ATGTTCGGCCAAGAACTACCTCCGTCACGTCTAAAATCTAGACACAGTTTCCTCTCTTCAGTGCATCCAATATAGAGACCAAAACTGCAACAAGACGCTTAATGTGGGAAGAAACATTAAAGCCAGAAGATAAAGCAATGGGTATCCGTCCACATGAGAAACTACCACCAGGTAATGATCAGAAATGGCCCATTTGGAAATCGTTAAATCGCCTACGAAGTCAAGTAGGAAAATGTGCAGTAAACATGTTCAACTGGAGGTACCAAGCAGAACCCACTTTATGTCATTGTGGTCAAGAACAACAATGGCCACTTGCTCACGTGCGCCAACTTAGAAGAGGAATGCACGAGAGAAGATCTGCAGTTGCTATAAACTGTGCAATTTTTTGGATGAATACTATTTAGATAAGCTACTTCTCTGCCAGTTCTTGCAGACGGTTTTTCCTCTGGCATGAAGAAAAGTATCTTCGGAGAAGATGCATCCTCTCCTAGTTAATGCCGGGCGATGCATAAGGCCTATTTCCATAATTTCCAAATTTGACTATTTATATGGTTATAACAACAAGCTCAACTAACTCACTCCATGTGGTCCGGATGCGGTATTTCGCTACCAAAAATCGGTCACTTCAGTATTGAAGGAGTGAGAAATATTTGTTGTAATGTTTTATATATTTATTGTGTGTTAATTATTTATATTATGTATATGGTTTGAACACGAATAATAATAATAATATTGACATTCTGCACAAATATATATTATATATATATATATATATATATATATATATATATATATATATATATATATATATATATATATATATATATATATTATTTTACTAAACTGCCCTGTGAATATTATTCTTAATGAAAATGAATACGTATTATCCAAATTAAACAATTAAAACGCTGTAGCAAGCTACATAACTATTCAAAAGCTATGTAGAAATGCCAACAATCTGTGGTAGTAAAATAAAATTATATCTGTATTTTATTCAGAAAAGAAATGGGAAATATTTCATTATTATGATTCCTCTGCAAGCCAGTTCTTTGCGCGTAAACTCCTTTGAGAATAACTCAACTAAATATCTTCCTTAAATCACTTGAGTTAACAACCAGTATATATATTAAAATTTTCATGAATTACGGACATTTTTCAAGTCATTTTAAAAGTTTGCAGAGCTTCATATCATGACAAAGTTTTAATGAAATGGTTTTTAGAGAATACGTTCATTAAAAATTTCTCTCAATAAAAAATTTAACACACAATTACTGCTTATTTATTATTACACATTTACATGACGTAGGGATCCCATAGCCAACGTTTTAAACCGAAATTTTTATAAAATTAAATAATTTCTTTTTAAATAATAACAGTGTATCTACTTTTTTACCTGTAGGTAATAAAGCTGTTGTATGTTCCACCGTAACGTCTGTAGCAATCAAATAAATTTTATGTATTTATTCACTACATCCCGAAAGGACCTGTGCTGTGATTGTTTTCAAAATATTGTCTCAAAAAAATCTGATGTGGCCAGCACATTATCTTCCGTCAGTTCTATGTATTTTGTACAAATTTCATACAGAAAGTTCCTTGCAAAAGATTATATTTCTTACCTTCCGGCAATTGTATGTATTTTATACAAATTCCATACAGAAAGTTTCTAGCAAAAGATCTTATATTTCCCGTAAAATTATAACACAAACAAACTATATCAATTGCACATGACATTGACATCTTTCAATCAGAATTTTCTTAATATAGTAGTTGTTTCCATAGTTATAGCATAGCTTGCTATTTTATCAAATTTAATTTCTTTATAATTTTTACCACCCGCTATTGGTAAAAAAAGGTATAGGGATTGTGCTAAAAATCGCATATCGAGATTTTGGTAAATGTCCACGTTTTAAGGTCCCTAGAATCTAATTTTAACATTTTCACGATGATGTCTGTGTGTATGTGTGTTTATATATATATATATATATATATATATATATATGTGTGTGTGTGTGTGTGTGTGTGTGTGTGTGTGTGTGTGTGTGTGTGTGTGTGTGTGTGTGTGTGGTTCCTGTTTACGCTCTAACTCAAATACTATAATTCAGAAAATAAAATGCAGTCAAATAGTGTAGAGAATAAAATATTCTTCAATATTTATAATGTTTTAAATTAATGTGACGTCAACATTCCACACGCTTGTGACGTCAGACGCGAGACGGTGGCTCGTGGCTGCGCCAGAACCGGCGAATCTTAACTACTGAGGGTACCTACTTCTGGTTGACCAATTATAACCAAAATCTAATCAGCTCTTCATTTGGATGTATCGAAGAAGAATACGAAAGAATTATAATTTTTGGAATTGTAGTATTAGAGTTATCGCTGGCGAAATTTTTGTCACACACACACTTACACACACATATAAACAGACATCATCGTAAAAATAGTAAAATCGTATTCTAGTGACCCTAAAACGTGTTTATTGATTAAAAACTCTCACCGATTTTTTTGACTAAAGACAATACCTTCCTTACCTAAAGGTGACGGAAGATAAAAATTGTATTTTTAATATCGTAGAATCACCAGTTTGTTGGTTACCAGGGCAACAAACAAAAAGCAAAACAAAGCAGCATTTAGGTTAATTTAGGTGCAAAACTCCCCAAGTTAAGCTGTAGGTAAAAGCTTGCCATATTAGAATCCAACCGTCTGTTGCAACAAAAATTCTAAATTTCTGGGAAATGACCAAAACATGCAAATTTCGTTGGCGGGAACTTTTAATCCTATATTTACATATTTATTTCAGCCGGCTCTGCAGTCAGACTAGGACCAGGGCCGGACAGTTGCAATAATGTAATCAGTGGCGTAACAGAAAGGAAAATGGGGGCAGGAGACGGTTCACTTTATATTAAAATTTTATCGGTCGAGCAACAACCGTTGCACACGAATGGGGATGATAGGATGTGTAAGACCCAGTGGCGCACTAATTTTAATTTTCAATGGGGGATTTTTGGTTAAAAATTAATAGGACATTATGAAGGTAATGTATGATATTTATGAACAATGATCTGTTGAGAAAATTAAATGATTCATTTAATAAATAACTTCTTTCTAATATTGAAATGTTTAATAACGTATGTCCCAAAAGTTTTGTCACAAAATACAACTCTATGAAAAAAATAAAACATATTAAAATATCGGGTTGGCTTTGCAAACAAAAGTAATTCAATGATTTGTCATTTTAATGACAGTTCAGTTACCGAAATCGATTGCGTTGTAATGGCTTATAAATTTGATCTTAGAAAAAGCGTTTATAATTTAGTTGGGCAGATGCCTAAAGTTCAAATAGTCCGACTTTTTGAAAATCAAAATGTGTCGCGGAAAACCATATATCGTGCAATAGCAGAATGTGAACAAGCTATACCATGCGTAAATCTTCCGAAAAGTGGAAGACCTAAAGTGTTAACTGAATATAAAGCAAACCAGTTAGTCGAAAGTGCCAAGAATAAAATTGGACAGTCATTAAGAAGACTTTCACGGCGTTACGGTGTTTCTAAGAATACAATATCCAGAGAACTGAAGAGAGAAGGTATAGAATATCGCAAAAGAAAAAAATGTCCTAAATATACGCCAAATCAGTTAGCTAGAATACCAAGATGTTGCCGTGCTTTAAGGCGCACTCATTTTGAAAATAATAAAGTCATCGTCATAGATGATGAAAAGTACTTTACTCTAAGTAATTCCGAAATTAAAGGAAACGACGGTTTTTACACGGACAATGTAGAAGAATGTCCATATAAAATACAAGCCAAAGGCCAAATTTGCTGATAAAGTTTTAGTTTGGTGCGCGATATCAATTGGTGGGATTTCCAGATCTTATATAGGGCGAGTTAGAGGCGAAGCTGTGGACAGTCAAAGTTATATTAACAATTGCTTAACAAAATTGATTAATTTTATCCACCAGAATCATGCTCAAGATGATATTATGTTTTGGCCGGACTTGGCGGCTGACTGCTTACAACATACCTTTAGTGTCAAAAAACGACAACCCCTCAAATTTACCGCAGGCTCGGCCAATTGAAGATTTCTGGGCCATTTTATCTCGAAAAGTGTATGATGGAGGTTGGAAAGCCGAAAACGAGCAACAATTAAGACGGCGGATTTTTAGAAAAATTCGAGAGATTGATGTTGCAACGGTCCAAGGCTTGATGCGAGATGTTCCCAGAAGACTGCGTATTGTTGAAGACTATGGACCTTTACATTTAATTTAAATTAAAAATTTTGTTGTTTATAAAGCTGTTAATTATATCTGTTCTGAAAAATTGCCGTAAAACCATTATTACTTTTTAAAATGTTTTAAACAAATTTATGACAAAACTTTTGGGACATACGTTATTTGTCATACCCTGATGAATAATCGAAATTCTACTCTACCCCTTTCGCGATGGATATATATTTTGTAAAATATAATACTCCTAATTATCATACGAAACACTGCAAGATGAATACTTAAATTCGAAACCTTGAACTTATGATATTGGCTGTTATCTTACTTTTTTTTGTCAAAAAATAATATATTATTTGTAAAATACAAAATATTGAAAAAATCTCTCTTGCTACGCCAGTGGTATACGTTAGGTGGCTGTGGCAGAACGTCTCACATCAAAGAGGGGCAAACTACCCCTCAAGTTGTCGTGTAGGGCGGTATACGGCTCCATGGCTGTTTCATTACATGCCACGATCGCACTGATATTGAATATTAAATATACAGCGAAATTTACATGAGGAGATGAAAAATTTAAACGGAAAACATGATAAAACACGAACTACAGGAGGATTCAATCTCCACTCAACGTAATATGTTTATTTGGATATCGGCGGGATATTCAAAATTAGACCAGCCGACTTGATGAAACATGTCTACTGTAAATGCAATTTATTAAGATATTGCTATTTATCCAATAAATTGCTTGATATCATCATCCCATAATTTGAGATAATCATTAGACGAAAGAAAGAAAGAATACAACTTACAAAAAAATATTTATTAGTTTAATGTCACATGTTTAAATATAGCGTTGATTTATAAATATCCTACGGGTTAGCCGGATACGGCAACGTACTGGGATTGTTCCTTTGGGTTGCTATATTGTGTATTTAGTGAGATATTCATTAGACAATAAAGAATACAACTTACAAAAAATTATTAATTAATTTAATGCGACACTCTTAAATTTAGGGTTGATTCAAAAATGTCCTACGGGTTAGCCGGATGCGTCAACGTGCTAGGATTATATTGAATATTTATTGAGATATTTATTAGACAATAAAGAATTCAACTTACAAAAAATTATTAATTAATTTAATGTGACACCCTAAAAATTTCGGTTGATATATAAATATCCTACGGGTTAGCCGGATACGTCAACGTGCTAGGATTGTTCCTTAGGGTTCTTATATTGAGTATTTATTGAGATATTTATTAGACAATAAAGAATACAACTTACAAAAAATTATTAATTAATTTAATGTGACACGCTCAAATTTAGGGTTGATTTATAAATGTCCTACGGGTTAGCCGGATACGGAAACGTGCTAGGATTGTTCCTTAGGGTTGATATAATGAGTATTTAATCAAATATTCATTAGACAAAAAGGAATACAACTTAAAAAAAATTATTAATTAATTTAATGTGACACGATCAAACTTAGGCTTGATTTATAAATGTCCTACGGGTTATCCGGATACGGCAACGTGCTAGGATTGTTCCTTAGGGTTGATATAATGAGTATTTAATAAAATATTTACTAGACAAAAAAGAATACAACTTACAAAAAATTATTTATTAATTTAATGTGTCACGCTCAAATTTAGGGTTGATTTATAAATATTCTACGGGTTAGCCGGATACGGAAACGTGCTAGGATTGTTCCGGAAACGTGCTAGGATTGTTCCTTAGGGTTGATATAATGAGTATTTAATAAAATATTCATTAGACAAAAAAGAATACAACTTACAAAAAATTATTAATTAATTTAATGTGACAGGCTCAAAATTAAGGTTGATTTATAAGTGCCCTACGGGTTAACCGGATACGGCAATGTGCTAGGATTGTTCCTTGGGGTTACTATATTGAGTATTTTATGATATATTCATTAGACAATAAAGAATACAACTTACAGAAAAAGTTAAGGTTGATTTATTAGTGGCCTACGTGATAACCGGATATAGTCCTTAGAAGATATTATGTAAGTACGAGTACTTAAGGGATACGAACTTCATTGCTGTCGGTTTCATGTTTCTAATAAAATCATTATCTCCTTTCGATAGTAAATATTCAAATTCGAAAAATAAGACGTTAAAAAGATATCACTAGCGTTCATCCGAACTTTTGCTATAACTTGTTGGTTGCTGATAAATATAATACAGAGGGAAACTTTTTATCTATATTAGAGCTATAAAATCAACAATTTTCTGTATCATAAAACTTTGTGACAATGTTCCTATGTAGAAACTTGTTAGAAGTTTCGGTTTGAGCAATGATCTGAAAAGTCGGGCATTTTCGGACGGTCACACTTTATCCGCTCACGAATTGAATTATTTCATCTGTCGCTTACGGCTCGCTACACTAAATAAATATTTGCGGGAAATAATTTTGATATCGATACGTCTAACTCAAAACGGTGATGAGTTTATTATTGTATTTTGTGGGAAATATATTGTTATGCGAGAGTCGGCTGGAATTAAGTCGTGAAAAACAAAATTTGTACCATATTTTAAACAATTATTCGAAATTAATGGGCGTATACTGTTGAAAATTATAAAGATCCTGTCATTTGACGCTGGCTAATTTTCAAATTTTGGATATTTTTGTTGAATCACAAACATTTACTTCGAAGTGAAAGAAATATACAAGAAGCACAATGTCAATTTTATAATATACATATCTCGTTTACCAGACACGATAGATAGCACACCTGTTGTGCAATTTAACACTTTTGATGCAATTTTAGCACTTTTGCTGCACTTGTGGTACTTTTTTAAAAATGTTTATTGCACTTTTTACATAATTTTAAATATTTTTGATACAATTCAAATGGTTTTAATATGCAAAATACTTTGAAAATTATAAGGGGACATTTTTGTGCACTTTTAGCACTTTTGGTGCACTTTTAGCACTTTTGGCGCAATTTTAGCACATTTGCTGCGGTTGTGGTCCTTTTTTAAAAATGCTTATTTCACTTTTTACATAATTTATAATGTTTTTGATACAATTCAATTGGTTTTAATATGCACAATACTTTGAAAATTGTAAAGGGAACTTTTGATGCACTTTTAGCACTTTTGGTGCACTTTTAGTGCAAATGTAGCACTTTTGGTGCACTTGTGGTACTTTTTAATTATATTTATTACACTTTTTACATAATTTAAAATGTTTTTAATACAATTCAAATGGTTTTAATATGCAAAATACTTTGAAAATTGTAAGGGGAACTTTTGGTGCCCTTTCAGCACTTTTGGTGCACTTATGGTACTCTTTTAAAAATGTTTATTGCACGTTTTACATAATTTATAATGTTTATGATATAATTCAAATTGTTTTAATATGCAAAATCACAAATTGGCACAAATTGAGCACAAATTATTTATTTTAGTCTCAGAATTTGTGCTTTACTTCGTTATGCCAACTTCACGCACCCCAAACTTCATCCTATCTACTGATACAAATTCACTCTGTAAGACTACCTATTTGCAAACGTTAAAGTTATACTACAGATGGCTATTTGTTTCTGTAAAATGTGTGAAAAGACGCAATGGAATTATTCGTTGGATAAATACATAGAATAAATTTATTTAACGAATATTTATTCTGTGTACAAAGCAGAAATGGGTAAAATTTAATATTCGCTCAATTAATGCATCAGGCCCAAAACTTTTGAAAGATATTATATAAATTGATATAGCTAATTACTTTCGTTATATAAGCTTACGCTCCATTTTCCAAATTAATATACTTTAATTTACTCCTCATTAATATTAAACTTTTAACAACTTATTTAAATTTATTTAATCCAATATTACTAATATATTAATGCTAATTATTTGAAAGCTCTGCATATAACATCCTCGTTATTTATACGTCAGTAACTTTGTTTATTCCAGTGCGCGTTGATACATATATAATGAACAATATTTAATCAGAGATATATTGTGCAGTGAAATTAGTATTATGTATGCCATAACAACGCCGATAGCACAATACTAATTGCTTAGCAGCATGGATAACTGTGAAATATAGATAATGTTGGCGCTAATATTTCACTAAAATTTATTAGTATCATTTTTGAAATTAACTATGATATATTATATTCAAAAATAAGTCAACTGGTAAGTTTATTAGCAAATTTGAATTAAATATGTAAAAAATAAGATACTGACTTATTATCAATGTCAGTGAAACATCTTTAAAAAAATCTGATGTGGCCAGCACATTACCTTCCGTCAGTTCTATGTAATTTGTACAAATTTCATACGGAAAGATCCTTTCTAAAGATTCTATTTCTTGTACATTACCTTCCATGTATTTTATGCAAATTCCATACAGAAAATTTATAGCAAAAGATCGTATATTTCCAGTAAAATTATAAGACAAACACACTATGTCAATTTCACTTGACACTGACATCTTTCAATCAGAATTTTCTTAATATAATAGCTGTTTCCACAGCTATGGCTACTTTATGAAATTTAATTTCTTTATAATTTTTTAACTCTATATCCATTTAATATTAAGTATAAAATGCAGTCAAATCGTATAGAGAATAAAATATTCTTTAATATTTATAGGTAATAACATTAAATGTGAAAAAATGATATTTAACATAGTTTTTTCAAGAAAAACTGTTAAAATCTTCAAATGAAAGTACTTCCGGTTGTCCAATTCTAACCAAAATCTAATCAGCTCTTCACATGGATATAACGAAGAGAAATACGAAAGAATTATTATTTTTAGAATAATAGTATGGAAGTTATCGTAGACGAAAATTTTGTTACACACACACACACACACACACACACACACACACACACACACACACACACACACACAGACACACACACACACACACACACACACACATACATACATACATACATACATACATACATACATACATACATACATACATACATACATACATACATACATACATACATACATACATACATACATACATACATACATACATACATACATACATACATACACACACACACACACATACAAAGAATTATTAATTTTAGAATAATAGTATGGAAGTTATCGTAGACGAAAATTTTGTTACACACACATACACACATACACACACACACACAAAGACACACACGCACACGCACACACACACACACACATTCATACACAGACACACACACACACACATACATACACAGACACACACACACACACACACACACACACACACACACACACACACACGCAGATACACATACATACATACATACATACATACATACATACATACATACATACATACATACATACATACATACATACATACACACACACACACACACACACACACACACACACACACACACACACACACACACACACACACACACACACACACACACACACACACACACACACACACACACACACACACACACACACACACACACACACACACACACACACACACACACACACACACACACACACACACACACACACACACACACACACACACACACACACACACACACACACACACACACACACACACACACACACACACACACACACACACACACACACACACACACACACACACACACACACACACACACACACACACACACACACACACACACACACACACACACACACACACACACACACACACACACACACACACACACACACACACACACACACACACACACACACACACACACACACACACACACACACACACACACACACACACACACACACACACACACACACACACACACACACACACACACACACACACACACACACACACACACACACACACACACACACACACACACACACACACACACACACACACACACACACACACACACACACACACACACACACACACACACACACACACACACACACACACACACACACACACACACACACACACACACACACACACACACACACACACACACACACACACACACACACACACACACACACACACACACACACACACACACACACACACACACACACACACACACACACACACACACACACACACACACACACACACACACACACACACACACACACACACACACACACACACACACACACACACACACACACACACACACACACACACACACACACACACACACACACACACACACACACACACACACACACACACACACACACACACACACACACACACACACACACACACACACACACACACACACACACACACACACACACACACACACACACACACACACACACACACACACACACACACATACAGACATCATCGTAACAATAGTAAAATCGTATTCTAGCGACCCTAAAACGGGCTTATCATAAAAACTCACCACAGAATTTTTTGACCAAAGACAATACCTTCCTTACCTAAAGGTGACGGAAGGTAAAAATTCACTTTAGGTATGTTTTACCGTTTCCGAATCAATTCCAAACACCTTCGCCAAGTTTTTATACGTAAATAATTTCCCGCCACTTTTGGCAACATTTTCGAGTTAGGCTTTGATTATTAGTTCATCTTTGACACGTCACAAATAAGCTAGAGAATCAGTGTGGAAGCCAGACTCGGGGCGTTGGCATCGGTGCGTTGCGATCGCGATCTAATTCTGTGCTTGGATGGAGCAAACGAAATTTTTCGCCAATAAATTCCGGAATTTTATAGCGGGATAACGCGGTTGTGTTCGGTGACCGAGAGATTTACATATCACTCCGGCAGCCAAAAGAAGAACTAAGATTTTATCAAGAAAATATCTTCAAATAATATCTAGACTGTTATACGTATATATTTATAATAATAAATCAATAATTAACAAACTTTTATTAATAATATATTCCGTAACTTAACCCAGACCGTGGTTACGGTTATCTTATGGTTCACGTGGTCAGGTTATGGGTACTGAAAAGTAGTTGTGATTTGGAACATCTTGGTTAATTTGTGTCAGAAAAGTAGTACAATGCTATCACTGTCACTCATTTTTCCTTGGTTCGTCTCACAAACTGTTTATATTGGCGTCTTGGTTGACGTAGTATGATAAATATAAATAATAAATGTAGGTTGTTATAGATACATCATTTCTAAGAAAATGATCACAACAACCACAGAAATTTTGTGGTCGTTTTTATCACGAAAATGTAACCAAAATTTTCAGGAACCACATTCCGAAATGGAACTGCGATCCTGAAATTATGTTTTGGTTACATTACGGAACGCGTAACCAGAACCTTGGTCGCCGCGTTTAAGTTACGGAATATATTATGAAACTCACTAAAAATAAATTGGTAACTTTGACATTATAACTCGAAATCCTACAATGCAAATAATTTGAAGTATCGTCGTTCGAAAGTACATAAAAATGTGTTCTAAAGCAGTGCAAACAAAAATTTAGCATTATTTCAGATTATTGAAAATACTGCAAAGTTTATATTTTTGCCTAAATCTAATAACATACATACATACATACATACATAAAATCACGCATTTCCCACTTACTGGGTTAGCATAAAACCGAAAGAATAAAAATAACATCAACCAAAAAATAATCACTCTCTCTTTCAACAACATTCTTACTAACCTGACATCATAGGTACAACATATATTCCTCACTCTAAACATATTAAAGTGACCGATTTTTGGTAGCGAAATACCGCAACCGGACCACAATAATAGTTACGAATCAGTCATCCTTCTCCACACATTCCTGTCTAAGCACACTTCTTTCGCCTCGGCCACATTCATAATCGCATTCATACACGCTCTTCTTCTCTTCCCACTCGGAAACTTTCTCTATTTTAGTATCTTATCAATCACATCCATTCAGTTACACACTGGACGGCCACGCAATCGAACACCCTCAATTTCACCAAGATATATAAATTTAACACGCCGTTCGCTCTTCATTCTCTCCACATAACCAAACCATCTCAACTGGCTCATTCCTACTCTCTTAACAACATTCTTCCAAACCATACATTTTTCATACACCAAATTATTCCTCACGCGATCCCGTCTTACATATCCACATACTCCACGTAAATACCTCATTTCCACGGCAGTCACTCTCTTTTTATGCATTCCCGTCCATGCCTAACATTCGCTTCCATACATCAAAGCAGGCACTAGCACTCCATTATACACACTTAAACGAGCTTCTCTAGATACGTTTACGTTTCGAGCAAACGTACCCAGAGCACCCATTACCTTACACCCCGCACTCACTCTTCTTTCAATTTCTCTATCAATTCGACGATTCCTTGATATCATGCTACCTAAATATACAAACTCATTCACTTGTTCCATATCTAATAACCTATTCCGATTTATTTATTTAACCTATGGCTAACACATTATATAATATAATTACGTATAATTTTTTCATATATTCTATTGACTCGTCAGTGGCGAAAAGGAAATCTTTTAGATCACCATCGTAAGCTTTTAGACTGCATTCTTGGATTATGTAGTTTCGAGTATATTTACAAAATTTAAAAACGATGAATGTTTGGAAAAGAATCATACGAAAGGGCAACAACAAAAACTGCGCGCACTGTAGTAAATAAACATTATTTACTTTCTTACGTTATTTATCAGTAAATTATGATGACAAGTTCATTTAAGATTGACAACTTATATGCTGCATTTTATCTGGAACGATTCAATATGTGTAACTAGTATACACTCACGGTATGTGCCATTATATGTAACAATTTAATTTTTTTTCTGCTAAATTATAACGTCTTGTTTCTTTGACTCTCATTAATGTTTTGTTTGTACCTACACGTTAAGAAAATTAACTCCCCTGGTGAAAACATTCCAGAAATGTCGTGAAAAGTTGAGAAAGACATGCGGTGAAATCTTTACGGTTGCACCATCCACGGCCTACCGCGATAATGATGATATACGCCAGTTAGGGAGCGTGCCCTGGTTAACTTATCCAGTGGCGCGCACTGGGTTATCCGCACGGGTCAGGGGCAGCTGCCCCCTAGTCCCAACCCTGACCCGGCATATTTTACATCGGGGTTCAAGCACAATTCATATAGTACTGAAAAATGCCGTAGAGACATGCAGAAGCAACTCCCTATGCACGCCTGTTTTATACTATTTTCATCTTTCTACATAGGAATCGCATAGTAAACAAGTACATAAAAATATAAAAAAAAAATTCAACTCAACCCTTAAAACGTATGGGGTCTTGTGGCCATGTGCCTGAGTGTTTGGTCGCGAATCCGAAGACCCGAGTTCAATCCCGACCGGCGCCAAAATTATTTAGGCCAATTCTTAACAAATCTGTAAGTCTTACGGATTTGTAAATCTGTAAAAGACTAACAAACAACACATCTATTTTTGTTGATTAATAAAAAAATATACAAAAGAGTCGCTGGTTTCGATGCGTTTTTGTTCATTATTTACAGATTTACAGATCTGTAACACTTACAGTTTGGTTCAGTATATAGAACCATAATTTTTTAACCGGTTTCAGGATATTAGGTCTTTGTTTACATATACAAAAATAGGCTGGTAACTAAGTACTAACAGTATCTGAGGTGGGATCCCAAGACTACCATATGATAGTGTAACGAAAAATACATCTTACATTTCACCTTTCTTTCTCTATTATGGCTCGATTATGTTTAATACTGTAAGTCTTACAGATCTGTAAATCTGTAAAAAAGTAACAAAAACATATCTATTCTTGTTGATTAATATAAAATTATACATAAGCTTGACAGCTTTTGTTGCGATTTTGTTCATTATTTACAAATTTACAGATCTAAAATTAATTTTTTGTATTAAATATGACGCGTGAAATGGCAACTGTCTGCCATATGCATTTTGCTATTTGTAGGTTAACCCGTGCAAATCGGTGAGTTATTTTGTGACCCGAGATTAGCTGTCAAATATGCTAGAAACTGATGTTTGTGTATGTAACCCTGAATTAGCGTAACTCAAGGGTTAACCCATTTTCATGCAATCCACCCTGACACTTACAGATGTGAACATAATGGACCCTTTAATTTCCGCGGTTGTTAGAGAAACGAAGTGTTATTGCAGCTTCAACGTAAAAAAAAAACGTTAAAGTCACGTGACAGCCCAAATGCGCATGCGTACTAATAAAGGTTAAATGAATAACGTGATACGTGTACAATGGAATAGCGGGCGTTTAACGTCACACTTTCCGTATGTATTGATGTTATGTTTCGATGTCTAGCGGTTGTAACTTTGTTTGTGTTGCTGTTAGAGTTAACATTAACGTGAGTACACTAATAAAATTGCGATAAACATTGAAATTGAAAGTCCCTAATTTTTAAAATAAAGTATTCTATACATAATGTTAACGTTCATTTTAGAAGTCTCAAACTCCCTATTATTTTTACATTTATATTAATTTTGAGACATAGGTTTCGAAAAAAAAAACGTTATTTGATACTCGATTGCGTGATGCATTTACATTCTCAAATGCAAAAGTGAAATTTCGCAATTTAAAATAAAATATAACTATTTGCACTTAGGGTGTACCTTCTTTTATTACAACAAGGTGTTCGTATCATTTTCCGAAGACCAATACCTTCGTTGGCTGTAAAAAACAATATTCTCTTCGCTCCCGTTTTGCTGAAACATTTCGTTTGTGTTTTTGAGTGAAAAATTACCCGAAGAAATTTAATTTTGAAAATATTATCTTACAAATTGAAAGCTGATTCCTTTGTTATTTGATGTAAAGTAACACAAACAAGGGGTGTCATGTTTCGCATCTTTCAGCAGAAAAGAGCCCATAATATTTACAAAGAGAATTTACTCTTCGTCTTTACTTGAATGATTGTTCTACAAATTTACCTAAGCCTCTTAACTCTTAACAGACAGAAAATTAATCTGCGAATAATAGAAGTTATATATCAAACGCTGTTCAAAATGCTGACGACACTTTGCAAATATTACCTCCGCGCAATTTACTCGAGTATTTAATTCCTCTTACCGAGATCACATCCGAGTAACAAATGTATCATCGTATACTGGATCAAATTTTAAACGACAACAACATCCTTACGATGCTGAACAAAATTACAAATGACTAATTTTCATCAGATAATGAACGCTTTCGTTAATGAATAAATTTGTTGTTGGTAAACAATCAAGTAAATTATGTACATAATATTGTAACGTGGAACGCCCGCCGTCGCCACCGCTATAAGCGAGTGTCTATTTATAAATATTTATTTGCAGCCTTCAAGGGCATTATCAATATTCAGCAACACGGTTTTTATAGTGGATGATCTGTCGAGTCTAATCTCGTTGAATACACAGACTATATTCTTCAATCTATGGATTGTAATACCCAGGTTGATGCGGTGTACACTGATCTCAGTAAAGCGTTTGACAAAATAAATCATTCCATGTTGATAAATAAATTAGAAATGTATGGAGTACATGGCAATCTACTTAAATGGTTTAATTCGTATCTGGATTGCAGGCAGCAATGTGTAACTCTAAAAGGGTTCAGATATGATTATTTTCCCGTGACCTCTGGTGTCCCTCAAGGATCTCATCTAGGACCACTCCTTTTTATCATTTTCATAAATGACATCAGCAACATTTTCGAAAACTCTAATTTTATTATGTATGCTGACGATCTTAAGGTGTACAGTGAAATAACTTGTATTTCAGATTGTTTTTCTCTTCAAGCTGATCTCGACAGGTTAAATAACTATTTAATTACTAATGATTTATCTGTCAACCATAGTAAGTGTTCATGCATTTCTTTCTCTCGAAATAGAAACAATTTTGGATTTCAATACAGAATTAGTGGAAATGTTATATATCGTGTATCTCAAGTAAAGGATCTTGGAATCATATTAGACAAAAAACTCATGTACGATATTCACATTGACACTGTTGTAAAGAAAGCATATAAAATGCTTGGATTTATATTAAGGGTTGGAGCACATTTCAAGAATTACAACACTCTCGTTCAACTTTATTACTCACTTGTTCGCTCGCAATTAGAATTTGCTGTCGTATGTTGGTCCCCTCATTACCAAATATATATTAACAGAATTGAAGGTATCCAACGTAAATTTATTTCTGCTTTAAATTGGAAATTTCCAAATAATGCTATCTCTCTTGTTACTTTACAAAAACGTAGAGAAGTACTTGATATGACATTTTTATACAAAATTATAAACAATTATATAAACAGTCCCACTATTTTAAGTAAAATATCTTTGCGTGTACCTTCCTATGCCACTCGTTCTGTTGAAACGTTCTCTACTAAAAGATACAAAACCAACGCAGCTATGTTTTCTACAGTGAATCGATTAATGTGTACTTTTAATAATATGATCGCTATTTATAATGTACCTGATATTTTTAACTGTTCGCTATTTATGTTTAAATCTTTCTTAAAATATGTTTTCTCGCATTCCTATTCAAATCGTTAGATTTTATTTTTTTAATTCTCCTTACAATCATGTCTAGCTAGAAACTTATATTTTTTTCGTGTATATTGATACTGTGCTGTACTATTATTGGGCCTTGGCCTGTTTTACAGCCTTCTTTCTAAATAAATAAATAAATAGCGGTGATGTAATCGCGCTAGTCGCCGGGCGACGTAAGCAAACAGGTCGCAAAGTGTTTAATTACTTCCGGTCGCCTGAACCTTTTGTGTTCATTGTTATTATGCGGTTGAACATTCTAGGGCTTTTCTAGAAAATAATATAAGGGGCGTAGCTATGCTCGAGGGACACAGTTAGTTACATACAGAGTCATAGAGTCATTCACATGGAGTGTTAGAGAGTAAAGTGTTAGTGAGAAGCACAGCAGTGGTGAGCGTATGCAGTATTGTGTGGAGTAGGTACTCGGGAAGTTACTGGTATATTGAAATAGCTGTGGAAGTGAATACTCGGTAGGGTTGACGAGTATTGTGAAGCTAGGTATACAAGGAGAGTAACAGCGAGTTGGAGTGGATACTCGGTATTAGTGTTGAAGAATTGTGGCATACGGATAGTTGGTGATACTGAGGCTGTGGAAAGAGAAAGTTAGTTACATAAATAGACAGATAGTGAGGTGAAAGGTGACTTCTGTCCGAGCAGTTGAATATACAGACGCTGTTGAATCAGTTGAGTATATAGACGCTGTGGAGGTCGGTAGGCGGACAGTTGAACGTGATATAAGTATATAGTGATATAAATATCGCGTAAACAATCTACAAGAGTCTGCAACAGACCGGCAGTCTAAGATTGGAACGCGTAGTGAAATAAATAATTTGTAATATCGTTGAAATTTTTAGCACCATATCTATACCTCCCTCAAGGGTAGCGGGAGGTAAATAGCAAAATCTTAAACATTTAATTTCAGTTATTTTAATTTAAAAATATTCTGAATACTCTAAATTTGTTAAATAAGTCTACTTTTATTGATCTAGAATGTAGAAAACTATATAAACTAATATGTAGCTCAACAAAAACATTTACAAAGTTCTGTGAACTAACTGGCTCTAAAATATTCAAAACTGAAAAGATCTTTCAAGGCGTACAGCTATATAAAATGATAAAATAAGCAGACGTAAATATATCACTTCCCAACAGCCTAAATAGCTGAAAATCAGTCAATATGTCAGACTACCGTATAAACTTATCTATCCTAAAAAGACGAAATAGACCTGAAGATATATTGCCTCTTTCTCCACAAATAATATTTCTTAAATAACGAAATATCTTCTTTAACAGTCAAGTGAGTTTTTAATAAAATACAATTGTTTTCAGAATTTAATTTCAATCCTTGTAAAAGAAGTAAATTATTGTTGCTTTTATTCTTTAGATTCTTTTGATTACATTACAAAAGAAGATATAATTAGATTTATAAATAAACATGCATGTATTGGATTTTAGTTGATAAAAATTTTGACTGTCTTCCTAAACTGCTTTGCGATTAAATTAACCGATATATTGCCCAAGGACTACATACGTATTACTTGATAAGTTTCCATGTACTATAGTTTCAGAATTTATCGACGTATTTAATATACCTTGCATATAGTCATTGAACAGAGTTAGAGACCTGAGAACCGTTTACTTAGAAAACTTATCTTTATCCAAAATTTGGCTTGTGCACAACACACACACACACACACACACACACACACACACACACACACACACACACATATATATATATATATATATATATATATATATATATATATATATATATATATATTCTTTGGTCCATTGCAACTGATCCTTGGATTTGGAATTATTTAGAAACCATCTTTGGATCACGATGTTATGAGTGAATAGAGAGAAAGTTTATATTTTAGATTCACTTTTTAATATTATTTTTCTTTTCCAAACCATATACTATATGCAGTTATAGATCAGCCGATCAGCGTCCCGATCGACCACAGCTGGCTATAACTATCTCTTTCCCTCCCAGTCTATCCGTCTTTTTCCACGTTTCTACCATGCTTACGTCACAAATCCCTTACCCAAACTTTTAATAATTATTTTTGCGTAAAGTACGAATAAATAATCAATTAAAAAAAATACGGGTATTTTATTTTTTTGTCTAGTATCATATTTCGTCACATACCGCAATATTGTTTAAAATAATCATTATGTTGGTTATGCCAAATATTTGAGAATAATAAATTTAAGTGAGATTTTGCAAGAAAATATTATTGTATACTAAAGAGTGCCTGAGAAATATTCGTTTTCCGGGAATGGACTGTGTCGTATTTGGGTCAGAGCTCAACGTTACGCCCGCAGTCGTATGGGGCATCTTCAGGAGCAAGGGGGATAGTACTGTCTTAAACAAGGTTACCCGACGTGTCAGCCACGCTAGAGTCCTAATTTAAGCAACAAGAGGGGGAGACTCAGTTTACAAGGTTACCCGACGTGTAAACCACGTTAGAGGCCAAATAAACCAAGTGACGAAACCTCCACAAAAAATCTCAGAAATACTCGCCCAAACTAAAGATAAACGCAAACCCTTGTCGTCACCCGGTGTTTATAGTATTCCTTGTTCTTGCGGCACAGCATACATAGGTGAAACAGAAAGGAGTGTTCACACTAGATTGTCAGAATACAAACGCTGTCTGCGTAATGGTATGGTATTAACATCTGCGGTCGCAGAACACCAACACAACACAGGACATAACATCTTATTTGAAAATTCCCGCATTTTAGCTCCTGTCCCTAAGTTTTACAGACGTAAATACAGGGAAACTTTAGAAATATGGAAACATCCTAATAACATCAATCTGGATGATGGTTATTTCTTGAGCCACATGTGGAAACCGGTGATTCTCGGAACACGACACGCCCAATCTACCATTACGAACTCGATTCCCATTGGTCCTCATTAGCTTTGCTCATCTACCGTATCTTTAGATTAGTATATAACTGTCTTCTCTGCCTTCCTTTCGTCATTTGGTTTCTTTGGCCTCTAGTGTGGTTTACACGTAGGGTAACCTTGTAAACTGAGTCTCCCCCTCTTGTTTCTTAAACTCGGCCTGTAGCGTAGTTGATACGTCGGGTAACCTTGTTTAAGACAGTACTATCCCCCTTGCTCCTAAAGATGCCCCATACGACTGCGGGCGAAACGTTGAGCTCTGATTCAAAATATGACACAGTCCATTCCCAGAAAACGAATATTTCTCATGACTCAGATTGTCGAAGCCTATGCAATTATCTCTTTCCATTCATTTCAGTTCTGCAACACTACAACTAACGTAACGAATATTCTTTGTGAACTGACGCCAAACACGTTTCATTATTATCTAAAATAATGTGTTAAATTCATTGAACAACTAGTCCTATTAATAAGACCTTTAAGAATAATATTTGATTTAGCAAGTTTACTTGGGGGAAACTTAGTAAAATTAATTTGCTTGTGCAAACGCATTGCAGCGAATACGCCTGCGTGAGGGCCCTGCAAGCGTGTGTGTTTAGTTTCACACGGGAACTCATTAAAGTTTTCTTCTTTCCCAGAAATAATTTGTCAGCTGCTCCGACGACGGAACGAGAACTTGCTTGAGTGTTTGATATCGTATACTTTCCACTAGAGTTTACAGCTTCGGGTACAACTGTTTCCTACATTTTTAAACCGTGTTTTTCTTTATAAACAACGTTGTTAAAGCGAGAGATGGTGTGAGACTTGAATTTAAATAAGAAAAGATAAATTCTAACAATGTTTAATACAAAAGAGAATTGTTGGTTAGAAATTTATTCGTTGTAGGGGGCAACGGGTCGCGTGCCCCCTACAGTATTTGTATATTTATACTTAATACAATTTTGATACCACTGGTATATTTTATTAATAAAATAAAATATATTTACCAAATTACACTCCTATAAGTTAAATGGCACTAAAGTTACATTTTATATTTTGTGTAGCACATTTTTAATACCGCTGACACATAAACTGCATATACCAAATACCCAATTAATTTCCAAAGTCTTAACTACACCCATATCAAATTTCATCTTCATATCTCAAACGGTTCAAAAGTTAAGCTACCTTAACTTTACCTTAACATTTTTAATTCCCCTGGTTTCATTAATTAATTATCCAAATTAATTTCCAAAGTCTTAACTACACCCATATCAAATTTCATCTTCATATCTCAAACGGTTCAAAAGTTATGCTACTTTAACTTTACCTCAACATTTTTAATACCCCTGGTTTCATTAATTAATTATCCAAATTAATTTCAAAAGTCTTAACTACACCCATATCAAATTTCATCTTCATATCTCAAACGGTTCAAAAGTTATGCTACTTTAACTTTACCTCAACATTTTTAATACCCCTGGTTTCATTAATTAATTATCCAAATTAATTTCCAAAGTCTTAACTACACCCATATCAAATTTCATCTTCATATCTCAAATGGTTCAAAAGTTATGGTACTTTAACTTTACCTTAACATTTTTAATACCCCTGGTTTAGTTAATGAATTACCCAAATTGCTAATCGATGCCCAAAGGTACTTAAAGTATACTGTCCAAATTTCATCTAGATATCTCAAGCCGTTCCCGAGTTATGAATTTTTAAACTTGGGCAAAAATCTACCATTAAAAACGGGAAAACTCCCATTAACGGGGAAACCCCCGTGGGAACTACGACGTCACAGGGAATTCCCTCTGACGTCACACGGAATCCCCTGGATTCCCTAAGACAAAATTTGTTAATAAATTTCTTATAATAAATTTCAACTTTAAAAGTGCATAACTTTTGAACCAATTTTTAAATGGTTATGAAAATTGGTATACAGGCTAATTAAAAAGTGCTGAGTTCAATGCCGCACACTAATTTTACGTATTTCGGCAGGGTTCGGGGTTATAACCCTATAAAGGGGATGGAAACCCTTAAACAAATTTTTATCTTTGCCGCTTTATAGCAAAAATGGGTCCCTCATCGATTTGGCTAAAACTTGGTGGGTATATGTAAAAAAGCCCGTAGAATTGAAATATGTGGGTAAGAAAAGTTGCCGCCCCTTAGTTTTGGGGTTATTAACCCTAAATTGGGTTAACGACCTATATAAATAACGTTTTCTTACATTAATTGTTTATGATTAATTTATGAAAATTAGTCCTTCATGGATTTGGCTGAAACTTTGCACATTATATAGTAAAAAGGCTGGAGAATCCAACCCTGCATGGTAGAAAAGTATCCAACCCCTTATTTGGGCGCTATGAACCCAGAAACATCACTAACACTCAATATATGTTTATTGATTTTTATTTAGTTATTTCATTATTCAATTGTAATGAATAATTGAAAATTAGGTTTACTTATGTAAAAATGTCTATAGATTTCGAATCTGGGGTGAAAAATTTTTTTCAGCCCCTAATTTTGGGGGTATGAACCCTTAATCGGTCATTGATATTAAGAAACATTGCTATTTTCATGTTTCATGAATATGGCTGAACTAGGGGCGTCGACTTGTGGGGATCATGGGGGCGCGTGCCCCTACAAACAATTTGGTAGAGGGTAGTGCCCCTGTCACCCTATACCTCCCTTACCAAGGGTATCGGGAGGTAAA
Organism: Harpalus rubripes; assembly: GCA_963082715.1. NCBI lineage: Eukaryota > Metazoa > Arthropoda > Insecta > Coleoptera > Carabidae > Harpalus > Harpalus rubripes. The sequence goes on from OY720461.1 coordinate 44,226,180, forward strand.
AAGCAACAAAATTATCAAATTTCGACTCAAAAAAAAAATTAGATTTTGATCGATATTTATTCTCCTAAACATCCACATTCCAAATTTTTAAACCGCAGGTCGATATCTCTTTTCGTTTCCGAGATATTCGTTCTCAAAATTTTATTCAAACATACCCATTTTTGGGCCATATCTCAAAAATGGTCATTTATACACCCCTGGCGATATCACCATTATATTCTACGAGTAAAATTACATAAGCATACCAATTTTCATAATTTTTGAACAACTATTACAATCTCCAGAAGGAAAAGTCTGAAAATGACTAAAAATTGCAAAAAATCTAAGGTGTACCCCTTGGGATTTTTTCAGTTTTTGACGATTTTAAAGAATGTTTAATAATAAATGTATCCGTTGGAATATTTTGATGAAAATTGGTATACTTATGTTTTTTGGCACGAGGAATTTACTGGTGCGGTCGTTGAAGCTGTACCGCACACCCATTTTTGGGTATGAGGGTGGAGTAGTTTAAAAAAAGACAAAATTTTGAAAAAATAAAAAAATCTGAAAATTTGTTTTTAAGTAGTTTGAAGGGTGTAGATTAAAGATTTTAAAACCACAGGTCGATAACTCTGTTCTTTCTCGAGGTATTTGCGTTCAAAAATTGTACGGGGTGTACTAAAACTTGTCCTAAACATGTTTTATTGTATTTTCCTACTATATGAAGTTGTAAACTATAGAAAAAAGATACCATTTTGTATTAATTCCATAACATCGGAATACTCCATCAAAATTAATTATGTAAAAATCCTTTGTAACATATAAGGGAATGTTTAAAAAATAAAGTTAGGTATATTTTATTTTTGTTAAATAAATCTCAAATTCTCCATAAAAATATTTTTTTCAAATACAAAGGGGGACTAACTTGGTTTTTGTAGGTTTACTTATGTAAAAATGTCTATAGATTTCGAATCTGGAGTGAAAACTTTTTTCAGTTCCTAATTTTGGGGGTATGAACCCTTAAATCGGTCATTGACATTCAGAAACATTGCTATTTTCATGTTTCATGAATATGGCTGAACTAGGGGCATCGACTTGTGGGGGTCATGGGGGCGTGTGCCCCGTACCAACAATTTGGTGAGGGGCAGTGCCCCTGTCACAAAAAGTTTAAGCTATGTTAATTACCTTCCGTCACCTTTAGGTAAGGAAGGTATTGTCTTTGGTCAAAAAATTCGATGATGAGTTTTTAATCAATAAGCACGTTTTAGGGTCTCTAGAATACGAATTTACTATTTTTACGATGATGTCTGTATGTGTGTGTGTGTGTGTGTGTGTGTGTGTGTGTGTGTGTGTGTGTGTGTGTGTGTGTGTGTGTGTGTGTGTGTGTGTGTGTGTGTGTGTGTGTGTGTGTGTGTGTGTGTGTGTGTGTGTGTGTGTGTGTGTGTGTGTGTGTGTGTGTGTGTGTGTGTGTGTGTGTGTGTGTGTGTGTGTGTGTGTGTGTGTGTGTGTGTGTGTGTGTGTGTGTGTGTGTGTGTGTGTGTGTGTGTGTGTGTGTGTGTGTGTGTGTGTGTGTGTGTGTGTGTGTGTGTGTGTGTGTGTGTGTGTGTGTGTGTGTGTGTGTGTGTGTGTGTGTGTGTGTGTGTGTGTGTGTGTGTGTGTGTGTGTGTGTGTGTGTGTGTGTGTGTGTGTGTGTGTGTGTGTGTGTGTGTGTGTGTGTGTGTGTGTGTGTGTGTGTGTGTGTGTGTGTGTGTGTGTGTGTGTGTGTGTGTGTGTGTGTGTGTGTGTGTGTGTGTGTGTGTGTGTGTGTGTGTGTGTGTGTGTGTGTGTGTGTGTGTGTGTGTGTGTGTGTGTGTGTGTGTGTGTGTGTGTGTGTGTGTGTGTGTGTGTGTGTGTGTGTGTGTGTGTGTGTGTGTGTGTGTGTGTGTGTGTGTGTGTGTGTGTGTGTGTGTGTGTGTGTGTGTGTGTGTGTGTGTGTGTGTGTGTGTGTGTGTGTGTGTGTGTGTGTGTGTGTGTGTGTGTGTGTGTGTGTGTGTGTGTGTGTGTGTGTGTGTGTGTGTGTGTGTGTGTGTGTGTGTGTGTGTGTGTGTGTGTGTGTGTGTGTGTGTGTGTGTGTGTGTGTGTGTGTGTGTGTGTGTGTGTGTGTGTGTGTGTGTGTGTGTGTGTGTGTGTGTGTGTGTGTGTGTGTGTGTGTGTGTGTGTGTGTGTGTGTGTGTGTGTGTGTGTGTGTGTGTGTGTGTGTGTGTGTGTGTGTGTGTGTGTGTGTGTGTGTGTGTGTGTGTGTGTGTGTGTGTGTGTGTGTGTGTGTGTGTGTGTGTGTGTGTGTGTGTGTGTGTGTGTGTGTGTGTGTGTGTGTGTGTGTGTGTGTGTGTGTGTGTGTGTGTGTGTGTGTGTGTGTGTGTGTGTGTGTGTGTGTGTGTGTGTGTGTGTGTGTGTGTGTGTGTGTGTGTGTGTGTGTGTGTGTGTGTGTGTGTGTGTGTGTGTGTGTGTGTGTGTGTGTGTGTGTGTGTGTGTGTGTGTGTGTGTGTGTGTGTGTGTGTGTGTGTGTGTGTGTGTGTGTGTGTGTGTGTGTGTGTGTGTGTGTGTGTGTGTGTGTGTGTGTGTGTGTGTGTGTGTGTGTGTGTGTGTGTGTGTGGGCGTGCGTGCGTGCGTGCGTGCGTGCGTGCGTGCGTGCGTGCGTGCGTGCGTGCGTGCGTGCGTGCGTGCGTGCGTGCGTGCGTGCGTGCGTGCGTGCGTGCGTGCGTGCGTGCGTGCGTGCGTGCGTGCGTGCGTGCGTGCGTGCGTGCGTGCGTGCGTGCGTGCGTGCGTGCGTGCGTGCGTGCGTGCGTGCGTGCGTGTGTGTGTGTGTGTGTGTGTGTGTGTGTGTGTAACAAAATTTTCGTCTGCGATAACTCTAATACTACAGTTACGAAAATTATAATTTTTTCGTGTACTTCTTCGTTACATCCATATGAAGAGCTGATTAGATTTTGGTTACAATTGATCAACCGGAAGTACCATCATTTGAAGATTTTAACAGTTTTTCTTGAAAAAACTATGTTAAATATAATTTTTTCACATTTGATGTTATTATAAATATTAAAGAATATTTTATTCTCTATACGATTTGACTGCATTTTATACTTAATATTAAATGGATATAGAGTTAAAAAATCTGATGTGGCCAGCACATTACCTTCCGTCAATTCTTTGTATTTTGTACAAATTTCATAGGGAAAGTTCCTTGCTAAATTAAATATTCTATTTCTTGTTCCGGCAGTTGCATGTATTTTATGCAAATTTCATACAGAATTTTTTTATTTTGTGACGTTTTCTATATACAGTGTAATGTATCTGCAGAAATAAAAGTTTTATTATTATTATTATTATTTCTTGTTTATTACCTTAAAGCAGTTGTATGTATTTTATAGAAATTCCATACAGAGAGCAAAAGATCCTATATTTCCAGTAAAATTATAAGACAGACACACTATGTCAATTTCACTTGACACTGACATCTTTCAATCAGAATTTTCTTAATATAGTAGCTGTTTCCATAGCTGTGGCTACTTTATGAAAATTAATTTCTTTATAATTTTTTAACTCTATATCCATTTAATATTAAATATAAAATGCAGTCAAATCGTATAGAGAATAAAATATTCTTTAATATTTATAATAACATCAAATGTGAAAAAATTATATTTAACATAGGTTTTTCAAGAAAAACTGTTAAAATCTTCAAATGATGGTACTTCCGGTTGACCAATTGTGACCAAAATCTAATCAGCTCTTCATATGGATGCAACGAAGAAGTATACGAAAAGATTATAATTTTTGAAACTGTAGTATTAGAGTTATCGCAGACGAAAATTTTGTTACACACATACACACATCCACACACACACACATCCACACACACACACACACACACACACACACATACACACACACACACACACACACACACACACACACACACACACACACACACACACACACACACACACACACACACACACACACACACACATACAGACATCATCGTAAAAATAATAATTTCGTATTCTAGGGACCCTAAAACATGCTTATTGATTAAAAACTCATCATCGAATTTTTTGACCAAAGACAATACCTTCCTTACCTAAAGGTGACGGAAGGTAAAAATTATAAAGACATTAAATTTCATAAAGTAGCCATAGCTATGGAAACAGCTACTATATTAAGAAAATTCTGATTGAAAGATTTCAGTGTCAAGTGAAATTGACATAGTGTGTTTGTCTTATAATTTTTACTGGAAATATAGTATCTTTTGCTTTCTGTATGGAATTTGTATAAAATACATACAACTGCTTTAAGGTAATGTACACGAAATAATAATAATAATAACAATAAATCTTTTATTTCTGCAGATACATTACACTGTATATAGAAAACGTCACAAAATAATAATTTTCTGTATGAAATTTGCATAAAAACTGCGGGAAGGTAATGTACAAGAAATAGAATATTTAATTTAGCAAGGAACTTTCCGCATGAAATTTGTACAAAATACATAGAACTGACGGAAGGTAATGTGCTGGCCACATCAGATTTTTTTTGTAGTAGTAAACAGATTCAATATACTTCCCTTAATTATACTTTTGTTACGTATGTTATTTTCAAAATTTACTATAGGGATTCTGAAACCCAGCGTTAATTAACTTCTGATGTTAACGTGAATAACGACGATTTTGACACTTGTGGTATTCTGAAACTCAGAGTTACTTTTACTTAACGTTAACGCTGCTAGCCGGCGTTAATTCACGCTGCACATGTTGAAGCGTTAACCGAGAAAACGGCGGGTTGTTTGTGCGTTTCATGGTCTAAATAGCCCAGATATTTTTCGTGTACTACTATTTATAAAATTATCTATAATTTAAATCTAGGAGCCTTCGTTTTAAACACAACTCCTTGGTTACACAGTTCAAATGCATGTAACTGACAGATAAATGTCACTATCAAAAAACTAATCATTTCAAATTAATAATGGTAATGTTTTAAAAAGAAAATAGTAAATAGAATAATAGTTATATGGACAAGAATTCAATACAGTTTTCAGCATAAGTAAATATGTAGGTATGTATTAAATTAATAAAAATTAAATGACGGGAGATATTGAATTGACCACGTCAGATTTTGTGTAGAGCAATCTATAATATTGAAACAGTTTTAGTTGTAAATTTTATTGTAGTAGAATCCCCCATTATCGTCAATATTTCCGGCGATTTTGCACCATATTCCAGTAGCTGCAGAACAATGTTAAAGTTATGTTAAAACGAATAAAACCCACAATCCTATAAAGTTATAGCCACCCTGTGGCCACATCCTGATTATAAATAAGAAGCCTTTTATCTTTATTAGCGTCATAAAATCAGCATTTTTCCCAACTTCATCCTGAATGTTCCAACTTTCTCACTAAAATGCTATTTTTTGTTTCACGTATGGTAATGCACCTGGAACATTTTACTCCAACTTTTGTCTCTAACTAAAGGTTAAATTTTAAAGAAAATGAAGTACGAATCATGAATAATAAATGAACAAAAGCGTTTGAGAGTTTTTATTACTTGGAATTTCATATTCTCCTCTTAGAATTTTAATTGTACATTTTTCTGTTTATGAGATGATATTTAAAACGAATTAAATAGTGCATTTTTAATATACCCTGAGTTTCAGCTAGGATGTAACATTTACTAGTTACACATATTGCATCGTTGGGCCCCAATTCATTCGTTCGCATTCGTATGCGTTCATAAACGTATATAATAAAACTATTACAGTCTTGGATCAAATATCAGTTGTTATTTAAAAAATAATTGTTTAAAATGCTTTATTTTCATCATATATATACATATAAACACTGAGATTAATACACAATATTACTCCTTTTCTCAATATTTTTGATTAAAAAACTTTGAATTAGCTTTAATTTTAATATATGACACTTTTTAAATAATTTTCAGCTGATTTTTCACAGAAATGCAAAGAATGCAACTTCTGCATTCTTTTAATGTAATTGTCAACTCTATATATTCCGTTTTTTAACGAAAAAAATGCCAAATGTAGTTCCGGCATGTCTTTAATAGACTAATTAATTGCCTGATTAGACAAGTGGCGATTTTTTGTGCAAACGGATGTTTTTATTACTAAACACTATACATTTTGTATAAATATTTATTTAGAGAGGCATAACGAACTATATTCTGAATTTCCCATAGCTGACTTATCGCAGACACATCAGTATATAATAAAACTATTACAGTCTTATTTTCATCATATATACATATAAATGGCTAAATGTATACGTTTAAAAAATTCTATTCTCCAATGGTATACGTTTGTCTCGCTTGATTTGCATTCGAATACGTTCAACTTTCTAAAGGACTTTTTCATTTGTGAATGGACCAATCAGACAACAGCATCAAGCTCCATGCGTTTAATTAAATGTCAAAATTTGACATCTTGATATTATGATATACACTAAACCTACAATTTTATTTGAGCATGAAAAAAATGCTGAAATAAAGTATTTCTTTTCTCTGAAGAGCAAAAAATAATAATTATTAGAACGAGGAAAATTTGATTCGACTTTTACACACAAAAAAGCAATCGAATTTTTAGAAGATTTAATAATAATGTCTAAAATTAAATTGAGCAATTGAACGCCATGATTATTTAATAACTCGTGATCCAGGATATCGTTATGAATATAGTTCGACCGAAATTCCCGTAGATAAATTTCTCATGGTAGTATTAAATATTGTTTTTTAATTAATAAGAGTTTTTAGAATTGTGTACATTTTATTTCAAAACTTGAAAAAGGCGGATTTATAGAGAACAATGAAACCAGAAAACTTTGAACAAACCACCCTCGATTTTTTAATTTTAAGTTAAATTCTGTCTGATTTAGTTTCTGTTGGAATTGGGTTTTCCTCACAACGAATTCTATTGCTCCAGACCAGTAGAATTTGAAATGACAGAATTGAGATTTCCCCAATTCTTTCTCCGGATATATTTCAAATTCTGCTAGTCTGGAGCAGTAGAATTTGTAGTGGGGTAAACCCAATTCTGACAGAATTTGAAATCAGAATTTAAAGTTACAAAATCGAGGCCCGAACGACCATAATTTCCAAACAAAGAGCAAAATGTCACAAATACATTAATAATAATAATAATAGTAATAATAATTTTATTCCATCGACATATAAACATATGTATAGAATACGTCATTCGTACATACTTCTTTTAAAACAATAAAAATGATAAAATAGTAAATAATAATAATAGAAAGGAGACTTCATTATGAACTCCTCAGAAATTCATTTAACGAGTAATACGTTTTATCCAAAAGAAAGCTTTTAAGTAAAGTTTTAAATTTACTTTTGCTTTTCTCTTCTCTAATATTTTTTGGCAAATTATTAAATATATTTATACCTTGTATTTGTGGTGTATTTTTCAAAGAACTATGCTTCACTGTAGGTATATAAAATAAATCTTTTTGTCGAGTATCAAAAGAATGTACGTCTACATTCGTTTTAAAAAAAAATTATTGTTATATACGAATAGGCAAACTTCAAAAATATACAAATATGTCTACACGAATCTCTGGATGATGAATACATCATATGCCGAGGATGAGGCACCCCAAAAACAGATGCCATATCTTAATCTGGACTCTACTTGTGCATAGTACAATATTACGAGTTGTTCTTTTGTTATAAAATCTTTCAGATGCCAGAAGTGGTAGCATATGGAACTTAATTTTGATGATAATTTTTCTAAATGATATTTCCCATCCAGAGTTTCACTGAAATTGTAGCCGAGGAAATTTTCGGTCTTTGATTATTATATGGACCGTAGAGACATCTCTCGATAAACTTTAGAGTAGACTTTATATATCTCTATCTCTAGTTGTATCTTTCCGTCCATCCGAGAAATAACAAACAATAGTGACGTATAGGGCATGTTTTGTCTAAGGTTAAGGTCGCTCTTGACGCTGCCGAGACACGCTCGACTACCGAAGCGGTCACCGATTAGTAATTTGTAAATAAAACTTGAAAACCCTATCGGTACACATTAAAAAACTCGATCGTGCAGAAAAATATAACACTCAAGTTTTCAGTTACTCCTATATTACTAATTTTAAAAAACTTACAAGCTTCAGTAACGAGACTCGCTCTTATTTACTAAAGACAAAAATAAATACATAATTTATTCTGTGAAAAAACTTGCAACTCTCTTGAGAGCGGTAAATATTCTGCGAGGAGTTATTCCGCGTTGAAGGTGAAATTATTTGGTAAAGTAAGTCTTCTATTTAGCGTAAAATTGCGCATAGTTCATGTAAAATAGCAGCAAATGTAGTAGGAAATCCCGGAATAGCTGAAGGGCCGTGTTGTATTATTCAGAGTCCTAAACGTTGAGCTCGAGATCGCAGACTTATAAGGAAACTTTCTCTGTATTTTTGAAAGTGGTTTGAAACCGACAAAGTTTGAATAGGGTTTCAGGTGGTTTCATATTCAGTTTCAGCAGCAACGACAGAGCACAACTGCGAAGAGCTGGATATACAGATTCGTCTTTACACAGCTCCTTAGTTTGCTGTTTATGTTTATGTATTAATTTACTCTGGCTGAATTTTCAACTATAACTTCAAATATTCAATAACTTTACCCTCTGGCGTATTGATCATACACACTTTTTGCTTTTATTATTTACTCAATTTTATAAGAAACTTTGTTTATTTCCTGTAAACAAAATCAATATATTTAACTCCAGATTGTAAACAAAGAAATATTTTTATATAACGTATGGTCCTAAAGTTTTAAGAAAACTTTTAGATACTGATAACTTTTTTAAAACTCTTTTACTTTTTAAACTAATTATTACAACAATTAATATTTAACTGTAGATTGTAAACAAAGAAATATTTTTATATAACGTATGGTCCAAAAGTTTTAAGAAAACTTTTAGATACTGATAACTTTTTTAAAACTCTTTTACTTTTTAAACTAATTATTACAACAATTAATATTTAACATTTAAATTATTGATAATGGACCATTATCTTCAATGGCCCTTAATTTTCTTCTGACTTGCCCCATCATCCTCTGGACAACATCTGGATGTCGTAAATGTTTATTTATTTTATTTATCAATACAATGCCGAACAGGTAAAAACCCAGTAAGAGGGCAGGCAAAAAATACATGAAATACATTACATAAAAATGAGTAAATGTCTGTACAACGATCAATGAATAAAAATAATAAAAAAGAACAACATGCAACGATATCACTTTATGTGTTTAAGAATTTTTATGAATTTTTTGGGGGAGTAACGGAATACATCGATATTTGAAAATTTGTCTGTATAAATTTGACACATTCGGTATATAGGAGAAAGAGATAAGGCATTATTGCGTGGAGTAGGAAGATAGAAAGTTTGAAAATTGCGAGTGTGTATGAAAGGAGTGTGGAAAGGAAGTTGATATAAGCAAGTAGGATCATCTATTTCACCGTGGATCAATTTAGAGAGATGATGAACAAGTTGGAAGTCGCGACGTTTTATTAGGCTATGTATTTCAAATGTTTAACAACTCTAAGTATTTAATTGAATAGTCCGGATAACTTCTATTAATTTTGAAATATATATATATATATATATATATATTTAAAAAAAAATTTTGAATAGATTCAATGTGGTCCTGATGATTTTCATAAATGGGATTCCAGATAATGGAGCAGTACTCTAGTTTGGAGCGGACAAAGGCATAGTAAAGTGAGAAAATAGCAGTAACATCACGGAAGGAACGAGTTGTACGAATAATAAAACCTAGCATACGGAGGGATGAGTTGCAAATACGATTAATATGACTCACAAAACTGAACTTAGAGTCAAATGTGACTCCTAGATCGTCAAAAGAAGAGAAGATGTTCTTAATTTGCAGCTTCCCATCCCTTGTCGTACAGTTTTCTGGTCCATATTAACCAAAATTCTTCTATTTGTCGAGTTTGAGATACATTAGGAGGGTTGTCCAATTTCGGAACAAATTTCTACGTTGTTTCTGTTATACCAGTCTCTAGTTATTCTGGCGTAATGATATAAAGCTAGACCAAGCCAAAACATTATATCATCATTGGCGTGATGTGTATTTAAAAATTGAAGCAATTTAGACAGGCATGTTTGAATATAAAGTTGTACAGTTAAGGCTTCTCCTCGCACACGACCAATGTACGGCTGCGAAATATAACCGGCTTCAGAAATGACATACCATACTAAAATTATATCTTCAAATTTAGATTTGTCTTTGAACTTGTCATTGTCTGGTGTGTTTTCCATGTCATTAGTATAAAAAACATCGTTTCCTTTCATCTCTGAATTGGACAGAGTAAAATATTTCTCGTCATCCAATACAATAAGTTTATTGAGAAAATAAATGCGCCTTAACGCACAACATCTAGGGATTCTTTCTAATTGTGTATATATTTTAGTGCCTTTCTTCTTTTTTGAAATACGACGTCATTTCGAGAAAGTGTTCAAAAAACAGTTGTCTTCGAAACATCGAATCTTCTGGCTACAGTTCATTGTGACACTCCAACTTTATCTTTAACGGATGCAATTAATCTTTGTTCTCTCATGTGGCTCAAAATTTTTGGTCGACCACTTTTGGGCAAATTAACACAGGGTATACCTTCTTCACAATCTTTTATTGTCTGATATATTGTTGCCACAGAGATATTGTGCTCGCGGTAAACTGCAACAATATCACACTTAGGCATTCGCCCAACAAGATTGTAAATTCCTTTACGAATATCTAGCTTATATGACATTTTGCTGCATCAAATCGAAAAAACAAACTATCAAAATGAAGACAAATTAATTGGGATATTTTGTTACCAGCGACAATTTGATTAAACGTTATTTGGTATAAATACAAAACATCTAAAAAAAATCTCAAAACATTAGGACCATAAGTTACGGGGTTAAGTTTCTATGTCCTCAGCAGGCAGTATATCAGTATATAATAAACTATTACAGTCTTGGATCAAATTTCAGTTGTTATTTAAAAAATAATTGTTTAAAATGCTTTATTTTCATCATATATACATTTAATTACTGAGATTAATACACAAAATTACTTATTTTCTCAATATTTTTGCTTAAACAACTTTGAATTAGCTTTAATTTTAATATATGACAGTTTTTAAATAATTTTCAGCTGATTTTTCACAGATATTCACATATAAATGCAAAGAATGCAACTTCCGCATTCTTTTAGTGCAATTGTCAACTCTATATACCGCGTTTTTTAACGAAAAAAATGCCAAATGTAGTTTCGGCATGTCTTTAATAGAGTAATTAATTGCCTGATTAGACAAGTGGCGACTCTTTGTGCAAACGAATGTTTTTATTACTAAACACTATACATTTTGTATAAATATTTATTTAGAGAGGCATCTTTGAATATAAAGTTGTGCAGTTAAGGCTTCTCCTCGAACACGACAAATGTACGGCTGCGAGGTATATAAAGCCGGCTTCAGAAATGACATACCATATTAAAATTTTATCCTCAAATTTAGATTTACCTTTGAACTTGACATTGTCTAGTTTGTTTTCCATGTCATTCGTATAAAAAACATTGTTTTCTTTCATTCCATTCCATTCTAGGATGGATATGAAAACCACGAATCACAAATCATGTAATTCGTGTAACCCAAGCAACTGTCTATTCATTTATTACAAGACCAAGAAGAATAAGGCCTCCATCATTAACATATTCAATAGTTTTGCCCTTAAGATATTATTAAAGCATATTGATCAACTGTAAAGGCTCTAGACTTTGGTCAAATATTATTCTAAGAAACTTCATTTATATTCTGTAAAATCTGAAAAAACTTTTATAAATGAAGGATCTCTTTTATATCAAACGCATAAAAAATATTGAAAAAACAAAGATTTGATTAAAAGTTTTTTCAATTTAAAATTCCGGATTGTTTTTCGTATTTTAATTAAATTTATTTTACTTTTAGAATACAATACTTCCAAGCAAGTAATATAATTATTTATTAAAATTTAAAAAAAACAGAAAACATCCACATTATTAGCTGTATCGAGAACATTTATAAATATATAGATTGTTTATTGATATTGAGAAAACCAAACAAATCAAACAATGAACGGTTTTGAAATGTAGTGCTTTTTATAAAATAAATCTCTATTTCATTTTACAATTTAATTCTAAACATTTGTTGTTCTAGGGCAGAAATTACAGCCATTGTCTAATTGTGCTATTCTGTAACTTTGCTCTGTATAACTGTAAGCTGTCGTCTTGTAGAGCTCTATAGACTCTATAAGCTATAGAGCTGGTAAAATTACCTATTCAGTAACTCTATAACAAGTCTGGCTAGAGAGTTATTCTTATAGAATGCCTAACTTCATTCCTGTCTAGCAGTCAAAAATGCTATAGTATTTTTGATAGTAATTTTTAAATAGTTTTAAGCTTTTTATTGCTGTGAATTTTGGCTATCAGAAATTATCCATGCCAGTCCATCCGGACAGTAGTCAACTCACAATTTTCCTAAAAAACCCAAAAATAAATAAATATATGATCACGGCATATTATCCATTGCTGGGTGTGCCAATCTGCTTTGTACACAGATTTCGGTCATCAAGAATCAAAATTTCTTGTCAAGGAATATTTATTTCTTAAATTTATATTTATCGAATAAAGAATTTAACGTTATTTAATATAAGTATTTACATAAATTTACAATATTTAGAATTTTTTTCTTGTAACTACTACTTCCGGTTGTCCAATTGTTACCAAAACTTAATCAACTCTTCCCATTATTGTTAGATTGAGGAATTCGTAGTTAAAAATATCTTAATTCTTATAGTATTTGAAAAATCGTGGATCCAATATCCACACACACACACACACACACACACACACACACACACACACACACATGCACACACATCCACACACACACACAAACGGACATCACCGTAAAAATGTTATAATCGGATTCTAGGGACATTAAAACGTGCTTATTCACTAAAATCTGAATATGCGATTTTAACCAGGAATTCAATACCTCTCTTAGCGGGAGGTAAAAAGTATATATTCGTTGAGCGTTTGTAATAGGTGTTTCGAATGAAGTTCTTGGAGAGAGCATCTTACGTGTTAAAAAAAGACAACCGCGCCTCTATCCCAATCCCAATACACAAACTTATCACCTACTTCCGTTTCAGTTCACGATCATTTAGCACATCCGCTTCCACAAATATCAAAACTGTAAAAAACGAGGCGAAAAAGAAATATTTGATTTAGAGAAGATACATTGTAAGTTTTTTGAACGCGATAGTTCTATAAGAATGAGAAGTGCTAAGGGGACATAAATAACATCCCGACGTGCACAATCTGCTGCCAGGGGCGTAGAGACAGGGGTAACGGGTCACACGTGACCCCAATAAATAAACACCGGCCAGCACTGTGCTATTGTTGGTTCTTATTCTGCAGGCGTACACGTGTTAATCTACGATTCTGTCAGTGATTCGAGCTAGCGTCAGTTTTAGAACATCCTGTATACACTCACCTCCATATCAAGCAGATTATATGAGTCTACACTACAAACACAACACAAGGCTTTATTCTTCTTTGTCTCATACAATCAACTGTTTATTTCTTTATACTTGATTGTTTATTTCACTGAATTAAATTACTTTATATATTATATACACAAAGTATAACAACCTAATTCAATCAATTAATCAATAGGAACATATTTTTAAATTAAGTAAATACATATTTCATTGTATATTTTTAAACCCACATTAAATAAATAAAAGCTCACAAGGTTCATTTGTTTTGGCAAGTAAATTTATATTTTTGGTAAATAGATATGTAAACAACTAGTAATAAAATTTAATAATTGCGTAGGCTTCCTCAGTCTGAGTCATGAGAAATATTCGTTTTTCGGGAATGGACTGTGTCATATTTTGAGTCAGAGCTCAACGTTTTGCCCGCAGTCGTATGGGGCATCTTCAGGAGCAAGGGGATAGTACTGTCTTAAACAAGGTTACCCGACGTGTCAACCATGCTAGAGGCCGAAGTTTAAGCAACAAAGGGAAGACTCAATTTACAAGGTTACCCGACGTGTAAACCACGCTAGAGGCCAAATAAACCAAGTGACGAAAGGAAGGCCGAGACGACAGTTATATACTAATATAAAGATACGGTAGATGAGCAAAGCTAATGAGGACCAATGGGAATCGAGGTCGTAATGGGAGATTGGGCGTGTCGTGTTCCGAGAAGCACCGGTTTCCACATGTAGCTCAAGAAATAGCCATCATCCCGATTGATGTTATTAGGATGTTTCCATATTTCTAAAGTTTCCCTGTATTTACGTCTGTAAAACTCAGGGACAGGAGCTAAAATGCGGGAATTTTCAAATAAGATGTTATGTCCTGTGTTGTATTGGTGTTCTGCGACCGCAGATGTTAATACCATACCATTACGCAGACAGCGTTTGTGTTCTGACAATCTAGTGTGAACACTCCTTCCTGTTTCACCTATGTATACTGTGCCGCAAGAACAAGGAATACTATAAACACTGGGTGACGACAAGGGTTCGCGTTTATCTTTAGTTTGGGGGAGTATTTCTGAGATTCCTTGTGGAGGTTTAAAAAAGACCTTAATATTGTTTTTATTATGAATTTTACCTATTTTATCAGAGTATACTTTAATGTAAGAGATAGATGCAAATGTTTCGGCCTCTAGCGTGGTTGACATGTCAGGTAACCTTGTTTAAGACAGTACTATCCCCCTTGCTCCTGAAGATGCCCGATACGACTGCGGGCGAAACGTTGAGCTCTGACTCAAAATATGACACAGTCCATTCCCGGAAAACGGATATTTCTCAATAAAATTTAATTCTTATTTTCAATAAATATAAATCCACGTGGAACATTTTGTTAAATAACTTTTCCGTGTTAGGCTCCTCAAATTTCTTCATTGACTCGTTTATGAATTTCGCATCTATTCCTTTTATATCAATTAATCATTCGGTGACATGTTTTCGAGTCACCAAGTTTACACAGTAAAAATACCGCGATTTAATTTGTGAGTATTGTGATATTTGTACATCTTTAGTAAGCAAGTTATGCATTGTGAAAGCTTCTTAACAAACCGACATTTTCTAATTACTGCTCGTGGAGTAAAGTTCCAAGATAAAATATGTACAATACAGAGGAAGTTTACCCGCATCTTCCACGCACTTTGTTTTATTGTTCGCACGTCCGTATCAAGCCTATTGTAAGATAAGCAGAGGACGAACAACGACAGGGCGGAAACTTTTCCGCGATTTGTATTTGTGTGCATTGAGACACACACGGTGCTCTTTTTACTAACAAAACAAGCAAAGATCACACAGAATTTTCTTTGTTGGATAAGTAATACTATAGTTTATTTCATTTAAAAATGGGTCATATATTTGTTCCAATAGGCCTGCTTAACTAAAAATTGTCACAGGTATGTGACGAGAAAATTTCAAGTACATACAGTTTAATTTTTTGCCGGTTTCAGGACATTAAGCCTTTGTTTATATATATATAAGAAAGTAGGCTTGTATAACTTGTGCCAAACGTCATGAGCTGTTGCGCAGAAAGCAAAACTCTTTCTTTCTCTTTCTCCTATTCCCTGGTCCTGCTCTAGCTGTCTCTCTTCTTGAACTCCGCATTTCATAGCTCATAACATTTGGCACCACCTCTAACTAAGTAATAACTGTAATATTGTCACACCGACGTGTTAACAATAGGGCGCGAGCAGACACGTGACTTGAGCGGCCTTGAAATGCTTTTAATTAGCTGATTTGTGTGCGTGTGTCACTTTGACAAGAACAATACCACTTTGACAAGACCAATGTTTTGACATATTTTGGTTTTGAACTGTCAAAGGTGCATTCACAAATGAAAATTAGGTTTATGGTTTTTGTTTAGATTTAAGCAAGTTTAATTTAACTCTAATTCAGTATTTATTGTACTAACATTTACGTAAATGCTTCGAAACAAGATTAAAATATCGGTAGAGCAAAACTTAATAGATACCCGTGCGCCATGAAACTGCCATTCGCTTGGCATTATTGGTTATATTCCTCTACTATCATTTATTTAAAAAGCTGATTCCACCAAGTGAATACTAAATAAAGATGGGTGTGTATATCGTTTCAGATTCGTTCGAAGTTTGTGACGTCAAACTAAATCATAAACCTAAAGTTTGGACCTTGCAATGTTTGGCTTTATGATTTGGATTTAGAGACACTAAATTCTGAAGTGTGAATGGGGTCATTACATAATATGCAACCAAAGTCTTTAAACCATAAATCTAAACCTAATTTTCATTTGTGAATGTACCTTAAATGTAATTATTTTACAATTCTCAGACAATAAAACATATGAGATTAAAAATAATAACTTTATAATACTTCAAAATTAATAAGTCAAACATTGGTTTTGTCTAAGTGACTCGAATTTCAAGGTTGCTAGAATCACGTGTCCGCCCGCTCCATATAGTATATATCATGGGCACACATGTGACCTTTAGTCTACAGCCAATCATGGTTAGGTGTGAGACTGTCACTTTTTATAGGGTACATATACAACTGTTATTTTGTTATAAAAATATATGTTACAGTAAAAGAATTTAAAATTTAAAAATAAGTCAACTGGTATGTTTATTAGCTATATGACACCAGATATGAGAAATATTTTGACACAGTGTCAGTGACACTGACAGAAAATAAAATTCGTACGACTATGAATCAAGATAATGGCCGCGTTCAGCAATGCACAGCGCTGGCAGCGCTGAGCGCCGAAGTTTGCCGAACGCAATGAATTGACGAATGTGATTGGTCCAGCAACTGTATTCGGTAAATTTCGGCGCTCAGCGCTGCCAGCGCTGTGCATTGCTGAACGCGGTCAATATGTCTGAATTAATAAATAAACTTAGGTTACAGCGAAAGTATTGTCAACAAAGAGCATCGTATTAAAAAAGCATTTCGTAACTTAGTCGAAACAATGTGAATTTTTGAAAGCATGTTATATCCATCCTTATCACATACGCTTCTTGTCATTGCAAATGAGAGAGATAAATGTATGCCAATTTGTTAATTCATTCGTGATCCAATGACCTTATTCTTTTGACAAGAACAATGCCACTTTGACAAGAACAATGCCACTTTGACAAGACCAATGTATTGACATATTTTGGTATTGATCTGTTAAATGTTATTATTTAAAATTTTCAGACAATAAAACACATGAGATTAAAAATAATTACTCTTTAACAATTCAGAATTAAATAAGTCAAAACACTGGTTTTGTTTAAGTGACACGCACTTCAAGATTACTCGAGTCACGTGTCTGCCTGCGCCCTGTAGTAGATATTATGGGCACATATGTGACCTTTAGTCTATAGCCAATCATGGTTTGGTGTGAGAAAGATGACTATTCAAGATCATTTATGAACCATCTGATAAAATATTACTTGCAAATAACTTCATTGCATTTCGAACCCATAGGCGTTCAACGCGAAATATTTATGGATACATTTTAACTAAAAAATAAATGTAATTTATTTGAAAATTTTGCTTTTTTAAATAATGCTTTTTCCACAGTAATATCATCTTCACTTATGTACGTTTTTGCATATAACAAAAATATAGACTTGATGTAAACCATAAATTAATAAATTAATTTAATGCCAACGTCACTGGATAAACATTAGTACAGATGGCAGTGTAGTAGATAATTACATGTCTGTAACTCTACGACATACGTCACTGCTATTTTTAGTATGTTAGAAAGTAATGGCACTATTTACGTATATCTCTCATACCACATAAATTAAATAGACATACGTCAACTAATCTTTCAGCTTTCTAATACAAAATGTTGGTAAGCTACTGCTATAAAGTGCTGTGTATGCTTTCTTCGAACAAATGACCTTTAATAGTCATCTTTCGTAAATAAAAGTATATATATATATATATATATATATATATATATATATATATATATATATATATATATATATATATATATATATACCGTGCGTCTGTCTTAAAGGAGTACATAGGAGATTAACATGGCAAATTAGTTTTTTGCAATTTCCTGTTCGCCTAATTATTTTAAGCAAAAATGCGTCAAATAAAAGTTTTAGGGTATCTAAATCAATAAATAGATTTACCTTTACATGCTTTGTAACGATAGAAATGAAATATGAAAATGTCGAAAATTACGTTGAAAATATCGACAGCCATGGAATGGACCTTTCCAATTTAAGGGCTATCTCTTTCTATCGCTGCAAATAGTAAGAAAATGGCGTGAAGAACTGCCAGTTGGGCTGTCAAACGAAACGTCAAAAATATTACAGTCATTAAAATACCTGTATTCTCAGTGAAAATTTGCATCGTTAGACATTTTACCTTCAATAAAAGCTTTTGTAACGTATTTCGATAAGATTTTTTAAAGTTATCTTACATTTTACGTTTAATTTTTTTAGAATCAAACGTCATAGATCTCAGTTGTTCTTACTATGCGCAGATCCCCATTGCGCATATCTTCTATCTCTTTAAATTGGAAAGGTCCATTGAACAAAAAATAAATAAATGCTTGACATTTAGCAGATTGTCAGAAACGTCAAATAAATTAACTTACGTTATGACAGATAAAACGTCAAGCATTTACTTATTTTTTGTTCAATTCCATGGCTGTCTATATTTTCAACGTAATTTTTAACATTTTCATAATTAATTTCTGTCGTTACAAACATGTAAAGGTAATTCTATTTACTGACTTAGATGCAGAATTTTATGTCCTATAACTTTTATGATACGCGGTTTTGCTTAAAGTAATTAGGCGAGCAAGAAATTGTAAAATAGTGATTTCCCATGTTAATCTTGGATATACGCCTTTAAAACAACCACACGGTATATATATATATATATATATATATATATATATATATATATATATATATATATATATAATAGTTTTTTTCTGTTTATATACGAAACATATATTTACTTTGGTAGCTACCAATATACCCTGGGAGGGCAAAAAAGTGATATATCCTTAGGGTTATTTAATTTTAAACATTTGCTGTGCTCTCCCTTCTTAACACATATGTCCGTGAAAGACCACGTTAATCCTCCTGCCGCCCTGCCGTTCCGGTACACCGGGCGATTCCGGGTTATTTATTACAGGCCGTGTGGTCTCCTGTGTTGTTCGCAACATCGCGTTCCGGCGACTAGGATACCCGGAATTACCCGGAACATTGCAGGAGGTTTCTTATTTCATTTCACACTAAGTGAAGGCACTGTATTTATTAGTTATTTGATTACAATGTTAGCAACATATAAATTACACAAACATGAAACTAACTAAAATAAGTAGAACAGGATTTAAAACATATTGCTCCTCTAATTCACTGGAGAGATATCTATAAAGCTAGTGCCAGATTCTAATATGGGAAGAGACCATTAGATTTCGGTATATATCAGATAACTGGAAATGGCACTTTACTTAAAGCTCAAAATAGATTTTCTTCGAAAAATACCTTCAAATGTTATAATTGCGTAGGCTTCCACAGTCTGAGTCATGAAAAATATTCGTTTTCCGGGAATGGACTGTGTCATATTTTGAGCCAGAGCTCAACGTTTTGCCCGCAGTCGTATGGGGCATCTTCAGGAGCAAGGGAGATAGTACTGTCTTAAACAAGGTTACCCGAAGTGTCAACCACGCTAGAGGCCGAGTTTAAGCAACAAGAGGGGGAGACTCAGTTTACAAGGTTACCCGACGTGTAAACCACGCTAGAGGCCAAATAAACCAAGTGAATGTTATATTTTCAAGATTTGTGTTATAAAAATTAAAGATTATTAAATTTTCTGCGTAAAATTGCACGCAGAATTGTACGCAATTTTAACCTGCGCCAAATTACTACTAGAGAGCCACTTTAGCAACAGAAGAATCTCTATAGTAACAGACAGCCAAACCGCACTAAAAGCACTAGAATCCTGTGAGACAGAATCTGGACTTGTTCTAGAATGCATCCACAGATTAAATGCACTAGGAGCGAGGAAAATTTAAAATTAATATGGGTACCCGGGCATTCAGAGATCGAAAGAAACCAGGTAGCAGATAGTCTGGCTAAGAAGGGGACACGTTTTCCTTTCACAGGACCAGAACCGGCTTTCGGAATTTCAGTGGAGATAGTTAAGCTGGAAATAAAAACTTTGCTGAATCAATGGCATTAGAATCACTGGTTGGAGTCACCAGGACAGAGACACTCAAAGCTGTTCCTATATGAACCAACTAAGAAAAGAACGGAACGTTTACTCCTAATGAGCAAACAAGACGTTAGATTAATAACAGGACACTGTCTATTAAACAAACTCCTGTATACGATGAGACTAACACAAGAACCAACATGCAGGGGGTGTGGTGAAGAGGAAGAAACCCCTCAGCACCTTATATGTCACTGTGAAGCCTTTACGAGCAGCAGATATAATATCCTGGGGGCAGAAAAGATCCAGCAGGATATGCTAAAAGATTTAGATCTGAAGAAAACCCTGGAGTTTATTAAACAAACAGGACTCCTAGAATAGGAGTAAATTTGGAGGGTACAATAGATCTACAGGTCGCAGTATAGGGATCCGTAGGAGACCACCTCTTGTAATATAATAAATAATAAATTTTCTACAGATTAGCATAAATACTTTTTCTATATATTTTATGGATAAATTTATACATCTATAATTTTAATCCCGGAGTGTGCCAGATCCTACGCTTTAAACAAGCAAAACTCCTTGGTTACTCAGTTCATATCTCAAATGTATGTAACTGACAGATAAAAGTCACTGTCAAAGAAGTAATCATTTCAAATTAATAATAGTAACGTTTTAAAAAAAAAATAGTAAATAGAACCATAGCTATATGGAATGAATCTTAATACAGTTTCCGCAATAACTAAATATGTAAGTATGTATATTTAAAGTAATAAAAATTAAATAGCGGGAGGTTTGGTGTTGGCCATATCAGATTTTTAATTTTACTTAATTTGCTTGTCTACATCGCACATACTATTGTCTTCCTCCATCCTTACTCCAATATTCACCCTCGTATATGAAGTGTGTCGTTGTCGGAAGGGATCGAACATTCGCACTCTTTCCGAATTCCCTTGTGGGTCGTTACTCTACACCCTGTATAACAGGGTGATGTCGATGTGATAGTGTTTCACTCTACTCCTAGCCAATGTGATTTCCCTTTGAAAAACGACGGGTTAGTTTCACAGACGATTCAATTCTAGAACAGTGAGAAGACAATCCAATATATGAAATTAAATTTTGTGTTCTGAGAAAATATCGTGATTAAAAGGTATATTCTCATTTCATCGTCAATAACACGAATTGACGTAATTCATTTTTGATAGTTTTTCGTAAAATTTAAATGTGCGTATTAGGGTGGATCTTAAAAGAGGCCAAGTCGAATTTTATCCAGGCCGCCCCCTAAAGTGGTTCCAAATAAATAAATAAAAAATGTACAGGCAATGATTCTGCTTAATATTAATATTTCAGCGTGCCCAAATGCACTTGATTTTTCCCCATTTAAATAATATCGCCCAATCTACCATTACGAACTCGATTCCCATTGGTCCTCATTAGCTCTGCTCATCTACCGTATCTTTAGATTAGTATATAACTGTCTTCTCGGCCTTCTTTTCGTCACTTGGTTTATTTGGCCTCTAGCGTGGTTTACACGTCGGGTAACCTTGTAAACTGAGTCTCCTTCCTTGTTGCTTAAACTCGGCCTCTAGCGTGGTTGACACGTCGGGTAACCGTGTTTAAGACAGTACTATCCCCCCTTGCTACTGAAGATGTCCCATATGACTGCGGGCGAAACGTTGAGCTCTGACTCAAAATATGACACAGTCCATTCCCGGAAAACCAATATTTCTCTTAAATAATATCGGTTAAAATTCGACTTCACCCCTTTTAAGGTCAACCCTAGTGCGTATAAATACCATACAAAAATAAAAACGTATGCCGAATGGTTAAAAAAAAATTTTACGTAACTTTTATTAGAAGTATTTTTTTTCAAAATAATCCATAAACAATTGACATATAAAACGCTGCTAGTCAGTTTCTCGCTGCCGTTAATCACCCTTAATCAGTTGTTCTTGCTATAATAAAAATGAATAAGCATAAGACGCACGTCATCAACCTGAAAAAAAAACCTTATATGAAATATAACTTAGAAATTATTGGGTGTTATATTTATTTATTTTGGGGGCGTACAATTTTCTCATTTTATTATAGTTCTGCGGCACTTTGATTTGGTTAGAGCTTTGACGATCTAAATCAGGCTCTGAGTATTATTAGTTTGTTTTAATAAGTATTATACATTTTCTAGAATAAATTAGTGCCCCATGTAAACGTAGTAATAAGTGACGTCATTATCTATTAATAATTATTGATGACGTGCGTCTTCAGCTTGTTCATTTTTAGTATATCAGCCATTGTATTTGTAAAACTCTAAATAAGTATGTTTTTAATTTATTTAACCCTTTTCATACAGAGTGTTTAAATACTTTAGGAAAAAAATCTGATGTTGACACACCACACGACTTCCTTGTACGCAAGACCAATATGACGATGAAGTATAGACCCAATTATAAAATTGCACGTGTTTGACGTAATTTGACATTAATATCTATTTACATATCTCGCTTATACAAAGGGCTAATTTAATAATACTTCATGTGCTAGACGCAGAATTTAATTCTCTAAAACTCTTATTTGAAGTATTTATTTCTAAAATTAAAATGAAACCATTTTATTCAAGAAAAACTGTTAACAACTTCAGGTAATATATCACTTCCGGTTAGCCTGTTTTAACCAAAATCTGCTATGTTATTCCAATTGATATAAAAGTCTTATATACCAAATTTGAAACGTTTTGGATTATATTTTAATATAATTGTTCATTAAAATCTATTATAGGCTTCAAATAAAGTATCATTTCTGGAAATTATGTAATGACCAAGAAGGAAGGTGCAGAACTAGATGTTATAGAAGTCCTAAATACAAAATTTCAACTTTCTACGGCTTGCCGTTTTTGAGTTATGCAAGATACGTACGTACAGACGTCACGACAAAATTAGTCAGCAAGGATTCAGGGATGGTCAAAATGGATATTTCCGTAGAAATCTCAAAACCGAAGTTTTTCGCGATTACAATACTTCCTTTACTTCGTACAAGGAAGTAAAAATAAATGGTACTACAGGATATATTGTTCACAAGTCAGACATTTATTTTAAAATTTGCAAAATTAAAGGTTTGGGTTTTAAAGTTTATATTTTTAATGCCACTGGTTCACACGATTTTGTTTTATAATAATAAATTATTTGTTATTCTTCATATGTTAAGTGAATAAATAATTCATTATTATTTTTATTTAAATTTCGTGTCGACCAGTGATACTACATATCAACTTTAACCGACAAGTTCAAGCTTATACTAAGCCCAGTGTTTGTTATACATAATTGCCGTCTATTGTCAGTATATTTTGCAACCTACGAATGAAAATATGTTCTACTCGTAGTAGATGTAATTCTCGTGAAAAACTTTTGTTCGGGGAGTTAAAATAGTGTATATTTGTTTCTTTTAGTGTCAAACTAATATTCGTGACATAAATATTCAATGTGTGTTAGTTTTCAGTAGACCAAATAGTGAAATAACTGAAATTTGTTCCAGTAACCGTTGGTGTAGCAGTGGTAGCTGATTTCCTAAGATGCTGAGATCTACGATGGACTGATAAAGGCGAGGTTAGTACAACATTTATCTCATTATATTTTATAATTCTTCTGAACCTTATTAATACATAGCTAATGGTACAGTAATTGATGCCACAATTTGAACAAGTTTATTTGTCTCAAACGACAGGGTGAATATTTTTACAGAATATTCATTAGATGGTTCTTAATTTAGTTTAACATGATATATGTACGATGATTGGTTTTCTCTTTGTATTATGACTGTAAAGCCAGTCAGTTCATTTTTCGCATTTTATAAGTCATTTTAGGACGAATTAAGACTGAATAGTTTTATTCGTCTGTAGTTTTATGATTTAGTTATACTTATTTACTTATTATAAGCAGCAAGGCCCTTGCAGAAGCTATAGGCTGTAAATGAATAGCAAAATGCAAGTAAAAATTAACTTGAATTAGTCGTATTCGTGCCGTATGATCCAAGGAATTAACTATGATTTTTTGACATTCATTTTATTGCGACATTCTAAAGTATCATTCACAACAAAAAAATTAAGGTAGCGGTAGAATTAGTGGCAGTGGTAGTGTCATGGGTAAAAGATTTAAATGCGTTATAGCAAATGTATTCGTTCACATCCAAAAATTAGTAGTAGCGTAGTGGCAACGGCAGCGGTAGGAGTTTGCAAACTCCAAACTTCTACGTTGCCACTACCGCTACCGCTTAATTTTTAGACGGTTTTGACCTTTATTGACTTGACATCTGATTGCATCTAATAAAATGAGCAATAGAAAAAGAATTATTTTGATGTGAGCATCAGCTGTTGCACTATATAAATTAAAAATAAAAAAAAATAATAGAAGATGGTGGGTTCGACCTATAAATTTAAACAGACAAAACCAAGGCGATTGCCACAATTTATTGGAAGAAATGAGACTAACCGACACAGTAATGTTATTTTCTTACACAAGAATGAATGTGGAGTTTTTTGACAATCTATTGAGCTTGGTAGGCCTGTCAACAGAGTGCTTGTGGATAAGAGATATTAATAAGTCATCATCCATTATACAGCTATAACTGTCAACCTTGCACTGAATAAAGTTTCTAGTAATTTATAATATAAAAATCCTAGAAACTATAATTTCATTAATTTTTCATTGTGAACGCAAACAATTTTTACTATAAATTTCTTACGTTACCGATGCCACTAATTTTTACACTGCCGCTAATTTGTCTATCCTGAATGGGCCTTAACTTCATCTGTTCTCAGTTCAACACAAAGAAAAACAGATGTAGCCAGCACATTACCTTCCGTCAGTTCTATGTGTTTTGTATAAATGTCATACAAAAAGTCCCTTGCAAAAGACTCCATTTCTTATACATTACCTTAAGGCAGTTGTTTGTATTTTATATAAATTCTATACAGAAAGTTTCTAGCAAAAGATCTTATATTTCCAGTAACAATATAAACATACTGTCAATTACACTTGACACTGACACCTTTCAATCAGAATTTTCTTAATATAGCAGCTGTTATAGAGTTATAGCATAGCTGGCTAATATATAAGTTTTACCTGATAACCATTTCCACGTCTTTCTGTACTGGAAGGAGCGACGAATTATTTTGTATCTGTAACGTGTGTTACGACAAAGATGCTAGATAAAAGTTTAGTAATTATTGTATCAGAAATTGATGACGTGGGGATTAACTCGGAGATATAGAGTGTATGTAAGTAAAGAATAGATTACGTGGAGACGCACATACCTGGTTTTACTACATTAGGCTCGAAATTAACAGATAATAATGTAAAATCGAATGTAAACAAAGCATACGTTAACGCAGAAACCTGAGTATTCATTTGCATTCACCTCATCTTTATTGGTAAAACTATAATTTAATGGGTATAAGGTTACTGTTACTGAGTGTGTAAGCATTCTAATTTGTAAGACCAACCTAGCTATAAAGCGGGTTACTCTGTTACTCGGAAATACGACACCTAATAATATAAGCTAACGTAGATGCCAATTATACAAACAGGGACTATCTAGGCAAATATGAACAGGGTTAATTTCTCAAATAAAACGGTAATGGCATAACATCACTAATGTAGTAAATCCACTAGTGGAGGTATTCGGTCCGTTTCTACGATGTACCATTGTAAACATGTATAGTATGACTAGCGAATGAAAGTTGACGTTTAGATTATTTAATAGATGTAGTTTCTTTTGAAAACATTTCCCTATATTTGATTTAAAAGGACACTGACCCTTATGTATTCCGTTCCAGAAGATTAGAATTGTACTCACTGAAATACTTATTGAATAATAAATCGGAAATAGAATGAAAAAGAAACAAGAAGATCTGAAATGTATCACTCTCTTTGTCTCACTCACGAGTGTGATGCATACATATAAACAAGCCTAGTTGTTTCAATCTGCATTAAATGAGGGATTTTTAAAGTACTTGTACTTTTTCATTGCATTAATTGTTGAAACGATTATTTTCAAAAAAATCGATTCGAATGCGATCGACTTCAAAGTAAAAAGTGACCCCTATGGTGCTGTCTAGACGACAGCTTTGAAAATATGGTAAAGGACCTCAATTGTTATTACTGAAATCAGGGAGTAAGTACATATTAGTACACCCAAAAATGGGTAATAAACCGTTATGACAAAATTGTCAACAATATTAAAAGTATTGTTTACGATTTTAATTTATTTACTTTACATTATTTCCAAGATTCTTGAATTTAGAGTTTCCATTCATTCTGTTTCGCTTCATGATGTTCCTACTTATAATTTCAAATTCAAAATTTATCATCCTTGCTTTGCTCGTAAAAGATAAACTCTGAAACGATTTCCGGCGACGCATTTACGCACATACGTAATTAATTTTACATTTTGTATTCCAGTGCTTAAAAGCTACGTATTTTACAAGATATACATACATTAACACTGTTTCTCCCTCGAAGCAGGTGAAAATGTCTTTCCAAATAAATTGATGCTGTATTACGTAGACAATAAATTATTTACTTGTTTATTATGTTAGATTTTCTTTTGAAAATTAGCTAAAATTACAGTAAAAACATACGCGTAAAATGCTCACTATAATGGTATTGAAAATATTTATGTAGGGGGGGGGGTTTAGGGGGTCCCTCAAGATTGAATTGCGCTTGGGGCCCTATAAGTGCTAAATGAGAAACTGAATATTGTAAAACACCCTTTTTTAGCTGTATATTAAATTTCTCGTTTATCATGTTAACTTTTCGTCTGAAAATTAGCAAATTATTTCTGCAAACTCATAAAAAGTACTATAATATATTAATTTATATTTAGGGAAAAGTTCTTGGAAGTTTCTTGTAACTTATTAAATATTTAAATATGTGGAAACAGGAAGGTATAAAGCATCTTCCAAACTTGTAATGTTACAGCACTTAACTTTCTCTCTCAAAATAAACTTTTGATCAAAAATCGATGTGAAGTCGAGAGATTAAACATTAAATAGGTTTTAAATATACCCAGGCGTTTAACAGTGTAAATAAAACATCTGCATGTATTTTATTGTTTTTGTGAACTAGTATAGTGTAATGAAACTTTGGGTAGAGGCCAGTGACAAATTAATTTTGCTTTCTACAAAAACACCATAAAGTCCGTTTCCACGACTTGATCCCCACATCATCAATAGTAAACACATAGTTCAAATCGCCAGGGGTGGGAAGGAATTGATATTGTTACCATGGTTTTATTATAGGGATTTAATTTTTAGATCGATATAAGGTGGAGTATGACAGGGCTTTGTCATGTTTGACATTTGCAATATTTTACTTGCAATAATTTTGTCAATCGCTAATACGTATAGGGCGCGAGCAGACACGAGACTCGAGTGACCTTGACGTGCTTGGAATCAGCTGATTTGTGTGCGCATGTCATTTTGACAAGAACTATGTCACGTTGACAATACCAGTGTTTTGACTTATTTTGATTTTGAACTTCTTTAATATTATTTTACAATTTTTAGAGAGTAAAACATATAAAATTAAATATAACATTTTAGCAGTTAAAAATCAAAATAAATCAAAACATTGGTTTTGTCAACGTGAAATTGTTCTTGTCAAAATGACATGCACACACAAATCAGCTGATTCCAAGCACGTAAAGGTCGCTCGAGTCACGTGTCTGCTCGCGCCCTATATGCCTACTGTGTGAATATTATTATTCATCAAAAACCGAAGTGACACATATTTCATAATTGAATAATTCTGATGTAATGTCAAAACTGGTAAAAACTGACAAAATGTTCTATACTGTGTCAATTTCGTTATTCATCAAAATTTGAATTATAAAAGTTATTTAGAAATAATAAACCAATTGAAAAAATAAAAGCACAAATTATTATCAACGCCAAACCACCTTTCACATGAATGACATGAATATTCAAATCAAATCATTCAAATATTTGAAAATGACACTCGTTACCACGGTTACAATACAGTTTCTATTTCATTTTTTGTCGTTGGTTAGACGGAAATAGCTTATACCTCTCCTAAACATGGACGACAATGCGATAGCGAATAATAGCGTTTTCAGCTTACAAGTTGAGTGCGCACTGGTGCGCATTTTTTGCCCTGAGCGTTTTCAGCTTGTCATTGAGTGCAAAATTTAGTCAGCTGATGCGTTTTCAGCTTAAGAAAAAGTTGCACTGTGCACTGGCTCAGTGCGACTTTTGTGCACTGACTCCTTAGGCAAGTGCAATAGTGTCAGTGCAAATATGGCGGCTAAACCAGCACTGCCACCGGATGAGGGCAGAACTCGTTCAGTGTGGTCACGTGATATGTTGCACTCAGTGCGCACTGGCACTGTGTAAGCTGAAAGCGCTATAAGAGTCTCATATATACAATGTTTGTACGATGAAGATACTGGATAAAAGTTTTGTAATTCTTGCATCAGAAATTGATGACGTGAGGATCAACTGGGAGATATAGAGTATAGGTAAGGAGACACTAAGAACAGTTCACAAATATCATACAAAAAATAATTGTGTATCTAATGCTGTTGCTCTGTGATGCAAACTTTTAAATCCACTATCATACTTCTCTTATTATAAAGAAGAACTAATGAGTGACCACGAAATTTTACTCGTATATCGAATTTAATTTTTCTACCCGTTTATTTGTGTTTCCCCAATGCACCCGCTGTAAATACGCCCCTGGGAGAGACCATCACGATGTAAAAGTGTATTACATTTTCATTGTTGCGCAAGGCGCAAGTGGGCGCACCCACAGCCCCCCTAGTAATTTATTCATGGCCATCTAGATGGAAGAAATTATGAAACTTGCATCAGGTAGAAAATTTCAACGTAAACTTTACAAAGTCATTCTACTGCTGGGAAATAGGATGGGCTGCGGTCGCGAGCTTTTTTTAAAAGCACTCTTCAATATTTTACGAAGCTCTGGAATTGGATAGAATACGACTCGCGTTTTATATAAAATATATTTGCCGGAAAAGACCTACAGCCTACCGCTGGAGCTATTTCTTCCCTTACTTTTTCCTGTCTAATATAAACCTGCTATATTATTTATAATGTTGTTTTATTACGGTTCAAAGTTTTATACAATGTCTTTAATATAAAACACACATTATAGTTAGTGGGTGTTTAATTCAAACATATCATTGAGGTTTTTACCTTCCGTCACCTTTAGGTAAGGGAGGTATTGTCTTTGGTCAAAAAATTCGGTGGTGAGTTTTTGATGAATAAGTACGTTTTAGGGTCCCTAGAATACGATTTTACTATTTTTACGATGATGTGTGTGTGTGTGTGTGTGCATGCGTGCGTGCGTGCGTGCGTGTGTGTGTGTGTGACAAAATTTTCTAATTCGGTAACTCTAATACTACAATTCCAAAAATTATAATTCTTTCGTATTCCTCTTCGTTACATCCATGTGAAGAACTGATTAGATTTTGGTCAACCGGAAGTACCCTCATTTGAAGAATTTAACAGTTTTTCTTGAAAAGACGAAGTTAAATATCATTTTTTCACATTTAATATTATAAATATTATAGAATATTTTATTCTCTATACGATTTGAATGCATTTTATACTTCATATTACATGGATATAGAGTTAAAAAATTATAAAGAAATTAAATATCATATATATTAGCTAGCTATGCTGTAACTCTGGAAACAGCTGCTATATTAAGAAAATTGAAAGGTGTCAGTGTCAAGTGCAGTTGACAATATGTATTATAATTTTATTGGAAATATAGGATCTTTTTTTCGAAACTTTCTGAATGGAATTTGTATAAAATACATACAACTACCTTGAGATAATGTACCTACAAGAAATATAATCTTTTGCAAGGAACTTTCTGTATGACCTTTATACAAAATACATAGAACTGACGGAAGGTAATGTGCTGGTCACATCAGATTTTTTTTATAAAAACCAAATTCAAGTTGCACTGATGATGTTCAATTGTTTTTTCGTGGCATTCTAAGGCTTGATGTACATTAGCGGTACAATAACGGTACGACACTTCTTGATCCAATGTATTTTAATGGACCCATTTACATCTACGTTCTCAGTACGATGACGGTACTATTACAGCCCATTTATTTTCACTGATTTACATTAGCTATACGACCAGGGTAAAGTATAGTTTTATTTCTATTGAATTTTTTTTGTATATCATAGTAACAGCGTAGTATTTCCATGCAAGGGGGAATAGAAGGTTCTGCTTGAAGAGTACGTGCACTTCAAGTTGACGTTCATGCCAAAATCAGCCGAGTGAAAGTAAACATATGCTAGTAAATGATTGACATTTGACATGTTTTTGACTTTTGACTTTAAGTTAAACCAAAATGTAGTCAAAATGAGTTAGAAATGAGAAATAATTATACATATACATTTCTTGAACAAAAGTTCTCTGCTTATAACAAAAACGTGAAATATACACTTATCCTTATCTGTGACGTCATCAAATATGTGACGTCATAAATTCTTATCTGTGACGTCATCAATGCTTATCTTTAAAATCTCTTATCTGTGACGTCAATCTCTTAGGTCGTTATCTGGGCCAGAACCCCTCAATTATACCTACTCAGGTTATTATAGAAAGTACATAAAAAATAGTATCGTTTTGTAAAATTTTCTAGATTTTCTTCATTTTCTTCTTTGACAAGATTAGGGATAATTATAGCCAAGTCGTTATTTGAGAAATTTTTAAACATTGCATGATTTTTTCTACTATTGATAGAAACATGACATATGCACCACAAACTGTCATAATACAAAAAAGGCAAAACTATATTGTCATGGTATTTTATTATATTCGTACCGTTGTGGTACCGTCTAATGTACATGCCTCATGTAATTGATATACCGTCATTGTACCGTTATTGTACCATCATCGTACCGTCATTGTACCACTAATGTAAATCAAGCCTAAATCATCCTCGTATAAAGTATGAAGATCACCAGAAAATATATTTAAATTTTTTAATAGAAACAAACTCAGCAATACTTCTTCGATACATTGTAATTTACTTCTGATGGTAAAAACGTGGCTGGTAATTTCGCCGTATCCATTCGTGCTGCCATACTTCCTTCCGCATGTGTATCCTTTTAGCAGCAAATAGATACAGATATTCTATAGCGAACGCTAATGTTTGTAGCTGTCAACGCGGCGTATTCACTGCGTGACAGTTCAACCAACTGCACTAAAATATAGAAATACCTACTTGCTGCAAAATAGAAACCTTTTAACGGCCGACTTCGCAAGCATAATACCGTGAGGGGAAGTTTTAGAAACGTGAATATGATCACCACCAAACGAATTTTAAGGATTAGATGGGATTAGAATGAATTTTTGAAAGACAAGCGTGCTATATTCATCCTTACCGCACACGCTTCTTGTCATTACAAATAAGAGAGATAAATGTATGCCAATTGTTAATTGGTTTAGAATAGTACTTCATTTGTTTTTAATTTCTGTAGAGATCATTAACCAGTTTAAAATATTAGTTTTATCTCTCTACATTGTACTTCATAGCATCAACAATTTGGAAAGAAAGCGCAACATAAATACAAGACAAAATGAGAAGAACAATTTTCTCTCTCGCAATACAAAAAATCTGATGTGGCCAGCACATTCGTCAATTCATGTATTTTATACAAATTCCATAGACAGTTTCTTGCATGTATTTATACAAATTCCATAGAAGTTTCTTGTTAATGGTGTTTGGATTGTTTTAATTGTACTTACCTTCCCTCAGTTCTATGTATTTTGTACAAATTCCATGCAGAAAGTTTCTTAAAATTGATTGTATATTTGCAGTAAAATTATAACACAACATGTCATCCTTGACATGATTTATTTAGCTGTTTCCATTGTTATTGCATGGCTGACTGCTTCTTGTAATTTAAGTGTTCTTTGATATTGCATGGTTGACTGCTTCATGAATAATTCCTTGTAATATGAAGTATAAAATGTAATCAAATCGTATAGAAAATTAAATATTCTTTAATATTTATATCATTAAATGTGAGAAAATGATATTTAACATCGTTTTTTCAAGAAAAACTGTTAAAATCTTAAAATGAGGGTACTTCCGGTCGACCAATTATAACCAAAATCTAATCAGCTCTTCATATGGATGTAACGAAGAGGAATACGAAAGAATTATAATTTTTAGAACTGTAGTGTTGGAGTTATCGTCGGAGAAAAAATCATCACACCCACACACACACACCCACACACACACACACACATACACACACACAAACACACACACTACACACGCATACACACACATACACACATACATATACACACACATACACACACATACACATACACACACAAACACATACACACACACATACACACACATACACACACACACACACAGAAACACACACACACACTCACACACACATACATACACACATACACACACGCAAACACACACAAACACACACACACATACACACATACACATACAAACACATACACATACAAACACACATACATACATACATACATACATACATACATACATACATACATACATACATACATACATACATACATACATACATACATACATACATACATACATACATACAATACATACATACATACTACATACATACTTACATACATACATACATACATACATACATACACATACATACATACATACATACATACATACATACATACATACATACATACATACATACATACATACATACATACATACATACATACATACATACATACATACATACATACATACTTACATACATACATACATACATACATACATACATACATACATACATACATACATACATACATACATACATACATACATACATACATACATACATACATAC
>OY720461.1:44264393-44369393 GCA_963082715.1 Harpalus rubripes
CATATTTCTTTCGCTTCGACCACATTCATAATCGCATTCATACATGCTCTTCTTCTTTTCCCACTCGAAAACTTTCCCTCTTTTAGCATGTTGTCCATCACACACATACACACTGGACAGCCACGCAATCGAAAACCCTCAAATTCATCAAGATACATACGCTTTACAAGCCGTTCCTTCTTCATTCTCTTCACATGATCAAACCATCTCAACTGATTCATTTCAACTCTCTTAACAACATTCTTCCTAACCATACATTCTTCATACACCAAATTATTCCTCACGCAATCCCGTCTTACATATCCACATACACCACTTAAATACCTCATTTCCACGGCAATCATTCTCTTTTTATGCTTTACTGTCCATGCCCAACATTCGCTTCCATACATTAAATCAGGCACTAGCATTCCATTACATATACTTATACAGCCATTACCTTACACCCCGCACTCGCTCTCCTTTGATATCATGCAACCCAAATATATTAAAGTGACTGATTTTTGGTAGCGAAATACCGCATCCGGACCACAATAATAGTTACGAAACAATCATCCTTCGCCACACATTCCTGTCTAAGCACACTTCCATCGCCTTGGCCACATTCGTAATCGCATTCATACATGCTCTTCTTCTCTTCACACTCGGAAACTTTCTCTTTTAGCATCTTGTCCATCACATCCATCCACTTACACACTGGACAGCCACGCAATCGAAAACCCTCAACTTTATAAAGATACATACGCTTTACAAGCCTTTCACTCTTCATTTTCTCCACATGATCAAACCATCTCAACTGACTCATTTCTTAACAACATTCTTCCTAAGTATACATTCTGCACACACCAAATTATTCCTCACGCGATCCCGTCTTACATATCCACATACACCACGTAAATACCTCATTTCCACGGCAGTCACTCTCTTTTTATGCTTTTCCGTCCATGCCCAACATTCGCTTTCATACATTAAATCAGGCACTAGCACTCTTTTATACACACTTATGCACCCATTACCTTACACTCCGCACTCACTCTCCTTTCAATTTCTCGATCAATTCGACTTTCCCTTGATATCATGCAATCCAAATATACACTCATTCACGTGATTTTTGGTCAAAAACAACACCGTCGTTATGCCGCAGCCACCGTATTCAACAGACATGGTCCACTGTGACATTTTTCTCTTCCCGAAACTGAAGAGGCAGGACATTAAAAGGACAATCTTTGTAATCATAGAGAATAGAGGATAAAAGCAAAATCGCGGAAGGAGCTGAAGGCTATATTACAAAGTACCTTCAAGAGTGTTTCGCAAATTGGAAACAACGTTGGCGTAAGTGCATTAAACCTCATAGAATGATTTTTTTTTTAATTGTACAAACATTTCATAAATAAAAGCCTTGAAACGTCTGCCTGAATATTGAGATCATATTTCTTTATTTATTTTGTTCTGTTCTCTTGTTCTCGGGTCAAATTATTTGGCAATTTGTCATGTTATTCCGGTAATTTCATAGCTGTACAAGAAAATTAATATGTCCCGTCGGTTGAATGAACAAACCAAAGTTAAGATAATTTGTTAAGCACGAATACAAGCTGTAGAAGATATAGATCTTGTGTGTAGCGTCAGAACTTGAACCGGGGCCATATAACAAATGTCGCTGGTGGAAATGATTCATCTCCTACGTTACTTTCCCAAGTCTCACGCAAATTTTCATTAATTACAAGAAATACGGAATTACGGAGATAAACTAACGTCTAGGGATACGGATACGTACGGTACCGTTGCGCAACTGTTACAAATCATTCGGTTGAGGTTGGGGTTCGTTTTTGTGAGAAATTTGCAGCATTAATTGGCCAGGCACTACAATATTAATTCATACACAAATAAATAAACTATGCAACTTCCAAAAGACAATCTCTTATATTTGTACGTGTATGATTACTTAATCAATAACGCAATAACGTCCACAGAAAATAATAGATACACGACAGTACCTACTTAAGAAAGTTGAAAATATCGTGCACTAGAACCTTCAAGATGTTTTGTTTAAAACTGCAAGATTCTAATTATGTTCTTTCCAAATTTTTGTATATCAGCAATACTTTTTTTTTATTTGCCTTAAAAAAAGGAAGTTTCTAGGCCCTGGTAGTTATTTTGATATTATTCAAAACCATAATCGATTCAATTATTAAATATCCAAGAAAGATTTTGTCTAGTAAGTTGCTCTACCAGTTACGTACCTATGTTGGTAAAACATCTTACTAAACAAGTTCCTGTGGAGTTCATGAATTTTTCAAAAAAATCTTTCTTCGGTATCTTATACGGGTGTCCCACAACTCGCGCCCCAGACGAAACTGACACTTGCCGATGACAATAGGTTGCCAACAAATAGAAGAAAATAATTTGCGGCTGCTTGCATAACGGAGTTACAATACTTTTTAATCCACCAATCCCGGAAGGATATCTTGAGGTGTGATGATATTATTACAAAATAAAACTGGTTGCTAGGTTTTAAAAATACTACTAGTGAGTTACAAAATTTGTTTGACTTACTGTAATTTTGACACTTTAGAGTTGACTTTTCACTGTCAGGTTAACGAAGGTGTCATCCGAGATCATCATTTATATCGTTCTCAACTGTACGAGCGATTCTGGGAGCACCACCAGTTTCTTTTCGATCTAGCATAACTTGACCGGTCTCATGCGTCCTTGCGATGGCTCTCAATATCACTTTATGATCCACAAGATTTCTATCCGGAAAACGTTCCGAATAGACTCGTGCTGCCTCTCTGTCGTCACGTCCACATTCTCCGAACATAATAATCATTTCTAAGTAATCAGCGGCTGAATACATATTAAGAATTTGCCTTTTTTATTCACCTTGTCAAATTTAATTTGACACTGACATTTTTCGAAAACTACAGTCGCCCACACATTTTAAAGAAGATTTGATTTGTATAAAACCCTAAGTAAAATTACGGCAAACATACTTTGAAGGTGTAGGTCTCTGATTGGTCAATTTTAAGACGTCTTTTCTCGAATATCTTTTAAGCTAGATTTTTTTTCTTCGAAATTACACATCCGAGTGGAGTCCCGTGTTTCCTCATTCGCACTGGGGCACGAGTTGTAAGACAGCCTGTATAAGGTTAAATTTCTGTTGTGCTCCTGTATTTTCATTTCAGATTTAATCGTCGGTTATTGCAAGAACTATGTATAATTTTTACAACTTACGTTATAATATTGGTAAAATAAATAAATAAATATATACATATTACCCATTGCTGGGTGTGCCATTCTTCTTTGTTATCAAATATCGGTAATGATGATGACATATTTGTACCGTGCGGGCGTTTACCAGGTGTCACCTCACGGGCACTCATTGCTGGCGTAGAGAGTGCACCACCTGGGTCAATTTTGTGCCATTTTAAATTCGATGGTATGTTTATATTGACTGACGTTAACAGACTGTATAACCGAAGACGAAACTCTCACTGGCAATTCTAAGAATATCGTAGTTTTGAAAGAAAACAAGACTTTCCTTCGAAAAATCCGTCCTAATTTTCCCTTCCCAAGTGTTACGTCCACGAAAATAGCCTAACAATAGCATCTCTAGCAATTGTCTCTGGTATCGGTTCGTATCGCATCACTCTATCACTGGAACTTTTGTTTTTTTCTTTGTTTCCGGCAAAGTTGAATCGTCTGCGGAATATTGCGGCCGTACATCAAACGATGAGAAAATATTTCCCAAAGGGGGGCTTAAAACAACATAAAGCACCGCACAGATGGACTTTGCTCGTAACTGGAACTGTGTCAATAAAACTAGCCAAGATTTCGAAGCTCAACATCTAATAATTAAAGTTATCTGATTCTATTCATAGAAAGATAACAAACTGGAGAAACAGCGACAAAATAAATATATAATAAATTTGTTTATGGCCATTTTCAAAAAATTAAAATTCGTTTCATTTCAAAACAATATTTAGCAGTGGAAATTGCTAATATTTCTAGTCACATAAATGGACCTATTTCAACACTTATAATAGTATTTTATGTACCAAGGGCGTTACGATAATGATAATTCCAGGAGGGCGACGAGGATCTAGCCCGAGAGCCTCTGGCCCGAGGGATAGATGTCGTTCGATATGCATTATCATCTAGTAACGCTCGTGGTGCATTCAAGATTTTATGTCTCACTAGAATTATGTGAAATAGGTTTTCATTTATAATAATTTTGATTACAATACTGCTGAAGCTTTGGCGTTGCTAAGGATGTTGTTTAATTGTTTTGTTTATTATCAAAATTTATTTATTTTTAAAACATCAACGTACTAAATACAGGGTGTCTCACAACTCGCGCCCCAGAGCGAATGAGAAAACACGGGACTGCACTCGGATGTGTAATTTCGAAGAAAAAAATCTAGCTTAAAAGATATTCGAGAAAAGACGTCTTAAAATTGACCAAACAGAGACCTACACCTATAACGTGTGTCGGAATTTTACGTTACTATGGTTTTATACAAATCAAATCTTCTTTAAAATGTGTGGGCGACTGTAATTCTCGAAATATGTCAGTGTCAAATTAAATTTGACAAGGTGAGTAAAAAAGCCAAATTCTTACCATGTATTCAGCCGCTGATTACTTAGAAATGATTATAATTTTCGGAGAATGTGGACGTAACGTCAGAGAGGCAGCACGAATCTATTCGGAACGTTTTCCGGGTAGAAATCTTGTGGATCATAAAGTGATATTGAGAGCCATCGCAAGGACGCATGAGACCGGTCAAGTTATGCCAGATCAAATGACAATAATATTTTCGTTTAACACATTTTACACAGCTGCTACAACACGTTGCTCTGTACGATATAAATGATGATCTCGGATGACACCTCCGCTAACCTAAATTTGTTGACAGTGAAAAGTCAACTCTAAAGTGTCAAAATTACAGTAAGTCAAACAAATTTTGTAACTCACTAGTAGTATTTTTAAAACCTAGCAACCAGTTTTATTTTGTAATAATATCATCACACCTCAAGATATCCTTCCGGGATTGGTGGATTAAAAAGTCTTGTAACTCCGTTATACAAGCAGCCGCAAATTATTTTCTTCTATTTGTTGGCAACTTATTGTGCCAAGTGTAAGTTTCGTCTGGGGCGCGAGTTGTGAGACACGCTGTATATATATATATATATATATATATATATATATATATATATATATATATATATATATATATATATATATATATATATATTTGGTAATTGTCGACTAATTTAATTAGATTCCGCGTTGGTAAAATTAACTGCTCTTTCTCTTTTTCTATTATTTAAGGCGAAAATATAACCAAACTTATAGCTTATAAAATATTAAAAGAGTAATTTAACATGATCTCACGCAGAAAAAATCCTGGCGAACCTTTTTATTAAAAATTAACGTTGGTTAATTGCAATTGAAGTCCTGTGAAATTTTAATCAGGCTGGAAAAATGATTACAAACTCATAAATACCAAAATGAGATTAGTTGATTATCGCGAGTTTTTAACCACTTTTAAATTGTTTGGTTGGCACCTTTCAACTTTTAAATTGCATCACAGTGGTCAGAGCTGAGAGCTGATGAATTATAAGTGTTCGGGCGGGTTGAGAAAGAAATTAATGAAGTCGCGGTTCCGTAATGAGCTGCATGGAAATGTTCAAAGACGAGGTTTTTATCGAATCATGCAAATGATGGCGGGACTCCAGGGCTCCGGGCTTGGAGAGCCGCCAGAGTGCCGGAGTCAAATGCCCAGACTTCAGCCCGATTGTCCTTCAGTCTTCCCTATTCGCTAACGATGCGGAGAGGCTTCGTTCGCGAGAAATTAGTAGGGGAGATTCTTGTTTATGTAATAAATACATATATTAAATCAGAAAATATGATGTGGCCAGCACAATATCTTCCGTCAGTTGTATGAGGCATTTACGAAAATTCTACCGGTGAACTGTTACCCGTAAACGGCTGTTTATCAGGTTATAGCTACCGGAATCGATATTTTAAGAAAGCAAATAGTAAACAGGGTAGATCTATGACCTATAAAAAAAATTGAAAATTTGAAACAGGTTAGAAATTTGATAACTTTTAACGCGCGCGGTTTGCTTTGCATCACTACCTTTTTTTTGAGATTAGATTCTTCATGAATCCGGTAGATGAATCTGGTAGATATTGTACAAACACGGTAACTTTTCACAATTCGTGTTTTCGACCACAGTCAGTAGATGCGGTATCTACCGGTAGAATTTTCGTAAATGCCTATGTATTTTCTATAAAATCCATACAGAAAGTTCCTTGCAAAAGATTCTAAATTTCTTGTATGTACATTATTTTTCGATTGTATGTATTTTATACAAATTCCATACAGAAAGTTTCGAGCAAAAATATCCTACATTTCGAGTAAAATTATAACATAAATATACTACGAATATGTCAATTGACACTGACATCTTTCAATTTCAATCAGAATTTTCTTAATATAGTAGCTGTTTCTAGCATAGCTAACTAATTTATGAAATTTAATTTCTTTACAATTTTATAATTCTATATCCATTTAATATGAAG
The DNA here is from genome assembly GCA_963082715.1 of Harpalus rubripes. NCBI lineage: Eukaryota > Metazoa > Arthropoda > Insecta > Coleoptera > Carabidae > Harpalus > Harpalus rubripes. Next base: position 44,270,980 of record OY720461.1, read on the forward strand.
TACAAAATGCAGTCAAATCATATAGAGAATACAATGTTCTTTAATATTTATAATAACATTAAATGTGTAAAAATTATATTTAACGAGAAATATTCGTTTTCCGGGAGTGGACTGTGTCATATTTTGAGTCAGACATCAACGTTTCGCCCGCATCATGCTCCTGAAGATGCCCCATACGACTGCGGGCGAAACGTTGAGCTCTGACTCAAAATATGACACAGTCCATTCCCGGAAAACGAATATTTCTCATGACTCAGACTGTGGAAGCCTACGCAATTATTTCAAATATATTTAACATCGTTTTCTCAAGAAAAACTGTTAAAATCTTCAAATGAGGGTACTTCCGGTTGACCAATTATAACCAAAATCGAATCTCTTCATATGGATGCAACGAAGAGGAATACGAAAGAATTATAATTTTTGGAATTGTAGTTTTAGAGTTATCGTAGACGAAAATTTTGTTACACACACACACACATATATATACACACACATACAGACATTATCGTAAAAATAGTAATATCGTATTCTAGGGACCTTAAAACGTACTTATTCATTGAAAACTCATCACCGAATTTTTTGACCAAAGGTGACGGAAGGTAAAAAAATATATATACATTAAAATGCATCAAAACATAGAAATAAAAAATTGGAAATGTATGTTGGTGTATTTATCAAAAAAATTCCCTTTTTAAACCCTCGCACGAAATAAATATAAACTGTGAAAATTCCTCATAAAACAAATCCCAGCAATCTAATCTAAATCTCCATCAAAGAGCAAATTAAACATACAACATAATTCCAGTAACCGCCATTACGAAGTTATTAATCAGTGTACAATCATCACCTAAATCTCCATTACTTCATTTTTACTCCACACACTATTAAGCAAATAGCGTGTCGAGTTTTCATCCGAAACCATCTCATTACATCAACCGTAACGTAGCCAACCATCAACCACTGCGACAACCACGTGAACGACATAATTCCTTGTTTAATCTTTCATCTGATACTGTGGCACGCAACCGGAAAGAAATGACGGCGTGCAAACATTGTTAAGTTACGGTACACAAAGAATATCAGATGATGATGTAGGATTGTTCTCGTACAGTAGACTCAATTCAAGTAATTATACTTTATTGTGAGGAGAAGAATGTTTGTTTAAATCTTTTATATTTTCTGTGTTCCTCGTATAACTTCTCTGGAGATTGTAGTTTACTGATATGCTTGTTTGAGTTATTATAATACCGGAAGTTCCATAATTACAATTTTCACACAATTCAATAATAAATATGTGTATCTGCAATAATAACCGAGAGAAAGGGTGTATTAATTTTTTTGTAAAAAATATCGAATATCTCGAAAAAGAAAAGAGATATCGACCTGTGGTTTTAAAATCTTAAATCTACACCCTTCAAACTACTTAAACACAAATTTTCAGAATTTTTAATTTTTTAAAAATTTCTACCTTTTTTTAAACGACACCACCCTCATACCCAAAAATGGGTGTGTGGTACACCTTCAACGACCTCACCAATAAATTCCTCGTACCAAAAAACATAAGTATACCAATTTTCATCAAAATATTCCAACGGATACATTTATTATTAAACATTCTTTATAATCGTCAAATACTGAAAAAATCGCAAGGGGTACACCTTAGATTTTTTGCGATTTTTGGCCATTTTCAGACTTTTCCTTCTGGAGATTTTAATAATTGTTCAAAAATTATGAAAATTGGTATACTTATGTAATTTTGCTCGGAGAATCTAATGGTGATATCGCCAGGGGTGTATAAATGACCATTTTTGGGATATAGCCCAAAAATGAGCAATTTTGAGAAAAATTTTAAGAACGAATATCTCGGAAACGAAAAGAGATATTGACCTGTGGTTTTAAAATCTTAAATCTACAACCTTCAAACTACTTAAATACAAATTTTCAGAATTTTGAATTTTTTAAAAATTTCGACTTTTTTTAAATCACGCCATCCTCATACCTAAAAATCTGATGTGGCCAACACCAAACCTCCCTCTATTTAATTTTTATTAATTTAAATATACATACTTACAATTTAGTTATTGCGGAAACTGTATTAAGATCCATTCCATATAACTAGGGTTCTATTTACTATTTTCTTTTTAAAACGTTACTGTTATTAATTTGAAATGATTAGTTCTTTGACAGTGACATTTATCTGTCAGTTACATACATTTATGATATGAACTGTGTAACCAAGGAGTTTTGATTGTTTAAAGCCTAGCTCCGAGATTAAATTTATAAATAATTTTATAAATTTATCTATAAAATATATAGAAAAAGTATTAATGCATATCCGTAAAAAAATTAATAATCTTTAGTTTTTATAATAACATTAATCTCGAAAAAATAACATTTAAACGTATTTTTCGAAGAAAAACTATTTTGTGCTTCTAGTAAAGTGCCATTTCCGGTTATCCGATTTACACCACAATCTAATGGGCTCTTTCCATTACAGAAAAAGTTCTAAATACAAAGTTTCAAAATTTTCTGAATGATAGTATTTGAGTTAGAGTGGAGGATCCACACTATAATACACACAGACACCATCGTGAAAATGTTAAAATTGGATTCTAGGGAACTTAAAACGTGGTCATTTTGCAAAATCTCGATACTTATGTGATTTTTTACACGATGCCTATACCTCCCTAACCAAGGGTAGCGGGACGTAAAAAAGAGATTATAATTTCAAATATAGGTATATTCATTCTTTTTGATCTGGGCCTTCTGTACATTTACATAGAAACGTCTCATTGCAGTATGTAGGATTCAATGAATAAACAAAGCTTATAGTGATGAATAGCAAAAATGTAAATCGTAGCTGGTGCACATTTCTATAAAATGTTGAAATATATGAGTCGCCGTAAATCAGCAGTAATGTTGCGCGAGTATTAAAGAAGTGCGGTTGCGGACGCCATGTCGTAAATTACTGCCGGCGCTTCCGGTCAGATGACCCGGAGTCACAGTCCTGGCCCCGGCCAGGACTCCAGTTTAGTTTGTTTCGGTGCATACAGAGCCCGCGGAATGCAAAACGCGACAGCACGATGGATGGCCCAAAGCAGAATAATAAGCGGTTCAATCCAAAACTGAAAAGACATTCAATGCTATGCTCTTTGTCATGCTAAATTTAATCACAAGTGGATTACAACATTTTTATACAGGATGTCCCGCGGCTTGATGGCCATAGCTTTAGAGTGTATTCCTTAGGTCCTTTAAATCGAAAATACATGATATTGTCTGAAATTCAATATTATAGTAGTTATAGTATAATAGTATATTACATCCGAGATAAGATATGCACTAGCACTCCATTATGCACACTTAAACGAACTTCTCTAGATACGTTTACGTTTCGAGTAAATGTATCCAGAGCACCCATTACCTTACACCCCGCACTCACTCTCCTTTCAATTTCTCTATCAATTCGACCATCCCTTGACATCATGCTACCCAAATATACAAACTCATTCACTTGCTCCAGTTTCACTCCATCCACACAGTCACCAATTTACTCCTTTCAAATACAAACACCTTGAATTTATCAACATTCAACTCCAGATTCATACTTCTTCCAACTACGTGTATTCTCTCTATCATTCTTCTGAATTGCTTTTCATTTTCACCTAAAACATCATCCGCATACGCTAACGCAGGCACAATACTTTCACCAATTTGTACACCATCCATTTCACTCAATGCTCTCTGCAACAACACATCCATATACAAGCTAAACAACGGAGACATACCACAGCCCCTGTTTCCACCAACATTTATACGAAACCAATCACTCGACCTACCATCTATTCTTACAGCAGCCTCACTACTCTCATTCATTGCTTGTTCTTGTTCTTGTCAAGTGACTTCTCAACAATCGTACGAAGAGCAAACAATTGATCGACACATCCCTTCTCAGGCAAAAAACCACCCTGAACGTCACTAATTTTTGAAATTGTTAAGGTTCGCACCTTATGAATTAAAACCTTGCCAAAAAGTTTCTCGACTACACTCAACAAACTTATCGCGCGAAAATTCGTACATTCATTCAAACTGCCTTTGCCTTTGAATAATGGACAAATAACAGCTTTTTTCCAATCATCACACCAACATTTATACGAAACCAATCCACTCAATATACCTTCTATTATTACAGCAGCCTCACTACCCTCATACAATGCTCGAATCGCTCCCAGCCAGTTTCCATTCACGCCGTACTCCCTGAGTACATCCCACAAAGTATCTCGAAGAACACTATCATACGCCTTTTTTAAATCAAGAAAGCCACAGAGCACCTTCTTGTTCTTGTCAACAATCGTAGGAAGAGCAAACAATTGATCTCCTCTCAGGCAAAAAACCACCCTGAACGTCATTAATTTTTGAAATTAAGGTTCGTACCTTATGAATTAAAACCTTACCAAAAAGTTTCCCGACTACACTCAACAAACTTATTGCGCGAAAATTGATACATTCACTCGAACTGCCTTTGCCTTTGAATAATGGACAAATAACAGATTTTTCCAATCATCCTCTTTTTAAATCAATAATAAATAAATAATAAGATTATTTAGCTGAAACAGGTTCGTAAGGCGATGTTTGTAAACCTGAGCCTTCAGATATCTCCATAAAAATCACATAGTGTTAGACTTGTGTAGGCTATTTCTCCTGATGGATCATCTCGATTCAGGGTGACATCCCGAGTGCCACTTGCCCAATCTAACGCCATGTGGGTATCTCAAGGCACTTTTGAGACACCATGTTTGTAAAATGTTGCAAGAAATTTGTATCAATGCTTTTCTGATGTTAAGCGAAACTATGTTGTAAAAGAACCAAGTTATAGTGTTATACGAAGGATACCTGTACTTATTATTCTAATTTAATTCCCGTTGCTTTCTCCAATTAAGATTTCCGTAGGCTTATAACACATGCTGAGCAAAACTCCTTCTTTGTTGATAAGACAAACGAAATGAAATTCACCTTTCCTTACCTGATTAGATTAAAAGGAAATTAAGCAAAGGCAATTTGAGGGAGATGGCGAAGGCCGTACCCCTTGCCATAACCCGATTACTAGTTACTGACTGGTCTGTATACTGTTCTTCTCGCCCTGTCCCAGCCCAGCCCGTGAATTGTGAGTTCGTTAGAGGAGGCTGTAAAGAAACACTTTACTCAGATAACTAAATCGAATTTGGCGTACCATGAATGCCTAACGAAAATCAGATACTTACCGCAGATTCGATTATAGGGGGCACTGTACTTAACTGAAAGAGGGGATCCACTTTAAAGTGATTGTCTCTTTTGCAAACGACACAATTATAAATTGGTTTTGATTACATCTCCTGCATTCTTCAGTGATAATGGCTTTTTTTTCTAATATAATTTTAGAGAAATGTTGCATCCAAATTAATATCAACACAAATGCATTTAACATTAGGAAGGAATATTTCTTTCTTCAGGTAATCAAATTTTTAATTCAAATTATAGAAATTCATTTTAAAATATAGGATCTAGGCATTTATTGTTTAACTCCAATACAAGAGAAAATTGAAGTAGAAAATGCCTTATTTGACATTTGCCAATGAAAATATTTTTTTAACTCAGAATATATAAAAAAATGTCGGGAAAACCCCAGGTCATTCTTTCTCTCTTCGCATAATCGTAAGAAATCAAAATAAAAGATAGATTTAAATATAGTATACATAAGGATGAAAAATAATTTATTTCTCATACCCTACTCTTTGTCTGTCAAATTTGTAATCTGGAAATATGGACTCCTAAACATTTAGTATAAATAAGAAACTGAAACAATCACGGTAGAGAGATATGAATTTTTCTTTTTTTAACTTTGGCGGAGTATAACTAATTAATGGTAAAAGTTACATAGATGCACGTTACACCATTCGATTCTATGGAGTTTTCTACATATTTGTACTAATTTTCAATATTCATGTGTAACTGATACAATATTACGAAGCAAATAATGAAAAAATGGTAGCTTGGAAATATCTGTACTCCGTCAAAATCATGACCACCTGTATTTTTCTAAAAAGTATTATATTCCCTTAATTCTGACCCGCTGATTACGTGAAATATAATTAAAAAATTCCAAGAGCCTTACTTTACAAGATACAAATTTTTATTTTTATTAGGAATCTTACAAGTTTTTTAACTTTGGCGGAGTATAACTAATTAACGGTAAAAGTTGCATTGATGCCCGTTACGCCATTCGATTCTATGGACTTTTCTACATATTTGTACTAATTTACAATGTTCATATACAGCTGACACAATATTACGAAGCAAATAATCAAAATATGGTAGCTTGGAAATATTAGTACTCCGTCAAAAACACAACCATCCTGTATTTTTCTAAAAAGTATTATATTCCCTTAATTCTGATCCGCTAATTACGGGAAAAATAATTAAAAAATTCCAAGGGCCTTACTTTACAAGATACCAATTTTTATTTTTATTAGGAAACTTACAAGTTTTTTTAACTTTGGCGGAGTATAAGTAATTAACGGCAAAAGTTACATTGATGCCCGTTACACCATTCGATTTTATGGGCTTTTATACATATTTGTACTAATTTTCAATGTTCATGTACAGCTGACACAATATTACGAAGCAAATAAATCAAAAAATGGTAGCTTGGAAATATCAGTACATCGTCAAAAATACGACCACCCTGTATTTTTCTAAAAAGTATAATTTTCCGTTAATTCTGACCCGCTGATTACGGGAAAAATAATTAAAAAATTCCAATGGCCTTACTTTACAAGATACCAATTTTTATTTTTATTAGGAATCTTACAAGTTTTTTTAACTTTGGCGGAGTATAACTAATTAACGGTAAAAGATACCTTAATGCCCGTTACGCCGTTCGATTCTATGGGCTTTTCTACATATTTGCACTCATTTTCAATGTTCATGTACAGCTGACACAATATTACGAAGCAAATAATCAAAAAATGGTAGCTTGGAAATAGTACACCGTCAAAAACTCGACCACCCTGTATTTTTCTAAAAAATATTATATTCCCTTAATTCTGATCCGCTGATTACGGGAAAAATAATTAAAAAATTCCAAGGACCTTACTTTAAAAGATACCAGATTTTATTTTGATTAGGAATCTCACACGTTTTTTTAACTTTGGCGGAGTATAACTAATTAACGGTAAAAGACACATTGATGCCTGTTACGCCATTCGATTCTATGGACTTTTCTACATATTTGTACTAATTTTCAATATTCATGTGTAACTGATACAATATTACGAAGAAAATACTTAAAAAATGGTAGCTTGAAAATCTCAGTAGACCGTCAAAAACAAGACTAGCCTGTATTCCAATGGTCTTACTTTACATAAGGATAAAAAATATTTTATTTCTCATCCCCTACTCCTTGTCAGTAAAATTTGTAATTTGGAAATAGATATATACTGTCTCCTAAATATTTAAACAAGAAATAATTTAACGGTAATCTTTCTTTTGCCATCCGAATTATTTCCCATAACTGGTATTATTATTATTGCATGTCTCACTAAAATATACATTTATTTCTTCCAACAATTACCCCTGTAAATCTAGCAAATAATTTCATCCCCTGGAGAGTGTCACGTGGTTCAGTATGATGTAGTGTCAGCATCAGCCCAAACACTCCGCACCACTCAGGGTGGAAATGGAGGACGCATCTCAGGTGAATGCGGAAATATTAAGGGGTCGGAAGCCTTCAGCCCCTTGTTACGTGGATATTACTCACAGGGTAGTAAAATCAATCATGCAGGGGATGAAAACTGTACTAAAATTATTTTTATAACGCAAAATGTAAGTTGCTTTAAAAGCTATTCTATTTATATGCTAATACCATGTTTAGAAGCACTCGTGTGAAATAAGTACGGAGTTCTTTTCAATCTGTTGGGATGGAGAGCACCCTTAAAATGCTTCTAGATATACTGGGTGTTGCTATTTACATTTAATGCAATGTTATTTAAAACAAACATAATGGTATGGTTCAAAAGATAAGGGGAAAACTTATAAGTTTAGATAAGTAACTGAATATAGTCGTAGTCTGCTTATATATTTTTTTAGCATATTTTAAAATAAGCTTTCAGCAATGTAGACAACATACTCTTAAAAACTGATTATTCCAAAAACTATATAACCAAAAAGAAAAATAGTTATATGCCTTTCTCATTTTTATAGATCGTACTCTTCTAATTCCACATAATATTGTAACGTGTGAGTCCCGCTGCTGCACTGAAAAAGCGTCTAAGTATAGCAATGACGCAATCGCGCTAGAAGCCGGGCTACGTAAACAAACAAGCCGCGACTTGTTTAATGACTTCCGGTCGCCTGAACCTTTTGTGTTTATTGTTATTCTAGAAGGTAATGGCAGCTGTAAAAAAGGAACGCAACTATACTCAAGAGTTAGTTACATAGGGAGAGTCATATAGAGACATTCACATGGTGTTTTGGCGTGTAAAGTATTAGGAGAAGCATAGCAGTATCGTGGTCAGCATATGCAGTTTGTGTCGAGTAAATACTCGGGAAGTTGCTGGGATAGGTGTGGCTGTGAATACTCGGTAGTGTTAACGAGCTATAATATACGAGGACAGTAACGGCGATTCGGAAAGTTACTGGTATACCAGAATAGCCGTGAAAGAGAATACTAGGTAGTGTTGAAGAGTATTGGGAGGCTAGTTATACGAGGACAATAACGGCAAGTGGAAGTGGATATTCGGCAGTGGTGTTAAAGAATTGTGGCATACGGACAGTCGGTGATACTGAGTCTGTGCAAGAGAGAAAAAGAGTTACATAAATAGACAGATAGTGAGGTGAAAAATGTGACTTCTATCCGAGCAGTTGAATATACAGACACTGTTGAGTCAGTTGAGACGCTGTGGTCGGTAGGCGGACAGTTAATTGGTTAAATAAATAATGACATAAATAGTCGAAATAAATAATCAGTAAGATCGTATAAATAATTAGTCGTGTTAGAAAAATAATGAAATTTTGTGCAAGCATAATAATTTTATGCGGATCAAACAAAAAAAATATTTGAGCTCGCCAATTCCTGGCACAATAGAGAAGTCAGCGATAAAGAGGAAATAAAATCGTTTTCATTTCGCTGATTTCCTTGTAGCTATCATACTGGAGTAACTCAGCGATATATACCGAAGTCATAGATAATGTGTGACTAGTCAGAAATACTATTTCTAGCAGCCTCCATACTTCTTAAGATTCTTATATTAGACATATTATCCCGGTGTGTTCCAAAATTTTTTGAATAACATCAACTGTATTACCCTTAAAACACTAGGGGAGTCAATTGTTTATTTTGTCTTTATAACAACTGAATAATATCCCTCAATACCATGATTGTTTTGATACGAAATACCCTTAATGATAAAACCAAACACTCTTTACTACATTAAACAAAAATCCTCCCTGGTTCGTGTCATCGTGACAAAACATACTTTCATCCCTCCATTACGTAATATTTACACACAAAACAATTATTCCTACCCTTCCCAGAAACAAATGCAAGACAGTTCCCCGCCCCGACCACGGAAGATCCAATTCTGGTGATTTATGTTGGGGAATTTGAATGATCCCCACTTAGCTTCGCAACACAATCTGCTTACTACCGGGATTTCAACTCCGCTTTAATTAAGCCTATTTCTTATGCCAGTCAAACAAATTGTCGGTGGGGTCACGGGTGTCAACTGGGAAAAATCATACGGGGTGGGACGGACAATTGCCAGATGATCATCAGGAATTTATCAAAAGTATTTTAAATAAAACGACGTGATTAATTTTTTATGTTGCCTGACATTTATCTATAAACCACGAATTTGATATGTTTGAACAGCTGTTGCCTGGCAACTTTATAAGATCTCGGGCATTAAAAGCCAAATTGCGCCCGGTTGTGGGGGTCTATTCACAAAAATATTTTTTTATATTTAAAGAATTTAGCCGTACATGTTTATGAATGCCTCGTGGCCACGTGCCTGAGTGTCTGGTCGCGAATCTGGGGAAGCAGGATCGATCCCGACCGACGCCATATATTTCGAAATTTAAATGGCACAAAATTCACCTCTGTGGTGCACTCTCCACGCCAGCAATGAGTGCCCGTGAGGTGATCATCATTACCGATATCTGTGTACAAAGCAGATTGGTACACCCAGCAATGGGTAATATGCCGTGATGATATATTTATTTATTTATTTTCAATAATAACTATAAAAATATATTTAAAAAGTTTATAATAAGTATGGTACAATATTAAACAAATATATTTATGCAATTAAATTTAGATTCTTTTAAGTTACAATGCTTATTTTTTTTTTTTTTTCTAACGTCGTAGAAATGTCATTTTTGTGACTTTATTCACAAGGTATAAGTTTCATTTTTACGCCGCTGGAAATTTCTACGCCGGCGGAGTAGAAATAGCTAATTTCTACTCCGCCGGCGTAGAAATAAAATAAATAAATATCCATAGAAACTACATAGAATTAGTGAATAAAAAGAAAAGTAGTGCATTTGAAAAAAAAATTAATGCGTCATTCGGAATAAAAGTATCTTTGTGTGCCTCGCATGTAATTGTCCGACTCGCTTCGCTCGTCGTGCAAACTTCCATGCTCGCCACACAAAGTATCACTTTTACTCCTAATAACACAATATACTATTACATTACTAATAGTATTCTTAGTTTTTCTCTTTAAAAATAAATCGTAGATAAGTACTTTTTGAAATTGAAGTTTTTTGCTTGTAAAAACTTAAAATTGCTATTACTGAGTTTTATAAGGGAGTTATTGATAAACTTTTGGCGTAGTACTTAAAGAAAGTACCTGAACTTTCGCATAAACTTTGTAAAAAAATAATGATGCGGGGACCTTTTATAATTGCAAAGTTTTTTTTAGCAGCGTAACTATCTCATTTGTTCCATATGAGAATTCTAGAATCCATTGTATACGAGTGTAAGACGATAAGTTGTGGGACTAGCAATGAATTCGTTTGTAGTTCTAGGCAGTGTAGAAGTCTAAACTGAAGATGTGTGATTCTACAATATTATCTACCATATTATTATACTCCCTTTAAGTCTGTTTCTTTACTAACGAATTAAACGAATAATAAAAAATAATTTTTGTCCAACATTAAATTCCAGCCCCTCCTTTATCTCATTTAAAATCAAGGTTAATGTAGTTCTTGCCGTCCCTGAAAAATTAGGGACGTTAGCATCGATAGGAGCTAACACGGAGCGAAGCGGAGTGATTGGCTTCCAACGGATTGTTGGTGTGCCGTCGACATATATAAAAAGAATTGGTTCCGATCTCTGAAGTGCTACCAAATATATCTTAACTGAATAGAGGATAGAAATGACAATCACTAGTGCCATCTTTCGTACTAATTTTAATCGCTATCTTGTACCTACTAGTATTCCTAATACATAATAGATTTTTGATAAAATAACAAGAAACAATTTTGCGAGTTTATATTGTTGTTAGCGTAGAAATGATAAATCCTTGTAAAGTATCGTATCTTATATTTCGTGATTATTTTCTATTTTGCCCGGCTGGTCTGCTCTGTTCTGTTCTGTATATAAATCTGATCGAACTCATTGTGATTTGTGAGAAAAGTTGGGCCGATATTTCATGTCACATCTCGAAGCGGTCTTGGCGAAATATTACACTATATCTTTATTACGCCTTCACACCACCAGTAATGACGCTATAATTCCAAACTGTCGCTACAAATAGATTTTTACAATAAGTTTCCAGGCTGCAGCCAACTACGCAAGCGATATTACCAACAAGAAATATTAACTGTAACAAACACATTTGTTATTTTAAAGATGATTTAAATTGCTTATTTCAACAAAAAATGAAGAAAACCCATAGAATGATTATGATTAGTTAAGATGATCTGAATTTAAGCGCATCAGATGTAACTTAAATACTGTTATATAAGTATTCAGTTTTAGTAATTATTCTACTTTTCAAAATATTGTCAATAACAGATACAACAAAAAAGGCTTTTTGAACAGAATGTCATTTTAAAAAATTCATAGGCTTTCTGAAATTTCTTTGACTTCTTTTGAAATAGTTATTCTTGTAACGAGTACAGGAAATTAGTGATTCTGAAACGAACGCAAATTTTCAAATATATAGTTTTAGAACCACGTTTTCCAAATGTGTTTTGTCAAAAACAGAGTTACAATGAACCATTTTGTATACAGCGTGTCTTGGAAATAGGGGGACATGGCTAGATTCCTGGGCCCAAAATGAGACGATTTAACTAAACTTACTTATATCCGACAGTGGACAGTGCACCGTTTAGCCAGTATTCTGCTTCAAAGTTGTTCCAAAAAAATTAATTTTGCTTATAATAACGAAACGCTTTGTTCGATTTGAATGAAATTTGTTATGACAATCCATATGGATATAATTCATCTTTTAAGATGGTATTTGTTATTGTTAGTGAACCACTAGTGTATGAAACTTGGGTGTCGCGACCATGAATAGACCATAACTATTTAATGGCAACCCGAATAATGTAAATTTACTGTTTTTCAGAAAGATACATTCAATAGTAAACTTTCGTGTCTTTGCGTAAGTTATAATATCTGTAACGATTTAGTCATAAAAAAATAAAATAAACTAATTTTTAATGACAGTAACAATTGTTTATTGGTTGTCAAAAATTTCCTTTGCCAAATTTTAAAACTAGTAACGTATCCGTTTGCTCGGCCATATAGTATTTTACTGCTAAGAAATCGTTAAAGATATCATAACTTACGCAAAGACACGAAAGTTTACTATTGAATGTATCTCTGAAAAACAGTAAATTTACATTATTGGCGTTGTCACTAAAATATCAAATATCTTTTATTTTATTTGTCACTATCTGTCAATACTCATGAAAAATTACTGAAATTTGATTTTTTTATAGTAAAATATTTACATCAAAAATGGGGACGAATTCTAAAACACGAATATAGCAAAAACATTTATTTTCCTAATACTCTTTGATGTAAATATGGATTATTTTTAGTTCTGAAGCTATTAGTTCTGGTAAATTTTACGAAAAATGTCACATTGATGGAGTGCTCTAATACGAAATCAATATTCTAAACTGTAAGTTTCAGTAGTTTTTACGACAAAGTTCAAAAGTTACCACAATTTTTCTGCAGAAGTTAAAGTTTTTGTACGAAATAGTTTCCAGATGAAATTTGACATATACTATTCGTAGCTTTCCACTTAAATGTGCGTTTACAACAAATCTGGAACATGCTTAATTTTAATATGAAATAAAATCTGAAATTTACGAATATAACCACTTCGACAAAACAGTGAAAATATGATATTCACATATGTTTTCCGGCATACAGGGTGCTAATGAATACTTGTTACAAATAGAGTATGTAGAGGATACCAAATGGACTGAGTTTTACTAATAAACTAATGAGCCTGTTTCACATTTTTCAAAAAGTATTTTAAATGAAAGTTTATGCAATATTTTTCTTATCAATAATTATTTTTTTAATAACTTGTTGTTATTTTCGTAAATAATTAAATTAAAAGTTTGGCGCCAAAAATAGTCATGAGAAACAACCCCCCACTGCCCCCCACTCCTTTGTCGTAGAAGCACATACATTACGTCATTTACTGCCAATAGAAAAACAGTTTTCCATCACCTTCGTTTATTTTTGTTATTTAGGGCCGGTATTTTCACTTGCGAATAAAGGTTTAGATAAATTTATCCCTTGGATAAATATTTTTGTCGTCTTTTCACTTGCAAATAAATTTATTCGAAAGAATAACATCTGTTATTCGCGAGATAAATTATTCGGTACTTGGGCAGCGAATAACCGTTTATTCGTAAGTTCATTACATTTCCACATAGTGCAGATTTATTAACAAAATGGATATATTAAATATTATAATGATATTTTCAACTATGAATTAATAAATAACGTGAGAAATCGATCACACACCATCAGACAGCAACATAACCACATAAATGAAATAATTTTTGACAGATTCCGATTATGAAAACAATTTCGGATCACATATTGGTGATCGCATTTGATCTCAACAAGTAAATAGGTAAATCATTATAAAGATCCTGTCATTTGACGCTGGCAACATATTTTCGAATTTTGGATACTTTTGTTGAATACATTGACAAACAATTACTTTGAACTGAAACAAATATACAAAAAGTACAAGAACAATTTTACAATACATATCCCGCTTACCGCATATGAGTGCTGAATTAGATGATACACTTGTTAAATTACAGTCTCCCGGGGTTAAAAATGCATAATATAGATCACATTGACATTAAAGATGTCAAACAAAATTTTGACAACTACGGATTCAAAAGTAGTTGACACATTTCATCCTTGTCTGCTTAACGTGGCTACGCCAAACTCCATCCTTCTGTACTGACACCAATTCACGAACGTTAAAGTTATTCGACAGATAGCTATTTGTTTGTGTAAAATGTGTGAAAAGACGCAATGGAATTATTCGTTGGATAAATATATAGAATAAATTTATTTAACGAATACTTATTCGAAACTTTATTCGGAAGTGAAAATACCGGGCCTAAGATAAATAAACGTAGGCGTTAGTTTGTCACATGTTAATAACAAACTTGAATTGAACGAGAAGTGGTCGTACTACGAGACTAGTATCTTCCTAATAATATCATCTTACATCATTACATCTCTTGTGATGTTGCACTTAAAGTACTTGATGACACGCTAGCACAATTTCGATACGCTTAATTTCTCCACTGGTTTTAATACATACTCACAATAATAAAAACAATAATGTGGAATAATGTACACCTACAATATACTAGCTTATGTTTAAAAGTGGAATTCGAAATGAACAGATTTCTCTCCAAACAAAATGAAACAATTCTCTCGCCATTGTCATTCACTCGACAATCACCAAAACGTCCCAATACATTCTCAGATTCACTTCGTTTAACACCCACCCACCCATTCCGATCACCACACACTATCAACCTCTCACCCGGATCACACAAATCAATTACACTATTTACCGAATTCCAAAACTGATCTTTTTCAAGGTCATTTTCGGAGTCTGTTGGACCGTAAACGGACACAACGAAGATTCGTATATAGCCTACCTTGAATCTCATCCAAGAAACTCGCGAAGAAGTACAGCCATAACTTCGTACAAACGGCTTCATTTTTCACTTACAAGTATACCTACACCATGCTTTGCACGCTTATTCTCACGAACGCCCGACCACAAACAAAATATGCCTTCTACTTCTTCCTCATAACATCCTTTCCTCATTGTCTCACTTACACACAAAACATCTACACTGTACATTCGCATTGCATTCATCAACTCATTCTCTTTCCCATTCACACTTCTGACATTCCACGTCCCCAACTTACACTCATCATACATTCTCCATATGCTCTTCATTTTTTTTTAAATAGATAGTATAGAAAAGAAAGGTAAAACGGGTTTTTTCGGTAAAGGAAGAAGTCAAAGCAGCTTACCAGGCTCGTCCTTGACTGAAGAATAATAGATTAGTGTAGAAAGCCTTAAAGTAACTAAGTGGGAAATGCGTGATTTTTTGTATGTATGTATGTATGTATGTATGTATGTACAATATACTAGGCAAATATGCAAATATTCAATATGCAAGTGCATGTACAACATACATGAAACTTATAATGTCATATAAGTTGACATATTTCCATATCCCCCTCCTGAGATTCGCGAATCTAATATCCTTCATAATATCATCAGAGCATAGTTGACATACTAACATTTTTCAGCGAGAGCGCTGAACTTCAGCGGTATGCACTGCAATAAAACTACAGCAACCGAAACCGCATTTCTTTCTCCTGAAAAAACGCTGCAGGAATGGCTAGGATTGAAATCCTGCTGTGGTTAATATTAGCAGGAAACTAGAGCGAGCTAGAGCTGTAGCAAAAGCGGCAGGATTTAAATTGCGTTTTAATATTTAGAATCAAAGTATTAAGGTACATATTCAACTAAATTTGAAGCTAGTACAATTTTATGCTTGCTTAGGTTTTTCATCGTATCTATTTAAAGTTAAAATTTGTAACAAGCGCACTTTACTCTGAATGTAATTCGATTCGAAGCTTGTACGCTGCACCAAAACTCCATTTTAAATCGAGAACCAATTCGACATTTTTTAAGTATATTGTTTACAGATTTTATTTTTCGAATAATTATCATTGTCATTAGAAACAAGTGAAAATAGTTTTAAGATTACCTATAATGTTAGGCTTATTGATTAATAATGTTATCATTACAACAATAGGGCTGTGGCAAGAATTTTTATATGCCTTGTAAGTAGAAATGTGCCGATTATGACTTTGGCCGACTAGCCGACTAGCCGATTAGTCGGTTGCAAAGAGGCCGACTAATCGGCCGACTAGTAGGCCAATCCGATAAGGGTTTCGGGGATTTCCGTGACGCTTTGATTTGATTAGGTTATGTACAGTTATAAATCATATAAGTACGTTACTGTCTTTTTTTTGTTTTTATGAAGCAGTTAATGTTTAGAATTTTTTGATATATTTTTTTACTGTACATCATGTACAGGGTGTAAATCGAAAAGTGAGGAGTTTAACATGGGAAATCAATTTTTGTTTGCGCAAACGTTACCTAATTATTTTATCCAAAAATACTTTAAATAAAAGTTATAGAGATTTAAATGCAGCATCTAAATCATGTGCAACGATTATTTTATCTCTTCATATAAACATAAAAATCAATTACAAAATTACAGTTTTTATGAACATTTTGTCTAAGCAGCCATGGATATATGACAAAAAAAAACAAATACGTTGTTTTTTGTCATAAATCCATGGCTGCTTAGACAAAAAACTCATAAAAACTGTAACTTTGTAATTAATTTTTACGTTTATATAAAGAGATAAAATAATCGGTTCACATGATTAAGATGCTGCATTTAAATCTCTATAACTGTTATTTGAAGTAATTTTGCATAAAATAATTAGGTAACGTTTGCGCAAAGAAAAATTGATTTCCCATGTTAAACTCCTGTTTCACTTTTCGATTTACACCCTGTACATGCAATCTGGCATTAATATTACTTAGATTGTTAATAAAAAAATTCCTACTCTTTTATTTAAATAAGAAGAAATAATTATAGATAAATGTTAATTGAAGATACGAAGATATTAATATTATGTTGTTTTGTGTGTTAATTAAGATACTAATTTTGTTTGATAAATGTCAAAGATTTGTTTTCTTTACAAGCAAGTAATTTTAGAAACTGATTAATTACCAAAGGAAAGGTTGCTTTGCTTTACATTTCAAAATGTGTAAGACTGATTACAAAATAAATATATTAATAAACAATCAAGGTAAGAAGAAGCCGGATAGTCGGCGCTCTTTGCCGAATAGTCGCCGAATAGTCGCCGACTGCAATAGTGGCCGGATAGTCGGCTTTACTGACTAGTCGCCGACTAGTCGGCACATCTCTACTTGTAAGTATTAAATTTAAAAAGATATTATTGAAGATAATGGTTCATTATCAATAATTTAAATGTTAAATATTAATTGTTATACATATTGTTAATTGTTTTAATAATTAGTTTCAAAAGTAAAACGGCAAGTATTTCACTGCAAAGTTGTGAGCTAGTATGTATGTACCACTGCATCAAGAGGCTTGTAATTAGCATTACTTATAAATAAAGTATGTTTTGTTGTGATATTGAGTTGATCTGAGTTGTGTGAAACTTTTCGGTTTTGTAAACGAGCGGACGTCAGCGTCACCGGATGAGTATTTACCTCAGACGCGAATAAATTACGTCATCTCCGGTGAGACCAACGGCACTAGCCTAGCGATGCTAGCGCCACAGCCGCGGACGGCTAGCGGTGGAACTGAAAATCACGTACACCGTACACGCATTCAACTTTATAATTTCTGTCTTCCCAAAAACCCATGAATAAATTACCTAGTGAAATACGGCGGTGATATAAATAATAGGTGATATAACGTAGAGGACGAGCACTCTTTAACACATTTTTACGCCCTTCATTCTCACAACGCGCTGGAACTGGGTCAAAGAAGATTACTCTGTATTTATTTCGATGTTGCAGCAAAATGTACATACATCATCCATTTTTACGCTCATATTTTAGACTAGGGGATAGTTTGTCTGCTTTTTACTATAATGCGGGTATTTTTTCATATATCATTACTAAATTTAGACAATGAAATACCACTGTCCTTTGTTTCTACAAGGATTACGCTAGATTTATTGAAAATAACTGTGGAGGATGATTGAGCTTATTTCTGATATTATACAATAACCATTTTCTAACAAGATGCAAATTATTTGTCTGATCGTTCTCATGCACGAAGTTAAAAATGTTTATTTTATTATTTTTTGGAAGTTTGTTTTAAAATTGTTTTTAGAATATCAGCCGCTTTCTTTTTATCAAGAAGATCAACTACGAGTAGCACATATCTACCCTAAATCGTTCTTTTTAAAAGGGGATAAATGATCTTGTACTACCCATTATCTTCGTCCCCGCCCCCGCGAAGCACCACCTTTGAAACAGGATCATATAGATCCTGAACTGATCCCGAATGTCAATGTCACGTCAATATGACTGACTGCTATATATTTTGTCTTTTTTGTATTTGATATTAAAATAACATGAATAGAAGAAATTAATTAGTTTGAAACGTTATATCATGTTTCATTACCATAAGAAATATATCCATATTTAAATACTCAAAGGTAAAAGAATTTAATATGTCAAAATCAAATCACATATACAACAGACTATAACCACAAGCAAATTCAGCATATTATTATATTATAAATATAATGCTATATATGTTTTTATCTTCTACTGTTTATTTTAAAAAATATATTGTTCTTTTTAGGAGTAGTTCAGTTTAGTTCAGTACGAGGTAAGATTAGTTCATTTTCCCCCTAAAAAGAAAGCGCCTATTGAGATAAACTTTGTTATTCATAGTTACTGGTATTTTTTGACTGTTGATACGATGTTATGGAAAAAATTATTGGAGAAGCAGTCTTGGTAACATAATTTTATTACAAAGTTATTTGTTTATTCATTTTCGTAATATAATTGTCAGTTTTCCAACTATATATTAACATAACGCTGATGATGGATCATTAGAAACCCAAACGTCGGAATTGTTAAATTTGTGATTTGTGGCAAATACAATACCTCCCGCTATTTAATTTTTATTAATTTAAATATACATACTTACATATTTAGTTATGCTGAAAACTATATTAAGATCCATTCCATATAACTATGGTTCTATTTACTATTTTCTTTTTAAAACGTTACAATTATTAATTTGAAATGATCATTTCTTTGACAGTGACATTTATCTGTCAGTTACATACATTTGTGATATGAACTGTGTAACCAAGAAATTGTGCTTGTTTAAAACGTAGGCTCTGGGATTTAAATTATAGATAATTTTATAAATTTATCCATAAAATATTTAGAAAAAGTATTTATGCAAATCTGTAGAAAATTGAATAGTCATTCATTTTTATAATAATACTAATCTCGAAAAAATAACATTTGAAGGTATTTTTCGAAGAAAAACTATTTTGAGCTTCAAGTAAAGTACCATTTATGGTTATCTGATTTACACCAAAATCTAATGGATACTTCCCATATTAGAATACTGTAGAAATACAAGTTTTCAAAATTTTCTGAATGATAGTATTTGAGTTAGAGTGAAGGATCCACACACACACACATACATCTTTATGAAAATGTTAAAATTGGATTCTAGGGACCTTAAAACGTAGTCATTTACCAAAATCTTGATATGCGATTTTTAGCACGATCCCTATACCTCCCTTATCAAGGGTAGCGGAAGGTAAGAAAGAAAAGTATCATAATTGTTTGAAAATTATTTAATCTAAGATATAATTACCAAAATACGATTGACTTTAAGCGACATATTATAATAGGCCAAGTTTTTTTTTATTAATATGATATTTATATTCGATTCGATTTTGTTATTAAATTTTACTTAAAATTTGTCATTGAGAATTTTGAATAACGAATGTTTTGTTAGATTTTCCTTTTCTTTAAAACTTTTTCTCATCGATATATATTCTTTTTAAATTAATTCCTTTTCATTTATTATTTGTAACTTTTCTCTTTGATAAAGAAATTCTTTCTTACGTAAATTAAACATAAAATTTTTGCTGATATAAAATTCATTTAGTGTCTTAATAAAACATGAATTATTTTTCTCATAAAATGCAAAGTTCCAATTTTCATGAAAAATATCTGAAGGAAAATATGAACAAGTCAATGTTGCGCAAAAATAAAAGAGTTGCTTGAAAAGTTTTAATCAACTTGTTACAAAAATTTACTGCATAATTTTATAAAGTTTTCATCAAGATTTATATTAGCTAATTACACACATGCACGCAGCCTTTCTTCATTCGACTGGGTAAAAAATTACTTTAATATTTTATTAAACTAACTATGAATATATCTACATATACTATCTTATTATATTCTTTTTTTACTCCAATAGGGCTATTGCCATAATTTTTATATGCCTTCTAAATATTAAGTGACAAATTATCGCCTACGTTTTTTATATAATTATCAAATGTGATGAATAAACTGTTTTCCTATTGGCTATGAACGACGGTATATATAAATTGACGTCACAGGATTGGGGGTTATTTTTAATGACTATTTCTGGCACCAATCTTTTATTTAATTTATTTATGAAAATATCAGCAACTTATTTTTTTATTACTATGAAAAATATTGTATAAACATTCATATAAAATACTTTATGAAAATTGTGAAACCGGCCCATTGTTAACTAAACAACATATTTATCACAATTTGATAAGCTGTGGTTTCGAACGTATTGGACATAACTTGAAACTAGCATTCACTAACATCAGATTCATTAAACACAGGCTGAAGGTAGCTGCTAGCTTCTTTATTTTTGGTACTTATATTAATTTGCATTCGCAGAAAAAGTATAGTACGTGACTCGGTCTATAAACAATGTCATGTTTTTAAAGGAGATGTTTTTGATACAAGTCAGTGTATTTATAACTTTTTACTGGTATTTCCATTCATCGTAATATAATTATTTGCCCAACTAAATTAAATTTGGTACAAGAAACTTGTAAAACAAAATTAATACACGTTTTAATCAAGCAATCCGCTCAAAAACACGTGCAAATCAAATCATAAAACAATACACTAACTACATCTGTGTTCTGTTTGCCTTGTATGGTATATGTGTATGAACATATTCGGCCATGTAGGGTATGGGGGTGCGCTACGTGTCCAGCCGTCGTAAAAGACCCTCGCGAGGTACTTTCATAGGTATAAGGCTTTACACGACATTGGTTCAGGCAAGGCAAGATTCAGGTCTATATATACAAGGTGATTCAAACCGGCTTTGAAGCTGTAACTATATTACACTGACCGGCAAAAAACGGACCCCCTTCAATATTTTTCCGTAGGGCAAAACCGTTTGCACATTTCTTTTTTGAGAGAAAAGCAATGTTGTTAAAATTAACAACTATTTTTAGTTATTAAACTGAATATCAGTTGTTAAGTTCAAAATCCCAATACACTATTACATCAAGTTGCTAAAATTTAACAACTAGTCGTTACGTCGAGTTGTTAATCTAGCAACTGCATTTCTCCCGTTGTTAGTATTGAACAATCGTTGGTAAATGGTTTTTCTTGAAAATATTGCGTTAGGAAATAAACTTTTATTGGAAATATAGGGACGACAATATATACCTACTTGACCAATAAATATATACATTTTTTAGATTTATGCAAAGAAATTTGCAAGATGTTAGTAATCCATTCTCAGTATCGGGAAAAAATATTTACAAAAATATTCAAACTTAGCAAGGTGTCGTTCATGATTTAATTCGTGAATTGAATGGTCTTATATGCTTCAAGCATACTGAGTCAGTATATGCTCGAAGGTCTCATGTCACAAGATGAAAGATTTACATTTATTCCAAACTAAAACCTCTAGACGCTGATGGTCATGCCTGATGATGACATTCCTAAAACTTCGAAATCGATCGCATTCAACCATAGGAATTGAATATACATGTATACTAACTTAACTGCAGAACTTCATCACATTCTCCTAACACTTCGTTTCTACGCGTAGTTATGGATCTTATAAAAAGATTACAGGGCAATATTTGTATTTTCCGTGAAGCCAATCAACGATTTGCAAAGTGTTTAACTAGCAGTTATCAGAAATAAAATGCAAAACTAGCTTTGTCATTTAATTAGTCCAAAATGATTATGAAATCTACCATTAGAGAATATTGTTCCGCGGAACATCTTGCACCCCGAATTTTCTTTTCACTCATTATTAAAAACTCAAACGTCAAACTAATCAAAATTTGTCACTTTACGTTGTCAATACAGTAGAAATATGTACAAATATTGAGAATCGACATGCTTGTTCACTCACTTGTTAATAACTTCACTGCTATATTTAACAACGATTGTTCACAACGACCATTTTTAACAATTATGTATTTACTGAATACCAATTGAATGACAGTTGTTACAAGAGTTGCTAAACATCGTTGTTAACTCTTAATTCTGACCCGCTGATTACGGGAAAAATAATTAAAAAATTCCAAGGGCCTTACTTTACAAGATACCAATTTTTATTTTGATTAGGAATCTTACAAGTTTTTTTTAACTTTGGCGGAGTATGACTAATTAACGGTAAAAGATACATTGATACCCGTTACACTATTCGATTCTATGGACTTTTCTACATATACGTACTAATTTTCAATGTTCATGTGAAGCTGATACAATATTACGAAGCAAATAATGTAAAAATGGCAGCTTGGAAATCTCAGTACACTGTCAAAAACTCGACCAGCCTGTATTTTTCTAAAAAGTATTTTATTCCCTTAAATCTGACCCGCTGATTACGGGAAAAATAATTAAAAAATTCCAAGGGCCTTACTTTACAAGATACCAATTTTTATTTTGATTAGGATTCTTACAAGTTTTTTTAACTTTGGCGGAGTATAACTAATTAACGGTACAAGATACATTGATACCCGTTACGCCATTCGATTCTATGGACTTTTCTACATATATGTACTAATTTTCAATGTTCATATACAGCTGACCCAATATTACGAAGCAAATAATATAAAAATGGCAGCTTGGAAATCTCAGTACACCGTCAAAAACTCGACCAGCCTGTATTTTTCTAAAAAGTATTTTATTCCCTTAAATCTGACCCGCTGATCACGGGAAAAATAATTAAAAAATTCCAAGGGCCTTACTTTACAAGATACCAATTTTTATTTTGATTAGGATTCTTACAAGTTTTTTTTAAATTTGGCGGAGTATAAATAATTAACGGTAAAAGATACATTGATACCCGTTACGCCATTCGATTCTATGGACTTTTCTACATATATGTACTAATTTTCAATGTTCATATACAGCTGACCCAATATTACAAGCAAATAATATAAAAATGGCAGCTTGGAAATCTCAGTACACCGTCAAAAACTCGACCAGCCTGTATTTTTCTAAAAAGTATTTTATTCCCTTAAATCTAACCCGCTGATTACGGGAAAAATAATTAAAAAATTCCAAGGGCCTTACTTTACAAGATACCAATTTTTATTTTGATTAGGATTCTTACAAGTTTTTTTAACTTTGGCGGAGTATAACTAATTAACGGTACAAGATACATTGATGCCCGTTACACCATTCGATTCTATGGACTTTTCTACATATATGTACTAATTTTCAATGTTCATATACAGCTGACCCAACATTACGAAGCAAATAATATAAAAATGGCAGCTTGGAAATCTCAGTACACCGTCAAAAACTCGACCAGCCTGTATTTTTCTGAAAAATATTTTTTTCCCTTAAATCTGACCCGCTGATTACAGGAAAAATAATTAAAAAATTCCAAGGGCCTTACTTTACAAGATACCAATTTTTATTTTGATTAGGAATCTTACAAGTTTGTTTTACTTTGGAGGAGTATAACTAATTAACGGTAAAAGATACATTGATACCCGTTACACCACTCGATTCTATGGACTTTTCTACATATATGTACTCATTTTTAATGTTCATATACAGCTGACCCAATATTACGAAGCAAATAATATAAAAATGACAGCTTGGAAATCTCAGTACACCGTCAAAAACTCGACCAGCCTGTATTTTTCTAAAAAAAGTATTTTATTCCCTTCATTCTGACCCGATGATCTCAGTTGTTACCTAACAACTATCTTAGTGAATTAGGCCGTTTGTTTTCAGATAAACGCATTTTTAATTAGCGATCCCAAAATATACAAAAATGTTACGGGTATGTTGTTAATAATTATTATTACAAATATTATCAACCTATCTTGGCCAAAACAGTAACTAAATATCTCTTGCGCAACCATCCCAGAGTCCATAAAAGCAGCTGAGGCAACATAACGAGCAAGAACAATGGTTCATCCGAAGCGAAACAATTCATCGTGGTGGTATGGAACTGTTCTTGTGGTCAGTACACGAAATTTCATTTCGAAATTTAATTTGGTTATCTGCTGTCCAGTTGCACATTGCGATCCGAGCTGGCCGTGGTCACTTCCACTACAAGAATTGCGCGTCGTGCTCTTTTTGTTTTCTAAGAAAATTAAATCTACTTGGTTGAATGTTTTGTTACTTTTTCTTGCAAAACTTTTCTCATCGATATTTTTTCTCTTTGATTTCATTCCTCTTCAATTATTGTTTACAATGTTTTTTCCTTACAATGGAATTTTTTGTTGAATCAAATATAAAGTTTTTACACATGTGTAATATAATAATGTAATTAACATCGGTGGAACATGAGGCAGGAATTCTATTTCTCTGCTGACAATTTTTACTTGTATTTATGTGGTGCTATCCGTCGCCACAAACACATTACTATTATTTTTGCTTTATCTGCATTCAGTTATTCTATGGGGCATTCACGTGACTGTTTGTCTTGACCAATCAAAACTTATTGTTTACCTGCCATATTGAAGGTAAAAGACGTCAAATCTTGAGTCTTGGTCCAGCGTCTAATTCAAGTTGATATTCGAGTCGGACTTCAATTACCATTTACCTTCCGCTATCCTTGATAAGGGAGGTATTGGGATCGTGCTAAAAATCGAAAATCGAGATTTTGGTAAATGAACACGTTTTAAGATCCCTAGAATCCGATTTTAACATTTGTACGATGTGGTATGTGTACATGTGTGTACAATGGCGGATTTAACGGTAAGCAAAGGGATACTTGCTTCCTAGCCTCTCGTCAGAAAGGGCCTTCGGGTTCTTATCTGGAAAGGCGTCAGGTCCCCATCAAACAAAATTTATAAATATATTTTCAATAGATGAACAAAATAAAAGTATCCAAGTTAATATTATTGGTTACAAGTAAAAAAATCGGATGTGGCCACCACATTACCTTACGCAAGATCATGGTCAGATCTATGTATATTGTAAAAATTACACACAGAGATTTTCTTGTAAAAGATTCCATATTTCACGTACATTATTTTCAGTTCTATGAATTTTGTACAAATTCCATACAGAAAGTTTTTTTGTTAGAGATTATACCATTAAAATTATAACATAAACATACTGTCAAATGCACTTGACACTGACATTTGTCAATCAGAATTTTCTTAATACAGTAAGGGCCGGTTGTACAATCACAGTTTAAACTATGTTTATTACAAATCCATGGTAACGCATAAAAATCTTGTTGTACATCAACGGTTTACTGACTATACTTAGTTTAAAACCACTCTACTTTTGTTAAACGCACGTGATCGACCGTTTAAACTACAGGTAAACTTAGTTTAATTTTAAACTGCCGATATCTTAAGCTGCAGTTTAAACTGTAGTTGTACAACCGGCCCTAAATGTTTTCATGGTTATAGTACAACTTGCTGCTTTATGAAATTTAATTTCTTTATGAAGAATAAAATGTAATCAAATTTTGTAGAGAATAAAATATTCTTTAATATTTATAATAACATTAAATGTGAAAAAAATATATTTAACACCATTTTTTCAAGAAAAATTGTTAAATCTTCAAATTAGGGTACTTCTGGTCAACCAATTGTAACCAAAATCTAATCAACTCTTCATATAGATATAAAGAATACGCAAAAATGATCATTTTTGGAAAGGTGGTATTGAAGTTTTGCTATCCGAAAAAATCGTCACACACACATACATACATCCATCCATCCATACATACATACATACATATATACATACAGACATCATCGTAAAAATAGTAAAATAGCATTCTAGGGAACCTAAAACGTGCTTATTCATTAACAACACCATCGATTTTTTTGACCAGACAATACCTTCCTTACCTAAAAAGTGACGGAAGGTAATAATATTGATGCAATTTCACCATAAAGCGATTTAGTTTTTAGTCGCAAATGTGAAGTGCTCATTCTTAATATTTAATTTAATTAATATGTGGCGCGTAGGGATGTATTCGATCTTTAGCTTTGGCCCGACCCGATTTCGAGGCGATCATCGAGTCGGGTCTATTTTCATTTTCGGGCCGATCATTTGGCAAAGTTGCGCCGAGTCGGACTTACCATATTGACCTTTACTTTAAGAATTTAAGACCTAAAGCCAGTACCGATTTCGAGTCAGTTTTTTCTTCTAGGGCTTTATGAATTTTCTCAACTGTAAATCATCTTGTACCTCGTAGATGTCAGAACCGAAATTAGGTGGAGGAGCAACAATTATAAAACAATCACATTAAATCAGAATTAAATTCCCACTTTGCAATCTTTTCACAATGATAAATAACCTGTCTTTAATTCTCGTTATGTATATAAAAACAATAAATTTTAATAACAGTCCTTTATTAAATTTTCTCTCTCATATTTCATGTTTCCGTGCGGATGTAAAACAAAAGTAACTGTTTGTATAGAAAACATAAGACAAAATCAAAGCACGCACGTCATATTTTTCACTCGCACGGCACACTAATGTTCTTAACAAAGACAAATGAATTCTAGTGCCTGTTATGTCCACAATACTGGGTAATTTATATCAATGAAAGAAGTACGTGTATTATACCCCATTTATATGCTATTTAATTAGTTACATTGCTTAATGAAACTATAACAGTCAATGCAACATTCCTGAATATTACACTTTAATTTCCAAAATACAAATTTGAGTGACAAACAGTAGGGGAAGAGTAGTACATTATTTTTCATCTTTATGTACACTCAATTAAATACTTTCTGTTTCATATTTGAACTGAATATTTAAGTGACCATATACTTTTATTTCCAATATATAAATTTGAGTGACAATCATTAGGGAAAGAGTAATACATTATTTTTCATCTTTATGTACATTCAGTTAAATACTTTTTGTTTCATATTTGAACTGAATATTAAGGAGACCATATACTTTAATATCCCGAGTACAAATTTGAGTAACATGTATTAAGGGGAAGAGTAATACATTATTTTTCATCTTTATATGTACACTCAATTAAATACTTTCTGTTTTATATTTGAACTGAATATTTAGGAGACCATATACTTTAATTTCCAGAATACAAATTTGAGTAACAAAGAGTAGGGAAAGAGTAATACATTATTTTTTATTTTTATGTACACTCAGTTAAATACTTTCTGCTTCATATTTGAACTGAATATTTAGGGGACTATATACTTTAATTTCCAGAATACAAATACAAACAGTAGGGGAAGAGTAATACATTATTTTTCATCTTGAAGTACACTAGAGATATATGAATTCCATTGATAAAAGACATGTACAATTCAAATGTGATAAACCTTTTAGAAAAAAATACATAAATTTCAATTTTGAATTATCTACACCAATCAGATTATTTAAAATTTTATACAAGTTCAAACTACTGTCTTTAATTATACAAATTAAATTAATAGAACATTACAGCAACGAGTACAATTAATCACGACAATCTTTTCTTTTACGACACTGTAACTGTAACAATTCGTTTCTAGTGAATTTGTAACTCCAGTCGTAGCAAACGGAATACATTTTTGTGTCGTTTGAAATAAAATGGCAGAAAACGCAACGGAGAGATGTAATTCTAGAAGTTTACTAACAACATTATACGTTAATGGAAGTACTTAACAAGATAACGAGCTAGAAACACGGCTCCACCATTAGTGAGCTTTTAGTTTTTTAAGGTTATGTCATACATTATTAAACAGTTCGTCAGAATGAGTTAACTGTGAATATTAAATTTCCTTGTTTTCGAATATTGTGAAATTTGATTTTTCTATGCATTATGCACCAAATTGGTTACAGCGGCACCATAAAATAAATTATGTGTGCAAAGAGAGAAAATTATATAGAGGCAAAATGCAACAGAAATTCATTTCATCATATTTAAGTATATCGACTTAACTCTAAAAATAACTATAAATACATTACTTATGAATACATGTAAATATACTACATATATAAAAATAAATGAAATAGTCGATTACTGATAAAAATTACATACCGAGAGTTTTTTTTTATCAGTGGACATGGGCGTATGTCATTATAGTTACATTTAAAATGATTGACAGCAATGTATTATTATGCTTTTTTAAAACAGAACATAGGGAGTTGTCAAAATCATCAAACTGTCATCTTCCAAAATGATTTATGAAGAAAAAGTTCAAATTATAATGTAACGTTTTTATTTATTTGGGTGAAGTGTAAATATTAGACAATTATTATTAATTAAAATAGAGGTTTATTAAACTATAATTAAATATTAAAAGATAATTAAAAATAACTATTACTAATATTAAACAATTAAGACTAAAACTATAATTAACTAGATAACTCTAACACTATTTATTTATTTATTTAACCAATTAACACTAGTATTTATTTCCATGATATTACTAATTATTTATTTCACTACGCGTTCCAATCTTAGACTGCCGGTCTGTTGCAGACTCTTGTATACTGTTTACGCGACAGTTATATCACTATACATGCATTTATATCGCGTTCAACTGTCCGCCTACCGACCTTCACAGCGTCTATATACTCAACTGACTCAACAGCGTCTGTATATTCAATTGTTCGCACAGAAGTCATACCTTTCACCTCGCTGTCTGTTTATTTATGTAACTAACTTTCTCCTTCCACAGCCTCAGTATCACCAACTATCCGTATGCCATAATTCTTGAACACCAATGCCGAGTATCCACTCCAACTCGCCGTTACTGTCCTTGTATACCTAGCTTCACAATACTCGTCAACACTACCGAGTATTCACTTCCACAGCTATCCCAATATACTAGTAACTTCCAGACACGCCGTTAGTGTCCTCATACACTATAGCTTCCTAATACTCGTCAACACTACCGAGTATTCACATCCACAGCTATCCCATTATACTAGTAACTTCCAGCGTACCTACTCCTCTACGATACTGATGTGTTTCTTACTAAGACTTTATTCTCTAACACTCCATGTGAATGTCTCTATGACTGTCCCTATGTAACTAACTAACTCGACATAGCTGCGTCACTTTCATTACCATTACCTTCCAGAAAAGCTCTAGAATGTTCGACCGCATAAAAACAATGTACACAAAAGGTTCAGGTGACCAGAATTAATAAAACACATTGCGACTCGTCTGTTTACGTCGCCCGGATGCTAGCGCGATTATGTCACCGTTAAAAATAGACACTCGCTTACAGGGGCGGCGACGGCGGGCGTTCCACTTTACAATAACATTGTATAAGTCCAAAATGAGTCTAAGTCAAGTTTCCGTTTATTTGCTCTTACTTTTAATAAGCGACCTAGGCCAGCAACCGATTTGAATTTGAATTCAAACTATAAACTAGCAACAATACTTCCGGCACTAGTTTTGTGATTAGTGTAACAGTTTATCCTCTTTAGTGTTTAATGTAATAAAAAATAGATTTGTGTACGGCACACAGGATGATAATGTAATACTACAATTCCATTATGTAGATTAATAAGGCCAGGATAAATATTTATCATTTGAATATCCGTGCATTAATAACCACAAAATGTCATTTGAACTATATTCATAATTGATAATTTAATTAATTCGAGCAAAATATACCTGTCCTATTACAATAAGTAAATTAATATAGTGCTCATTAAACTTGCGCTTGCTTTTGATATCACTAACGATTAATTAATTTCAATATACTCTCTTGCTGTCGGCTTTAGGTTGTAGGTTTTCAGGAGTTCAAGACCACAGTACAGTTCTTAGAAAGCAGCGTCTTAGTGTCATATGTAACGCACAGAAAGTGGGAGAATTACACAATTGTGAATGAAGTTATTGTTTAGTGTGAAGCCAGAGTAATTAATCATGTTGAATGTTTTTGTATTCAGGGATGTAGGCGAAATATTAATTAATGATCATATGTGAAAATTAAATTATATGAATATTACAGAATATTCGCGATGCTACTTAATGCTTGGAAAAAATTTATTAAAAATTATATACCTTGACAATGAAATCATGAACATGGTTACTTCTAAATGAATGATACAATTCTAAAATTTTGCGGATAATTCAGGTATGAAATTTTTGCATGAATTTAAATACTGGACTAGGAAAGCACAGAAATATATTACTATATATGGCTGAAAATAAATAACCGACTAGGGTAACTGAATATCAAAACAGGATTGCGTTTAAAATATTTTAAACATTTTTTATATATGTTGACTATAAGAAAATATTTTGATCTTTAAGGTGCATTCACAAATGAAAATTAGGTTTAGATTTATGGGTTATACTTTCAATTTAAAGATTTTGGCCACATATTATGTAATGATTCCATTCACACTTCAGAATTTAGTGTCTCTAAATCCAAATCATAAAGCTAAACATTACTAGGTCCAAACTTTAGGTTTATGATTTAGTTTGACGTCACGAACTTCACCAGTGAGAACGAGTCTGAAATGATATAGATATATACACCCATCTTTATTTAGTATTCACATGGTGGATTCGTCTTTTAAACAAATGCGAGAACATGGAGACTGTCATAACTTAATTGCTGAAATATAACCAATAATGCCAAGCGAATGACAGTTTCACGGCGCATAGGTGTCTGACTGCTCTACCGATATTTTAATCTTGTGTTATGAAGCATTTACCCAGATATCTGTATATATCAAAACTAATTTTCAGGTAATTTAAACTTACATTTATGAATGACTTACTTAAACCTATACAAAAACCATAAACCTAATTTTCAATTTTTAAACTATTTAGTTTGGCAATTCTATGAAATAGGATTATTTTTAATTTCCTCTAATAGTAATTCCGACTCGAGGGTTGCTTATACCTGAGACCAACGAACTAGAATTTGCGGTATTAAATTATTTAAATACATCCCTGAATCCTGTTACTAAGATCATTTTAAATGCCTCCTGGTATTGAGTACAATTCTAATGTAACAGAATACATAAGAGTCAGTTTCCTTTCAAATCAAATATAGGGAAATGTTTCTAAAGAAACAATATCTATTAAATAATCTAAACGTCAGCTTTCATTCGCTAGTTATACTATAAGTGGGGCTCCCCACTTACTACTCGCAATTGTTAACAAAGTGTAGACAGATTGGATATACTAACCCAGCAAATCTGCTAGGTAAGTTGGGTCAGTTCAGGATCAGTTCGGGGTTCTGGGTTACTTAAATTATCAGCTAAACACAACTAACCTACCAAGTTACTCGAAAAGTCCCAAATAAATACGGCCAAAGTATCCACAATGTAGAATAGCTAGATACCTACTCATCTACTAGCTCAAAATGTCACTGACAGTTACATTTGTTTCAATAATATTCTACTTTGTTTAAGTTGATTATAAAATTATCAACGTGTAATAATAGTAAATTTGAATGGCAATATTAAAGAATTTCTATCCACTTGTTTTTCTATATAAATGTTTCAAATTTGCTAGGAATATTTTTCAATCCTTTATATACAAGTGTTAACAAATTTTGATCGATATCTCAACGTGCTCTGGAGATATAGAGTTTCTAACAGATATTGTAATAACTTTCGTTATGGTTGTTTCCTCAGTAATAACGTATTATTTTCTCCAATTATTTCTCATCATCCCTACAATCATACTATCAGTCAAGTAATACCAATAAATTTATAATTCACAAAATCCGTTTCCCCATATATCATATCAAGTTAAATTATTCCGCTGTCTATGTGTACGTGTCTCGTTTTCTGACAATAAAACGCTAGACTACGCTAGGAAACATTTTGAGAAGCGCAACTAAAATACATGTCAACATACATAAGCAATATCAAAATATATGCACAGTATCCCGGTGCAAAAAAGAGAAAACTCCTTCTATCACAGCGGTCCATAATGTGTTATTTACGATGTGCAATTTTTCACACTCGGCGACACATCAGGGCCGTACGAAGGGGTATAGGTGCGCCCGCGCCGTCATGTGATGTATGTTTGTTTATTGTTATGTCGCAGCCTTCCGGCCTATAAATGTTCCAATAATGGATTTCCGGGACCTTTTCACAAAGGAATCAAATTGGAATGTACTCAAAAAGAAGCAAATTTTGAATAAGTGGGCGCAAACAAGAAAAGAATTGAATTTAAATTACAACGTTTTTCATTTTTTAAGGCCTACTTATCAGAAGTAATATCACAAAACCTCCTGATTTTATCGATAAATTTTTATTTTGCACTATTTTTTTTCTTAGCAACAAACACGAAAGCAAACTGCATGGTAAATCCCGACTCCGAACGATTTTTGCCGATGAGCGGTTCGCAAATTCCTACCAACTTAAACTTATTAGAAATTCTTCTAAAATATTAAACATCTTCAAATAGACTTAGTTCTCATTTTTACTTCCCGCTACCCTTGGTATAGGGATCGTGCTAAAAATCGCATATCAAGATTTTGATATGTATAAATGACCACGTTTTAAGGTCCGTAGAATCCAATTTTAACATTTTCACAATGATGTGTGTGTGAATGTGTGTGTGTGTGTGTGTGTGTGTGTGTGTGTGTGTGTGTGTGTGTGTGTGTGTGTGTGTGTGTGTGTGTGTGTGTGTGTGTGTGTGTGTGTGTGTGTGTGTGTGTGTGTGTGTGTGTGTGTGTGTGTGTGTGTGTGTGTGTGTGTATGTGTGGATCCTCCACTCTAACTCAAATACTATCATTTAGAAAAATTTTAAACCTTGTATTTCGAACTTTTTCTATAATGGAAAGTACCTTTTAGATTTTGGTGTAAATCGGATAACCGGAAATGGCACTTTACTAGAAGCTCAAAATAGTTTTTCTTCGAAAAATACCTTTAAATGTTATTTTTTCGACATTAATGTTATAAAAATTAAAGATTATTAAATTTCTACAGATTTGCATTAATACTTTTTCTATATATTTTATGGATAAATTTATAAAATTACCTATAATTTAAATCCCGGAATCTACGTTTTAAACAAATAAAACTCCTTGGTTGCGCAGTTATTCAAATGTATGTAACTGACAGATAAATGTCACTGTCAAAGAACTAATCATTTCAAATTAATAATAGTAATGTTTTCAAAAGAAAAAAGTAAATAGAACAATAGGAAAGGAAATCAATACAGCATATGTAAATATGTAGGTATGTATGTATATAAATAAAAATTAATGATTCGCAAAAAGTATAAGCTAATTCTCATTTTTGTATTAGTGAAATCTATTTTTTCCCGGTATATCATGAGTGTCCCCGGGGCTCTGGGTTCGAATCCTACTAAGGCATGTGTGTGAATGTGAACCCACTCTGTGATTGGGATTTAATCCTGTTGTGGGGTTTAAGAAAAGGTAGTTACTTGGATTAGATTAGACTATATTTTAAGAAATAAACTACCAAAATTAGAGTAAAATTCGCTAATCCAAAAATAAGGATTCTTATTCTTATTTGTGACTCGGGCGGTACATGGCGGGAGGTATTGTGTTAGCCACACCAGATTTTTTTATCCGAAATTTTAACTCGTATTAAATAAGTAATATCGTTTCTTTTTAATAATGACCTATTTAAGAACAAGATATTTCTACTATTAAATTGGCTGTTGTTTGACATTTCACATAAAACATTTGGTAAACACCATTAGTTGATTATAATTTTATATCTCTGTCTTTGTTGATATATAGAGTAATATTTCTACGGAAGTTTAACTCATCTATTGTGAATGAAACCGTCAGTATTTGAAATCTATGAGACATTAACCGCTGGGTGGGTATGATTTTCCCACAATTAATTTGCGTATTAATGACTGAGTCGCAATTTACAAGTACCGAAATGGTTCCCGGGCCGCGGCCGTAAATCAAGCAAACCTCAGTTTTCAAAGAGATCAGCTCATCCCATTTTCGGTAAATCAGAATTAAAGTTTGCCTATAAATAAAGCCGCTTGGTATTGCGAATGGGATGGTCCTCTATTGTTTTTCGAACCGCGTTGTTCTGTCATATTCAGTTATTTATTCCGATGTTAATTCGACAATCATTTCCAGCGGCCATGGATGGGGCAACAATTAAAATATGCTCACTCTACATCATTTATGACAACATTGATTTATACAATTGTGAGCTATACAATCAGAAAAACTAACATGTTTGTTTCAAATACATTTTTGGTGGAGATCTCTCTGTAAAACTGTAATTCAAATGACATAGGCACACATGTTGACTAGTGAAAATTTATCTATTGAAATCTCATTATTAAAGTTAAATTTCAATAATGAGTAAATTTATTGATATTACTTGTCTGTTAGTATGATGGGAAATAATTGGAGCTGCAATTGCGAAAACAATGCTTATTAAATAGTAATTTAATTAACTTTTCTACGTTTCGATTCCAAATGAATCTTAACCGTCCCTGATGATGATTTATTTGGAATCGAAACGTAACGCATGTCCCAAAAGTTTTGTCACAAATTTGTTTAAAACATTTTAAAAAGTAATAATGGTTTTAGGGCAATTTTTAAGAATAGATATAATTTACAGCTTATTATATTACAAGAGGTGGTCTCCTGTGGATCCCTGTACTGCGACCTGTAGATCTATTGTACCCTTCAGGTTTACTCCTATTCTAGAAGTCCTGTTTGTTTAATAAACTCCAGGGTTTTCTTCAGATCTAAATCTTTTAGCATATCCTGCTGGATCTTTTCTGCCCCCAGGATATATATCTGCTGCTCGTAAAGGCTTCACAGTGGCATATAAGGTGCTGAAGGGTTTCTTCCTCTTCACCACACCCCCTGCATGTTGGTTCTTGTGTTAGTCCCATCGTGTGTAGGTGTTTGTTTAGTAGACAGTGTCCTGTTATTAATCTATCTTGTTTGCTCATTAGAAGTAAACGTTCCGTTCTTTTCTTGGTTGGTTCATTTAGGAAGAGCTTTGAGTGTCTCTGCTCTGGTGACTCCAACCAGTGATTCTTGTGCCATTGATTCAGCAATGTTTTGAACCTTATATATCTATGGTCTGAGAGCAATGGCTCCTCTAGAACATGCCAGATTTTCACTGTAGTACATGCGTATACAGACCCTATTGTTATGTCAATTACCTCCCTTCGTGTTTTTGTTACGAAGGTCGGTTCATTACCTTTGTTTGCTACTTTTAAATTGTTTGTAATTAAACAAATTAACAGCTTAATAAACAACAAAATATTTATTTTAAATTAAATGTAAAGGTCCATAGTCTTCAACAATACGCAGTCTTCTGAAAACATCTCGCATGAAGCCTTGGACCGTTGTAACATGAATCTCGAATTTTTCTAAAAATCCGCCGTCTTAATTGTTGCTCGTTTTCGGCTTCCCAACCTCCATCATACACTTTTCGAGACAAAATGGCCCAGAAATCTTCAATTGGCCGAGCCTACGGTAAATTTGGGTTGTCGTTTTTTGGCACAAAAGGTATGTTGTGAGCATTCAGCCAATTTTGAGTTTCGCGTGCATAATGGCAGGAAGCCAAGTCCGGCCAAAACATAATATTATCTTGAGCATGATTCTGGTGGATAAAATTGTTAATATAACTTTGACTGTCCACCAATTGATATCGCGCACCAAACTAAAACTTTATCAGCAAATTTAGCCTTTGGCTTGTATTTTATATCGTCTGGACATGCTTTTACATTGTCTGTGTAAAAACCGTCGTTTCCTTTAATTTCGGAATTACTTTGAGTAAAGTACTTTTCATCATCTATGACGATGACTTTATTATTTGCAAAATGGGTGCGCCTTAAAGCACGGCAACATCTTGGTATTCTAGCTAACTGATTTGGCGTATATTAAGGACATTTCTTTCTTTTGCGATATTCTATACCTTCTCTCTTCAGTTCTCTGGATATTGTATTCTTGGAAACACCGTAACGCCGTGAAAGTCTTCTCAATGACTGTCCAATTTTATTCTTGGCATTTTCGACTAACTGGTTTGCTCTATGTTCAGTAAACACTTTAGGTCTTCCACTTTTCGGAAGATTTACGCATGGTATACTTTGCTCACATTCTGCTATCGCACGATATATGGTTCTCCGCGACACATTTTGATTTTCAAAAAGTCGGACTTCATTTTTGTCTTTTATTATTATTTTCTAAATTCTATCTCATATATGAAATTTCAACAGACCGTGTTTGTTAGAGACATTCCATATGCAACTTGTTTATTTCTAACAATACTAAATAACGTGTGTTGTTAGATGTGTTATAACTAATTTCTCTCTCTCTCTCTCTCTCAAATGTACTGAGATCAGTAACTTAATTACAAATAATACTCCTCTAAGCATTACTCCAGTTCTGCTACATAAATAAACAACTTAGTTGTCTGTTTTCATTATTTGATCCCTGTACAGAGGGTAAGTAATTAAAACAAATGGAAAATTTTCCGTAGAGTTCCACAAAAATGTCGTTTTCGCAATGTACAATTCCTGAAAGTATCGTTCTATGAGCCATTTCATAATTTTCAGGAGAGCAATAAAACAGCAATAATACTCCCACTTTAATAGCAAAAATTACAGCAAAAATTTGGTAACTGATGTCTTTTTGATTATTTTGGCAAAAAAAAAACAATGCCTTGTACTTAAACGATTCAAATCTTACATTGGTTACAAACATTCTAATAGCCATGTGCCTTAGTGTCTGGTTATGAATCTGGGGACCCGGGTTGAATCCCGATATCGACGCCAAAATTATTTCGAATTTTAAATGGCACAAAAGTAACCCCAGTGGTACACTCTACACGCCAGCAATGAGACCCTGAGCTGATGCCTGATAAACGCTCACAGGGTACGAAAATATCATTATCGAAATCTGTGCAAAGCAGATTGGCATATTCAATTATTTATTTATATTAATGTAAACAAAAGCTTTCTTTATAAAGCTGCTTTTACAGATTATAGAAATTCGATTCCAGTCTCAAGATGTAGAGTAATAAAGAAGTGGCCGTTTTTAGAGCAAAAATGAAAAAAGTTCATCAATCATTATTTATTTATTTATTTATTTACAACCTCCTAACAGGATACAAAGTATCCCAATAACAGGGGCGGGTGGATGCACCAATATTTCACAAAAACAACATGAATAGACACACATTACCTATACAAAAATATACATTCTATTCAATAAGAAAACAACCAAGTACTTACAACAAAAGTAGAAATTGATTTTAGAATATTACAATAAATTTTTACATAAATATTTTTGAATTGACAGTAGCTAAGACTGAAAATATCCATTTTATCATTCATTTTACCTTCGACTTCATTATATATTAGACATAATCGTCTAACTGGATCTCTAGTTTCATAATTATTACTACATAGCCTAGTGCAAAACGTTATATAAAACTTAGAGTCCAACTGAGGAATATTTATTTGTATACGGCTCATTGAATTAACGTCATCTATAACATTTCGTAGTAACCCATGTAAATATAAGCATAAGCGAATCTTACGTCTAGAATCCAATGTTTGCATATTTAAATTTGATAAAGTCACGGAGTAACTGTAAGTAAATGAATTAAAAAGAGGAGAAGATTTTATCGCGCAATATCGTACAAACTTTATTTGTACCCATTCAATTATTGTACAATTTTCTGCTGAATTCAATCAGTAAACGTAAGCCAAATAATACTTGTTGGAATGAAGACAATGATACGCTAGATAGAAACCACGTGTGTTTTGTTTTTGTATGACAGTGAAAGATATGTTGAATGAACTAGGCTGCCAGTGGTAATCTAAATTTGGATTATAATAATGTACTTAATTTTCTATGCTTTGAAATAAATCAATTTATGTGACAATTATTAAATATTAAATGTATTATTATGAACTTCTCAGACGGTATATAGAAATTCTGTTAGAGCGTTTGGATGTTACACTCTTCATTTATATTATCATAAATGTATTGTCAAATAATTAAAACGAATATATTTTTTTCGTGATATCCCACAATAAAATATCGATTTCGCAGTTCACAATTCCTTGTCGCATTGAGATATGAGTTTCCTAGACATAAAATTTAATGTTTATATCGGCGTGAATGTAACACCCCTATAAAATAAGCTTCGTTTTTAAATTCGTAATAAATAAAGTGGCATGACGATAAATAAAACCGCAAAATATTGTCGGAAGCGCTGCGACGACTACAGCGCCACGGACGGCCAAGTGCCGCGAACTGTAAACTGCCTGATAAGGAGGGGGAGGGATCCCATATCTACCCCGAACGCCAATTTACAAACGGCACATTCGTACGAATTGTCAAATTTTTTGTATGGCACTGTTTCATGGTGAAATTCTTCTTTACGATTCAGATGTTAAAACTAATATTGGAAATAATCCTACACAGTCTTATTCTACAGACGTACAACAATACGTATTTCATATATGGAGTGAAACTGGAGCAAGTGAATGAGTTTGTAGAGTGAGGAATATATGTTGTACCTATAATGTCAGGTTGGTAAGAATGTTATTGAATGAGAGAGAGATTTTTTTGGATAATGTTATTTTTATTCTTTCGGGTTTGTATGTATGTATGTATGTATGTATGTATGTATGTATGTATGTATGTATGTATATATTATAAATCTGTTTTATCTCTAAACATACAATTAATTTCCTAGCTTTCACATCAATGCAATGTATGAAACTTTTCCTCTTGCATATTGTTCAGCATACTGATTGAATTCTCGCTTCCGGGTCGATTCCGGGCTCAACTTGGACCGTCGCGGGCGATGAGATCTTGTACAAAAGATACTATCGAAATGCACGTCTATTGAACAAGCACAAAGGCTATTTCCA
Source organism: Harpalus rubripes (assembly GCA_963082715.1). Taxonomy (NCBI): domain Eukaryota; kingdom Metazoa; phylum Arthropoda; class Insecta; order Coleoptera; family Carabidae; genus Harpalus; species Harpalus rubripes. Next base: position 44,310,436 of record OY720461.1, read on the forward strand.
TGTTCAAAGATATCTGTAGATCCCACTCGCGTAAGCTTCGATTATTTGATAATTTACGTTTGTTTTTGCCATTAAAACAAAGCCCAAATACCCAACAATGGAGCCATTTGATCAAAAATCAAATGGAGGGAGAAGTGTATTCACAGAGATAATATACATATAATATAATCTTCACTAACATCTATAACAATGTATACAATTGATTAAAAAAATATAATGTGGCCAGCACATTACCTTCCGTCAGTTCCACATATTTTGTACAAATTCCATACAGAAAGTTTCTTGCACAAGATTCCATATTTTAAGCGCATTACCTTCTGTCAGTTCTATGTATCTTGTACAAAGTCTATACAGAAAGTTTCTTGCACAGGATTCCATATTTCAAGCACATTACCTCCTGTCAGTTCCATGTATTTTGTACAAAGTCCATACAGAAAGTTTCTTGCACAAGATTCCATATTTCAAGTACATTACCTTCTGTCAGTTCTATGTATTTTGTACAAATTCCATACAGAAAGTTTCACGTATCTAAGAGCTTCTATATTTCCATTAAAATATAATATAACACACACACACACACACACACATGTCAAATGCACTTGACACTGACATCTGTCAATCAGCATTTTCTCAATATAGTAGCGGTTTCCATGGTTATAGCGTAGGTAGCTGCTTTATGATATATAATTTCTTTAATAAATAAATAAATACATATATCATCACGGCTTATTACCCATTGCTGAGTGTGCCAATCTGCTTTGTACACAGATAACGGTAATAATGAAATATTTGTACCGTGTGGGCGCTTACCAGGCGTCACCTCACGGGCACTCTGTATCCATTGAATATGAAGTATAAAATGTAATCAAAACGTATAAAGAATAAAATATTCTTTAATATTTATAATACCAGTAAATATAGAAAAATGATATTTAAGTGTCATTTCAAGAAAAACTGTTAAAATCATAAAATTAGGATACTTCCGGTTGAGCAATTATAACCAAAATCTAATTATCTCTTCACATGGATGTAAAGAAAAGGAATACGAAATAATTATAATTTTTTGAATTGTAGTATTTCAGTTATCGGATCCGAAAAAATCGTCACACACACACACACACACACACACACACATATATATACATACATACATACATATATACATACATACAGACATCATCATAAAAATAGTAAAATCTTATTCCAAGGACTCTAAAACGTGCTTCACAATCGAATTTTTTGTCCAAAGACAGTACCTTCCTTACCTAAAGGCGACTGAAGGTAAAAATATGATAATGAAATATGTTAATAAAAAATTATTATTTTGTCACTCCTACCTTTGATATCTATTGAACATGGCCTTAACTTTATTTTCTAGAAGCCTGTAAACTCAAAATTATTCTTCAAATTTCATGTATTCAATGTCTTCCGTGCCTACATACTTATAAGATGCAACTTATAAATAATAACATTGTTTACTTTCGTTTTTGAACCAACAGGTCGATATATTATTAAAATGAAAAACTCGAAAGCAATAAGAAAAAATGTAAATATTTACACCACGGAGAAAACTTTGAAACGTTTATTGATTAAAAAGTGCAAACTTTTCCCCAATTCTCTAATCTAACTTTCAATTAAATTTTTTCAAACCAAACAAATTCTTTAATTTCACCCTCCTTTAAATCATTTTAAATAATATTTCTTCCGCTGAACATAAAGAAAAAAGGCTGGTAAGCTAAATTCCATATTCTGGAAACGCATTTTCCTTTAATAAATATAATAATAAACAACAGAGGTTTTCCTGTTGACAACAGATGTCACCATTGTCGTTATGTCCACAGTAACTACGCTTCAGAAGGAAAGAGAAGATTTCTTTCCTGTTTACAGCACCGCACATGATTTATGCACCTCCTACTGTCCTGCTGTGGTTCGGCGGGGTAAGAGGAGGATCGTTGCTCACTTGTTTTCATCTCCCATAGCCACCGTCGACGAAAATGATATTTATTACTTTAATTATGAACCCGCGATGGGGCAACAGAAGATACATTTCAGCAGGACACTGCAAAAGGATCTTGTGTCGCAGGACTAATATTTCGATGTTCCGTGATACAAATTAAGTGTACCATTTGAATAATTGTGTACTTTGGGTTAATGCTGAGGAAGATAATTGAATTTTTTACATGAAACGTGGATGTCATTTTGTATTTCATTTCGTAATGCTTGTTGCCCTTATATTAATTAATAAGCCTACAGAATGGAAACATTCATTTTTAATAAATGTACCACTTCATTTTTAGCTCGTTTGAGTGCTTCGTTTAAAATTAAACAGACCTAATATATTAAGAATTATTTATAATGTATTTAGTTACTTTATACATCAAATAGGAGCAAATTGGTTAATGAAAAGAACAACAAAATTTCCAAAAATTATTTTTTTATTGTTTCTTCTGTCGCCATGTAGATATAGCATGCTTTAAATTTAAATTTAAAAACAATAAAGGTGCATTCACAAATAAAAATTAAGTTTATGGTTTAGGTTTAAGTAAGTCATTCATAAATGTAAGTTTAAATTAGCTGAAAATTAGTTTTGATATGTACAGATATCTGTGTAAATGCTTCAAAAACTAGATTAAAATATCGGTAGAGCAGTACTCTACAAGACACCTGTGCGCCGTGATACTGTCATTCGCTTGGCAATATGGCAATATTGGTTATATGTACTAATTTTCAATGTTCATATACAGCTGACACAATATTACGAAGCAAATAATGTAGAAATGGCACCTTGGAAATCTCAGTACACCGTCAAAAACTCGACCAGCCTGTATTTTTCTAAAAAGTATTTTATTCCCTTAATTCTGACCCGCTGATTACTGAAAAATAATTTAAAAATTCCAAGGGCCTTACTTTACAAGATACCAATTTTTATTTTGATTAGGAATCTTACAAGTTTTTTTAACTTTGGCGGAGTATAACTAATTAACGGTAAAAGATACATTGATGCTCGTTACACCATTCGATTCTACGGAGTTTTCTACATGTATGTTATAATTTTCAATGTTCATATACAGCTGACACAATATTACGAAGCAAATAATGTAAAAATGGTAGCTTGGAAAGCTCAGTACACCGTCAAAAACTCGACCACCCTGAATTTTTCTCAAAAGTATTTTATTCCATTAACTCTGATCTGTTGATTACGGGAAAAATAATTTAAAAATTCCAAGGGCCTTCGTTTACAAGATTCCAATTTTTATTTTGATTAGAAATCTTACAAGTTTTTTTAACTTTGGCGGAGTATAACTAATGAACGGAAAAAGATACATTGATGCCCGTTACACCATTCGATTCTATGGACATTTCTACATATATGTACAAATTTTCAATGTTCATATACAGCTGACACAATATTACGAAGCAAATAATATAAAAATGGCAGCTTGGAAATCTCAGTACACCGTCAAAAACTCGACCAGCCTGTATTTTTCTAAAAAGTATTTTATTCCCTCAATTCTGACCCGCTGAATAGGGGAAAAATAATTAAAAAATTCCAAGGGCCTTACTTTACAAGATACCAATTTTTATTTTGATTAGGAATCTTACAGGTTTTTTTAACTTTGGCGGAGTATAACTAATTAACGGTAAAGGATACATTGATACCCGTTACACCATTTGATTCTATGGACATTTCTACATATATGTACAAATTTTCAATGTTCATATACAGCTGACACAATATTACGAAGCAAATAATATAAAAATGGCAGCTTGGAAATCTCAGTACACCGTCAAAAACTCGACCAGCCTGTATTTTTCTAAAAAGTATTTTATTCCCTTAATTCTGAACCGCTGATTACGGGAAAAATAATTAAAAAATTCCAAGGGCCTTACTTTACAAGATACCAATTTTTATTTTGATTAGGAATCTTACAGGTATTTTAACTTTGGCGGAGTATAACTAATTAACGGTGAAAGATACATTGATACCCGTTGCACCATTCGATTCTATGGACATTTCTACATATAAGTACAAATTTTCAATGTTCATATACAGCTGACACAATATTACGAAGCAAATAATATAAAAATGGCAGCTTGGAAATCTCAGTACACCGTCAAAAACTCGACCAGCCTGTATTTTTCTAAAAAGTATTTTATTCCCTTAATTCTGACCCGCTGATTACGGGAAAAATAATTAAAAAATTCCAAGGGCCTTACTTTACAAGATACCAATTTTTATTTTGATTAGGAATCTTACAGGTTTTTTAACTTTGGCGGAGTATAACTAATTAACGGTGAAAGATACATTGATACCCGTTACACCATTCGATTCTATGGACATTTCTACATATATGTACAAATTTTCAATGTTCATATACAGCTGACAATATTACGAAGCAAATAATATAAAAATGGCAGCTTGGAAATCTCAGTACACCGTCAAAAACTCGACCACCCTTTATTTTTCTAAAAAGTATTTTATTTCCTTAATTCTGACCCGCTGATTACAGGAAAAATAATTAAAAAATTCCAAGGGCCTTACTTTACAAGATACCAATTTTTATTTTGATTAGGAATCTTACAGGTTTTTTTAACTTTGGCGGAGTATAACTAATTAACGGTAAAAGTTACATTGATACCCGTTACACCATTCGATTCTATGGACTTTTCTACATATATGTACTAATTTTCAATGTTCATATACAGCTGACACAATATTACGAAGCAAATAATGTAAAAATAGCAGCATGGAAATCTCAGTACACCGTCATTACATAATATGCTTCTTTAAATCTAAAGTATAAACCATAAATCTAAACCTGATTTTTATTTGTGAATGCACCTTAAATGTTTTAATTTAGTCCTGGTACTGGTTTGTTATATCCGTGTTGCTTGTAATGTTACTTTATTTACTATTGTTCATTAAAAATTCGAGATATTCGAGAGTCTCGAGTGGAGATCGAGAGAAGGCAAGAAAAAATATGACGAGACGAGATGCAGAGATATCTAGTCTCGAATGTTCGAGACGAGAGTGGATTTTTTCTCGCCGTTTCTCGTTTCGCGGCATCACTATTGATAGAAAGCAAAATTTCCAAAAAAAATTTTTTATTGTTTCTTCTGTCGCCATTAAGATATAGCATGCTTTAGATTTAAATTTAACAACAATAATGTAAAAGTGAAGAATAATAACAACAATTTTTTTATATTACTACTTTTGTTGATGATGGGCTAATATTTTCCCGAAACGTTTGACGTATATCTGTCTGTAATAGATACAACCTGAAACTTAAAGTTAAAATAACATCCCTTGTATTCAAAACACCACAGAAAATAATTTCTCCAAATAATCATCCACCTTCATTTACCCTCAAAATACTTTCTAAATCCTAAAAGGGGACCCTCTTACATCCATTCCACCCCCCATTCCATTCACCAGCAAGTTTTATCTAATTACCTTGTCTATTCTCTGCTATCACCTATTTCTTATTCATGCGTCGCTGTGACAGCATTGGCCACGGCACTATCTCTACAGGGCTATGGCAGGGCGGCGCTCTCTCTGGGGAAATTTTATGAATAAGAAAACAAGAGCGGAAGATTCGCGCGTGGCAGGAATGCTGACAAACATTACGGCCGAGTATCAACGTTCGCTTTACTGCCTTTGTCAAGACGGCTGTGAAAGTCTTTCTCTTCTGTTTGCAAACTCAAGAGATAGAAAGAGTTTCAGATGAGAGATTTGGGAGCATGGGGATGGGGTATAAATAAATATATTAAATAGAGAGATAAACCAAGTTTTATGATACGATACAAGTGGTGCTATTACAAGTTTAAATATATATTAATATAATAATATAATTATAAACAATAGTTAATTATAAAATAATTGCGTAGGCTTCCACAGTCTGAGTCATGAGAAATATTCGTTTTCCGGGAATGGACTGTGTCATATTTTGAGTCAGAGCTCAACGTTTTGCCCGCAGTTGTATGGGGCATCTTCAGGAGCAAGGGGGATAGTACTGTCTTAAACAATGTTACCCGACGTGTCAACCACGCTAGAGGCCGAGTTTAAGCAACAAGAGGGAGAGACTCGGTTTACAAGGTTACCCGACGAGTAAACCACGCTAGAGGCCAAATAAACCAAGTGACGAAAGGAAGGCCGAGAACACAGTTATATACTACAATATTAAGGTCTTTTTTAAACCTCCACAAAAATCTCAGAAATACTCCCCCAAACTAAAGATAAACACGAACCCTTGTCGTCACCCGGTGTTTATAGTATTCCTTGCTCTTGCGGCACAGTATACATAGGTGAAACAGGAAGGAGTGTTCACACTAGATTGTCAGAACACAAACGCTGTCTGCGTAAAGGTATGGTATTAACATCTGCGGTCGCAGAACACCAACACAACACAGGACATAACATCTTATTTTAAAATTCCCGCATTTTAGCTCCTGTCCCTGAGTTTTACAGACGTAAATACAGGGAAACTTTAGAAATATGGAAACATCCTAATAACATCAATCGGGATGATGGCTATTTCTTGAGCCACATGTGGAAACCGGTGATTCTCGGAACCCGACATGCCCAATCTACCATTACGAACTCGATTCCCATTGGTCCTCATTAGCTTAGCTCATCTACCGTATCTTTAGATTAGTATATAACTGTCTTTTCGGCCTTCCTTTCGTCACTTGGTTTATTTGGCCTCTGGCGTGGTTTACACGTCGGGTAACCTTGTAAACTGAGTCTCCCCCTCTTGTTGCTTAAACTCGGCCTCTAGCGTGGTTGACACGTCGGGTAACCTTGTTTAAGAAGATGCCCCATACGACTGCGGGCGAAACGTTGAGCTCTGACTCAAAATATGACACAGTCCATTCCCGGAAAACGAATATTTCTCATACTCTTAATGCGTTAGTAAGACAAAGATGAAGCTACGAGACATGTATCGAAGATAGAATGTGGAAAACCATAAGTAAGACAGAGATAAATATACAATTATTTGTTATTCTGTGGTTCAGAAATCAATGACGTGAGAGTCAAGTAAGATAAATCGGTGTATACCTAAATTAAGTAATTTTCGTAAGTACATTTTATCTAGTATATTTGTGAAATGTTTCTACTATTTTTATTATTTATTGTAGATTAAATATTTCATACTTATTTTTCTACTCTCTGTTTCCAATTCATTTAACATTTCTATTTATTATACATACGATTCAGAACAGTGAAATAAGAATACGAAGTGCGTAGCAACTACAAATGAAACAATTGTTATAATATAATAAACATCTAAAAAGAATCAACATCTTACAAAAGTTAAAGTAACAACCGAAAGATCAAATATTCCTGCAGAAACAAGGTTAGGCCTTTTGCATCTCTCCATAATGATAATCAAAAATTTCTTGACTTTTGTGCTGCATTTGTACCATTTGAGTTCGTAGCAACTGTCACTTATAGTGGAACTCTAAAATGAAAAAGTTTTAATAAGGATTTAAAATAATTATGTACTGAAAATATACCTCAACTATAACATGGTGACCATTGAAACAGTACAGAGAGACTTGGAATACCATTATAACAAAATATAAGCAGACGCTCATGAATTTTATGCTTGCAACAGGCAGCTGAAAATATTAAATTTTAGTGCTGCTTCAGGGTACATTTTTAATACGATAAATCCACATGGAAATGAAGTATTTGATCAATCATAATAAACAAATCTGTGTGTTGCAACTGATATTTCATTTCAATAATTATCAATAAAAATTTATTTGAATTTATTGCTGAATATAGGGCATAACAATTAATAAAATGTATATGTATATACTCAATTAACACAATTCAAATATTTGCAGTTTTTTAGCAAGTACATTTTTTACAATGCATTACATGAAAAATTTTTGTATTTATGTTTCACGTATTGAAAAACAAAATTTTGTTTTATGTAAATATATCAATAAAAACGTGTGATTAGTTTAAAATTACAGAACAACTATGTTTATATACGAAACCATTTTCGCTATGCTACTTTTGTCTTTCACTTTTACGACTCGAGTGTCAATGAAGTTCGGATCCCTTAAGTATACTTTAAAATTCTTTTCAAAGAATTTTAAATATTTATTTTCCCCAAAATTCGTACATATTGACATTAGACATCAATGAAGATGAGTATTTTTTTCAAACGCGCTAAAAATGGATGTCATTTTTATATAAATTATCATTATTTTTATATTAATTAAAAATCTGATGTGCCCAACACAATACCTTCCACCATTCAATTTTTATTAATTCAAATATACATACTTACATATTTACTTATGCTGATAACTGTATTAAGTTCCATTTCATATAACTATGGTTCTATTTACTATTGTCTTTTTAAAACTATTATTAATTTGAAATGCTTAGTTATTTGACAGTGACATTTATCTGTGAGTTACATACATTTGAGATATGAACTGTGTAACTAAGGAGTTGTGTTTGTTTAAAGCGTAGGTTTTGTGATTTAAATTATAAATAATTTTATAAATTTATCCATAAAATATATAAAAAAGGTATTTATGCAAATCTGTAGAAAATTTAATAATCTTAAATCTCGAAAAAATAACATTTAAATGTATTTTTCGGTTCTCCGGTTATCTGATTTACACAAAAATCTAATGGCTTGTTTCCATATTAGAATAAGGTAAAAATACAATGTTTCAAAATTTTCTGAATGATAGTATTTGAGTTAGAGTGGAGGATCCACACATACATACACACAGACATCATCGTGAAAATGTTAAAATTGGATTCTCTTTAAAACATAGTCATTTACCAAAATCTCGATATGCGTTTTTTAGCACGATCCCTATACCACCCTTACCAAGGGTAGCCAGAGGAAAAAGTCTTTCATAATTTTTAATTTTTTGGAAGCAAGTGTTTGAGTTTCAAACTTAACAGACTATAATCCTGAAATGGATAGTAAATATACGATTTTGCCTCTAATAGCTATTAACATACCTAGGAATGTTATGCACATCATAACTGTCGCAGATGTAAGTTTGATTTTAAGACATCTAAGGCTTGTTATGATTAATAACATCCGTGGTTTGTTCAATAGTTTATCGGTTTCATAAAATTAAGACATTATTGATAAATATCATTTTTTGAAATTCTCTCATTAATGCAACTTTCAGATTGCTGTGGTTAACAGAACAATTATTTTGATATATGTCAATATGACAAATATTAAAATTATGTGCTTTATTCCTCATATTTATCACTTTAGAATAAAGTAGACCGTATTTAGAACAATAGGCTAACGTTATCTGTATGTATAAATGAAGTGCATTATGTTTGCATTTTATTTTATTTTCATTTTGTAGACCGTTTTTGACAAGTCATAATATTACCATACAGATACAGTTATTACTTAGTTACCAGCCTACTTTTGTATATGTAAACAATAGAATAATATCCTGAAACCGGTAAAACAACTAATTTATCTAAATTTCGATTACCAATCTATTTTAATACGAAAATCTTTCAATGCTTTCCAGTCATCATCATTTTTCATTGAATTTGCGAAACAAAGCTATAAAGTTGCTAACACTCCCTATTTTTTTATAACTAAGTAAATTACTTGTTGCTACTATTATGGCGACCGTTACAGAAGAAAACATAAACCGTAATTAAAAGTGCTGAGAATATTTTATTTGGTGACAAATCAAATCAGTAATTTCAGCGTCACAATAATTATTGTTGCTAATGTATAGTTATAAATTGTGAATAAAATTTATATTTACCACAATAAGTTGTAAGCCGGTCATACATAAAGTAATAGCACATGCCAGAAACTGTATCAACATTCCAGGATTATAGATATCTTGAACTTTGGCAAAAATACTGAAATAAATTATTTTAACCTTTATTTTCTATAAAAACAAGAACTTTTACTTGCTGATAGCTTCATGGTGTTGCACACATCTTACTAATGTTGCAATCAAAACATTTTCAGTATTTTCAGGTAACATTTCAAGCCCATCTTCATTATCTTCATAATGTGTTTCAACTTTTGCATCATCTATAGCATTTTTCAAATTGTCTTTTAATATTTCAAGCTGCACACAGCTTATATTCATAAAAACTGAAGGCAGTAGGTCTATACTGACATTTATAATCGAGCATATAGTTATACTAAACATTTGAAAGAGATATGCGCACGTATAGTTGAATTTATTGTTCCGTATGTCAAATGGAAACCACCCATCAGCTGGGAGAAATACCTCAGAGTCGACTTGGGGATATATACTAAATAATGCTAAGTAACCAAAGACACTGCATATGAAAAAGCGACAATAAAAATATGCTCTCTCAGTCCACTTTTTTATATAGTCTTCGTGGTAGATTTTAGTTGTAACAAAAAGAGGATCTTCTAAACTGTTTAATAAGTCTTCAAATTTGCGTCTTTTAATAGCAAAAAATGTAACTTTAGTTAAATAAGTTAAGGTGGTAGAGCATATATAAACAGAATCAGCGGCACTAGCCAAATCATTCAACGAAGAATATAAACTTATCACTAGTGATAAATTGACTACATATGATATTGTTATTGAAAAATATCTATGGAATTCTTCTAGCAAAAAATATTTGCCCTTAATTGTTGGCCATAGACCCATCGAACCTAAAAGATACTTCGGATATTTTACAAATTGTTCTATAAAGTTATTACCAGCTTTATACAACATTTTGACTAATAGCTAATAAAATCGAAGCAGTGATTTTATACCTATTTACTTATGTTTTCATTCACAAAAACTAACCCCTAATTAGGATAAATACCAATTAGATTCTAATGATAATGTTACCAAAATTTAATTACCTATACATGTCAATGTTCACATTCATGAATAATTGATATTTTAATTGGATACAAAATCTGTACCAATTCAAAAAAATATGAAATATTAACTATTGATAGACAATCAAAGTAGATATTAAATTACTTGATTCGTTGCTATGGTGACGGTATATAAACACTGATATTACTCTATTTTTAATGAATTTAATAGTATATTTGGGAATTTGGGAATGTTATTACTTAGTTTACTTTTGTTGAAATTGAAAAAGGTGATGGCAGAAAACTTGAAATGAATTTGAGATAGACTAGATGTTAAAGGCATTACAAATTCGAATATTTTAAACACCTTATAAACCTTAGGTAGGTTTAGTTTTACTATAAATGACCCGTGTTCTAATTAAAAATTAAAATATTATGATTATATATTAATGGTTCATACTTATATTTTTTGGTTGTTACAGCTCCATTTATAGTCAAAAATGTTTTTTACTATTATAGTAAACAAATTAATTAATAATTTTACCATACCTAACCTTCTATCCATATTATTTTGACCTTAAAGTAATAAAATAATAAATAAAAATAAATTTTATATCATCACGTTCGGTATTATATTATTCATATCAGTAAAGCATAAATAACTACATCTTTATTATATGCTCATATATATCTTTCAAACATACATACAAGAATTTATCCTTAAAAATAATTTATTCCTGTCACAAAGTCCAAAAATCTAAAAAAAAATCAAAATGATCAAATTTCGGCTCAAAAAATAATAATTCAGATTTTCATACACGTTTATAATCCTTAATATGTTCATTCCAAATTTTGAAACCGCAGGTCGATATCTCTTTTTGTTTCCGAGATATTCGTCCTTAAAATTTTACTCAAAACTGCTCATTTTTGGGCTATATCCCAAAAATGGTCATTTGTACACCTCTGGCGATATCACCATTAGATTCTACGAGCAAAATTACATAAGCATACCAATTTTCATAATTTTTGAACAACTATTACAATCTCCAGAAGGAAAAGTCTGAAAATGCTGAAAAAAGGTGTACCCCTTGAGATTTTTTCAGTTTTTGACGATTTTAAAGAATGTTTAATAAAAAATGTATCCGTTGGAATATTTTGATGAAAATTGGTATACTTATGTTTTTTGGTACGAGGAATTTACTGGTGAGGTCGTTGAAGGTGTACCATACACCCATTTTTGGGAATAAGGGTGTAGTGGTTTAAAAAAAGGTTGAAATATTGAAAAAATAAAAAAATCTGAAAATTTGTTTTTAAGTAGTTTGATGGGTGTAGATTTAAGGTTTTAAAACCAGAGGTCGATATCTCTTTTCGTTTCTGAGATATTCGTTCTTAAAATTTTTCTCAAAACTGCTCATTTTTGGGCCATATCCCAAAAATGGTCATTGATACACCCCTCACGATATCACCATTAGATTCTACGCGCAAAATTACATAAGCATACCAATTTTCATAATTTTTGAACAACTATTACAATCTCCAGAAGGAAAAGTCTGAAAGTGGCTAAAAATCGTAAAAAATCTAAGGTGTACCCCTTGAGATTTTTTCAGTTTTTGACGATTTTAAAGAATGTTTAATAATAAATGTATCCGTAGGAATATTTTGATGAAAATTGGTATACTTATGTTTTTTGATACGAGGAATTTACTGGTGAGGTCGTTGAAGGTGTACCACGCACCCATTTTTGGGTATGAGGGTGGAGTGGTTTAAAAAATGGGTCAAATTTTTTAAAAATTAAAAAATCTGAAAATTTGTTTTAAAGTAGTTTGCAGGGTGTAGATTTAAGATTTTAAAACCACAGTTCGATATCTCTTTTCTTTCTCGAGATATTTGCGTTCAAAAATTGTACGGAGGATAAGAAATTTTTTACTAATATATACAGTGTGTTTGTTATTATTGTGAATAATGTGTACATTTACCACAATAAGTTGTAAGCCGGTCATACATAAAGTAATAGCACAGGAAAGAAACTGTATCAACATTCCAGGATTATAGATATCTTGAACTTTGGCAAAAATACTGAAATAAATCGTTTTAACATTTATTTTTCATAAAACAACAACTTTTACTTGCTGATAGCTTCATGATGTTGTACACATCTTACTAACGTTGCAATCAAAACATTTTCAGTATTTTCAGGTAACATTTCAAGGCCATCTTCATTATCATCATAATGGGTTTCAGCTTTCGCATCATCTATAGCATTTTCCAAGTTGTCTTTCAATATTTCAAGCTGAGCACAGCCTATATTCATAAAAACTGAAGGCATTAGGTCCATACTGACATTTATAGTCGCACATATAGTCAGGGTAAACATTTGTAACAAATACGCGAATGTATAATTGAATTTATTGTTCCTGACGTCAAATGGAAACCAGCCTTCAGCTGGAAGAAATGCCTCAGCGTCTACTTGGGGGAAAATACTAAATAATGTTAAATAACCAACGACACTGAATGTGAAAAAGCGACAATAAAAATGTGCTCTGTCAATCCACTTTTTCAGGAAGTCTTCGTGGTAGATTTTAGTTGTAACAAAAAGGGGATCTTCTAAGCTATTTAATAAGTCTTCAAATTTGCGTCTTTTGATTTCAAAAAATGTAACTTTAGTTAAATAAGTAACATTGGTCGAGCATAAATATACAGCATCTGCAGCAGTTGCCAAATCATTCAACGAAAAATATAAATTTATTACCAGAGATAAAGTGAATACATATGAAATTATTATTGAAAAATATCTATGGAGTTCTTGTAACAAAAAATATTTGCCCTTTATTGTTGGCCATAGGCCCATCGAAGCCAAAAGATACTTCGGATATTTTACAAATTCCTCAATAAAGTTATTACCAGATCTGTGCAACATTTTCACTAATAACTAACAAAATCGAAGCAGAGATTTTATACCTATTTAGTTATGTTTTTAGGCTCAAAAACTAACCTTTAATTAGGGTAAATATCAATTTATATCTAATGATAAAGTTACCAAGATTTAATTACATGTCATTGTTTGCTTTGATACATAATTAATATTTTAATTGGATACTTAATCTATTGCAATTCGAAGAAGTATAAAATATTAACTATGCATTTAGACAATCAAAATAGGTATTAAATTACTCTATTGGTTGCCTTGGTGACAGAAAATAAACAATGATATTCTTATTAATAAAAGTTTTAATTAAATATCTTCTTATACATACATGGTAGTAATTCGAACACCCGAACATAAAGATTTAAAATGTAAAATATGTATAGTTCCCATGATTATACTGTAACGATGACGCAGTCGCGCTAGTAGCAGGGCTATGTAAACAAACAAGCCGCAACGTGTTTAATTACTTCCGGTCGCCTGAACCTTCTGTGTTCATTGTTATTATGCGGTCGAACATTCTAGAGCTCTCTGGAAATTAATGACAGCTGTATAAAAGGGACGCAGCTATGCTCGAAAATTAGTTAGTTACATGGAGAGACATATACATTCACATAGAGTGTTAGTGAAGCATAACAGTATGGTGGTGAGCGTATGTAGTATAGTGTCGAGTGGAGGACTCGGGAAGTTACTGGTTAACTGGGATAGCTGTGGACGTGAATACTCGGTAGCGTTGACGAGTATTGGGAAGCTATAGTGTACAAAGACAGTAACGGCGAGTCGGGAAGATAACTGTGAAAGAGAATACTCGGTAGTGTTGAGGAGTATTGAGCTATAGTATACGAAGACAGTATCGGCAAGTGGAAGTGGATACTCAGCAGTAGTGGTGAAGAATTGTGGCATACGGATAGTTGCTGGTACTGAGGCTGTGGGAAGAGAAAATTAGTTACATAAATAGACAGACAGTGAGGTGAAAGGTGTGACTTTTGTCCGAGCAGTTGAATATACAGACGCTGTTGATGCATTTGAGTATATAGACGCTGTGGAGATCGGTAGGCGGACAGTTGAACGTGATAGTGATCTAAATATCACGTAAACAGTCTGCAAGAGTCTGCAACAGACCAGCAGTCTAAGATTGGAATGCGTAGTGAAATAAGTAATTAGTAATATCGTGGAAATAAACAGTTGTGTTAATTGGTTAAATAAATAGTGTTAGTGTTATCTAGTTAATTATAGTTTTAGTCTTAATTAGTTTTAGTACTAGTAATTTTCATTAAAGTTTAATAAACACTTATTTTAATTAATAATAATTGTCGAATGTTTACACTTCACCCAAATAAATAAAAAACGTTACAATATATACCACTAGTACAAAACTTGAAACACCTATTTAATTTAAATTATCTTCAAATATTTCTCTTAAATTATAAACTTTTCTCCCATCTATAAAACATGGTTTAAATATATTTCTACGTAGAAATAAACTAGTCGGAGAGGAGAGAGTTCTCTAGCAACAAGTTAAAAAGTTTAGCAAAAATAAGTTCACTCGGGTTGATCTCGTAAGTGGCCATTAGAGGTATCCACATAATTATAACATGGAAATCATGCATTGCGGAGATACACGAGGCATCGTTTTGCGTTACGAATTTCATTCTGTACATCAAAGCGGATAATTAGTCTCAATTAGCTTAATCATCCTAGTGAGATACACTAAACACGGAAAAATGTTTCATTATTAAAGAGATATAATATTCTAGAATTAACGGACACAGTGCGCAAACTGATGTTGTTAGTTTATGTATGTGAATCTCCAAAACAGAGAGGAAAATCGATTTGTTGTTCCATTCGTCATTGTCATTACCAGGATAAATAATTCACTTTTAACAATAACAATGATTTGTCACTTTTTACCTCTCGCTAAGAGAGGTATTGGATTCATGCTAAAAATCGCATATCCAGATTTTAGTGAATAAGCACGTTTTAAGGTCCCTAGAATCCGATTATAACATTTTTACGATGATGTCCGTGTGTGTGTGTGTGTGTGTGTGTGTGTGTGTGTGTGTGTGTGTGTGTGTGTGTGTGTGTGTGTGTGTGTGTGTGTGTGTGTGTGTGTGTGTGTGTGTGTGTGTGTGTGTGTGGATGTGTGTGTGTGTGTGGAAGTGTGTGTGGATGTGTGTGTGGATGTGTGTGTGTGTATGTGTGTGTGTGGATGTATGTGTGGATGTTGGATCCACGATTTCTCAAATACTATAAGACTTAAGACATTTTTAACTACGGATTCCTCAATCTAACAATAATGGGAAGAATCGAGTCAGTTTTGGTAACAATTGGACAACCGGAAGTAGTAGTTACAAGAAAAAAATCATCTAAATATTATTTATCGAAAATTTATGTAAATACTTATATTAAAGAACGTTAAATTCTTTATTCGATAAATATAAATTCATTATTATATCTTCTATAGATTTAGAGATAAAGAAATGCATATAAAATAATTTGATGTAAAAATTCTCAGATCAAACTACTTCAAGGCAAGAAATTCAAATGTTTGTAATTCAGACATAAATGTCACTGTCAAAAATATTTGTATGCCATTGTCAAAAATACATATGTATTTGTATTTAAAAATATTTTTCGTTTTATGCGTACAACCAGGTAAAATACCTGGCGAGAGGTTATGTGCTGGCCACATCAGATTTTTTTAAAAGAAAAGAAACGAACATTGACAAGCCTAATTTTAATAGATTTGTAGGAAATATTTATTTTAGCGTACCTTAATACTCGTCAAGTGTTGTGTGTCAAAATTATACATACGACTCCCTGTTTTACTACTGAAAATAATTAAATATTCCACTTAGAAGAAATTTCAAGAAGATTAATCTACAATTCTCTTCAGGAAATAAGTTGATATGAATCTTATATGAATCTTATCTGCTTAAATCTCATTGTACTAATCACCGTTTAAAAAGTACCATCTTGTGAGTAATCCCGTTCTCCCTCAAAGAAACATAACAATAATAATGAAATAAATCGAGTAATTTACACCCCCATCCTGTGGTAATTAACCAGGGAGTTTCCACTTTATTCTATCTCCCGTTTCATATTTCTGCCTTTATTTCTCCGAATCCGCTCGAGCAGTTCGTTCTTCGCCGCTCGGAGATATACTGTTTAATGTCAGTATAAATGTACAACATATTTCATGAAACGGAACACGAAACAGAAATGTGGATGACGAATGTTCTGTCACGGGTGATTCTGAACAAGAATTCGCCAATGAATAATACCAGAGAATTTTTTTATAATTATTTTCTCAGTTTATTTGTAAAAATGTAAGGCAAAGTATATGTTCAGAATATAAATAATTATATCATCAAGGCATATACCCATTGCTGGGTGTGACAATCTGCTTTATACACAGATTTCGGTAATGACGATGACAAAATAGAATTTGTACGATATTGTGCACGAAAAATTTCAATAAATTTTAATCCCCTGAACTATAGTTATACTGCAGCCCTACTACATCTCAATATGTTTACATTGGAGTCCAGACGTAGGATGTACTCCTGTCTGTATCTACATAAATTATTATCAAACAAAATCGACGACACTACTGGCTTAAACAATGTTTACATTTATATTCCGCGCCTTTCATCCAGAATACATACGAGCATTACATTTTATATTCATCACATACGGAGAAATTATTTTCTAAAACGTCCAATTACCCGGCTGTGTTTCATTTACAATGATATTGTAAGGAAAATAGATATTGAGGTTGACATTTTTAACATAAATTACATACATAAAATCACATACATAAATTACGCTGCTTTTAAAAATATTTTGATTTCTAATCTACGTACATTTTGATATAAATAGAATAAATCTTTGTGGAGTACGATGATCGACTGGTAGCAGAATGGAAAATTGGGAAATGATCGGACACGCAGTCTAATGTAAATAATTTATTTCCTGACCTACGTTTCGACTGTTACTACAGTCTTCCTCATTGACCATTTCTAGCCATGAGGAAGGCTGTAGTAACAGTCGAAACGTAGGCCAGGAATTAAATTATTTATATTAGACTGCGTGTCCGATCATTTCCCAATTTTCCAGAATAAATCTTATTCATATATATTTTTCCTTCTATTGTGTATTATTTTTTATTTTTATTATTTTTTATGTATGTATATTGTGTTTCACATTTTGTCTACGTCAAACATGTTTTTTGAGTTGCTAATTTGTGTATTTCTGACCCCCTTGTAATTGGGATATTAAATCCTGTAAGGAGGTCAATAATAAATAAATAAATAAATAATAACGTATGGCCCAAAAGGTTTTTAAAACTCTTTTACTTTTTAAACTAATTATTACAACAATTAACAACAAGTATAACAATTAATATGTAACATTTAAATTATTGATAATGCACCATTGTCTTCAATGGCCCTGAATTTTCTTCTGACTTGCCCCATCATCCTCTGAACAACATCTGGATCGATTTCTCGAATGTTTTGGTAAATGCGACGTCGTAATTGTTCTTCATTTGCAGCTTCCCATCCTTTGGCGTACACTTTTCTGGTCAATATTGACCAAAATCCTTCTATTAATTTCAAGGGACCTTAAAACGTGCTCATTTACCAAAATCTCGATATGCGATTTTTAGCACGATCCCTATGCCTCCCTTACCAAGGGTAGCGGGAGGTAAAAATTACCATTAGTGAGCCAGTTTATAGAGACACCTGTATATCAAATATTACAAAAATGTGTTTCACATTTTTGAAGCCACTGGTTTATTTAACAAACTAAATTAAAACATTGTATATCAAATCAGGGGCGCCGAATTGTAGGGGGTAACGGGTCGCGTACCCCTTACATCAATTTTATAGGGGCAGAACCCCACAACAAAAATACATTACATCTTCTGTTTCCGGTGGAAGTTTGATTGAGATTATCTTTAAATCATGCTAATATTATATGGATAAGTACCTATAACACCAAATGGTCGCGTAATTTTGAGAACATTTCATATAGATAATGTAATAATATGTAAAATATATATTTTTGCCCGTAAAATATTTGTATATTTATACTTAATACGTATTCCTTTTTTAACAAAAAAAATGTTTTGTGTAACAATTTTGATGCCACTGGTATATTTTATTAATAAAATGCATTAGTATTGTACATACGAAATTGCAGCTTAATATCTCAAACGGTAAGTTATAATTTTTTTAGTCCCACGTTTTTAGAACCACTGATATAATTAATATTTTACCCTAATTAGAAATATATACTAAATATATTTACCAAATTACACACCTATAAGTTAAATGGCACAAAAATTACATTTTATATTTTTTGTACCACATTTTTAATATCGCTGACACATAAACTGCATATACCAAATACCCAATTAATTTCAAAAGTCTTAACTACACCCATATCAAATTTCATCTTCATATCTCAAACGGTTCAAAAGTTATGCTATTTTAACTTTACCTCAACATTTTTAATACCCCTGGTTTCATTAATTAATTATCCAAATTAATTTTCAAAGTCTTAACTACATCCATATCAAATTTCATCTTCATATCTCAAACGATTCAAAAGTTATACTACTTTAACTTTACCTCAACATTTTTAATACCCCTGGTTTAATTAATGAATTATCCAAATTACTAATCGATGCCCAAAGGTCCCTAAAGTATACTGTCCAAATTTCATCTAGATATCTCAAGCCGTTCCTGAGTTATGAATTTTTAAATTTGGACAAAAATCTACCATTAAAAACGGGAAAATTCCCAAAAACGGGGAAACCCCCGTGGGAACTACGACGTCACAGGGAATTCCCTCTGACGTCACACGGAATCCCCTGGATTCCCTAAGACAAAATTTGTTAATAAATTTCTTACAATAAATTTCAACTTTAAGAGTGCATAACTTTTGAACCAATTTTTAAATGGTTATGAAAATTGGTATACAGGCTAATTAAAGAGTGCTGAGTTCAATGGCGCACACTAATTTTACGTATTTCGACAGGGTTCAGGGTTATAACCTTATAAAGGGGATGGAAACCCTTAAACAAATTTTTATCTTTGCCGCTTCATAGCAAAAATGGGTCCCTCATCGATTTGACCAAAACTTGGTGGACATATGTAAAAAAGCCCGTAGAATTGAAATATGTGGGGTAGAATAGTTGCAGCTCCTTAGTTTTGGGGTTATTAACCCTAAAAGGGGTTAACGACCTATATAAACAACGTTTTCTTATATTAATTGTTTATCATTAATTTATGAAAATTGGTCCTTCATGGATTTGGCTGAAACTTTGCACATTTATAGTAAAAAGTCTGGAGAATCCAACCCTGCATGGTAGAAGAGTATCCAACCCCTTATTTGGACGCTATGAACCCAGAAACATCACTAAACCTCAATATATGTTTATTGCTTTTTATTTAGTTATTTCATTACTCAAACTTTATTTTGTAATAATTGTATTAGTTGTTGGAATAATTGAAAATTAGGTTTACTTATGTAAAAATGTCTATAGATTTCGAATTTGGGGTGAAAAATGTTTTTCATCCCCTAATTTTGGGAGTATGAACCCTTAAATCGGTCATTGACATTCAGAAACATTGCTATTTTAATGTTTCATGAATATGGCTGAACTAGGGGCGTCGACTTGTGGGGGTCATGGGGGCGCAAACAACTTGGTAGGGGGCAGTGCCCCTGTCACAAAAAGTTTATGCTATGTTAATTTTTTTCCCTTACCAAGGGTAGCGGGAGGTAATAACTAAACTGTCAAAATGAAGACAAGTTAATTGTGATATTTTTTTCCAGCGAAAATTTGATTAAACGTTATTTGGTATAAATACAAAACATCCAAAAAAATCTCGAATGGGCACTCATTGCTGGCGTGGAGAGTGCATCACAGGGGTCAATTGTGTTCCATTTAAAATTCGAAATATTTGGCGTTGGTCAGGATCGAACCCCATTCCCCAAATTCGCGACCAGACACTCAGGCTCGCGGCTACGAGATCCCAGAATATAGTATTTTTAATCATCAGAACGCCAAGGCACTGAAAGTCAGGGTCATTAATTACATTATTGTTTAAATTACAGATGTGATACACTATTCAATCAAGTAGTATTTAAACTTAAACGTATATGTAAGTAATACATAATGGATAGATAACTCATAGGTCTGTGTGTTGCTGGTATTGATTCGAAACCTAATTCTACGTAAAAGAAACAGACATCTCAATTTCCCTCCGGAATGTATGTCTGAATTCCCAGTCTCCTAAAATAATTATCCTGATCGTTGGCCCAGAAATCATTGTTGATGTTATGTACCTAGATACCGGTTCAATTACATACAATTCGATTCCTCGATTGTAGGAAGAAAACATGTTACTAACATAACATATATTGGAAAACATTTACTCGAATTTATAAATAAAAATAAAATTAAACTATGTACAGTGCAATAATGGTAATTTACGACATAAGTAATGTTAAAATACGAGAGAATAGATTCGATTTAAGAACGAGCAATCATCTAAATTTTATATTAAAATCCATATATTGTATTCTTATTTATCTCTATCAAATTACATATATGAAGTTTCTCTATCACACAAAGCTAAGACGTTGACGTTAGTTTTCTTCACAAAATACCTCCCTGTTCGAATTTATTCTGTCTCCTAGCTCTAGTCGCTTAAAGCCCGTGTTGGAATTACACATTTCATCGGCGCATCAGGGTTTAAAGTGCTAGAACTAAATGGAAGATCTGTTAGAGAAAAGGAGACATTAACAACGGCACAGCGTCCGTCCAGTGGCGGCCTTATATTCTCACTGCCGCTGCGAGCTAGCGAGCTCCCGAAGCCGAAATGAGATTGCCGCTCCTAGGGGACTCTTCTTTTTATATTTATTAGTGCAGAGCCGACAACCGCCGTTAGACTTAATCAATAGCCGAAGAAGGAAGAGGGAGGTATTATTACTGATCCACAAGAATTTATAACAATGTTTATTTACTAAATTTATTAATAAGGAATTGTCATTTTTTAAATTCCCACATCTGTTTTATAAAAAAGTATTTTAAAAATACGAAAATGATGTATAATGGTGAAGGAAAATTGAAATTATCTACAGTTTTTTTACTTATAATTCAAAAATCGCCACTTGAAGTCTACTTAATTCCAGAACTAGTCAAATGTAATAGGGGACTACAGCGCAATTGAATTAAGAGAAATTAGAAAAAATATATTGAAAATATACACTTATACATATATATTATTTTGATTGGCGACTCAAAGACATACATAAAATCACGCATTTCCCACTTAGTGGGTTAGCACAAACCCGAAAGAATAAAAATTACATCAGCCAAACAATAATCACTCTCTCTTTCAACAATATTCTTACTAACCTGACATTATAGGTACAACATATATTCCTCACTCTTAACTTATTAAAGTGACCGATTTTCGGTAGCGAAATACCGCAACCCGACCACAATAATAGTTACGAAACAATCATCCTTCGCCACACATTCCTATCTAAGCACACTTCTTTCGCCTCGGCCACTTTCATAATCGCATTAATACAGGCTCTTCTTCTTTTCCCACTCGCAAACTTTCTCTCTTTTAGTACCTTATCAATCACATCCATCCACTTACACACTGCACGGCCACGCAATCGAACACCCTCAATTTCACCAAGATATATACGCTTTACAAGCCGTTCACTCTTCATTCTCTCCACATGACCAAACCATCTCAACTGGCTCATTCCTACTCTCTTAACAACATTCTTCCTAACCATACATTCTTCATACACCAAATTATTCCTCACGCGATCCCGTCTTACATATCCACATACTCCACGTAAATACCTCATATCCACGGCAGTCACTCTCTTTTTATGCTTTCCATCCATGTCTAACATTCGCTTCCATACATCAAAGCAGGCACTAGCACTCCATTATACACACTTAAACGAGCTTCTCTAGTTACGTTTACGTTTGGAGCAAACGTACCCAGAGCACCCATTACCTTACACCCCGCACTCACTCTCCTTTCAATTTCAATTCGACCATCCCTTGACATCATACTACCCATATATATATAAACTCATTCACTTGCTCCAGTTTCACTCCATCCACCAACACATTGCACACAGTCACCAATTTACTCCTTTCAAATACTAACACTTTGGATTTATCAACATTCAACTCCAGATTCATACTTCTTCCAACTACATGTATTCTCTCTATCATTATTCTCAGTTGCTCTTCATTTTCACCTAAAACAACTACATCATCTGCATACGCTAACGCAGGCACAATACTTTCACCAGTTTGTACTCCATCTATTTCACTCAATGCTCTCCGCAACAACACATCCATATACAAGTTAAACAACCACGGAGACATACCACAGCCCTGTTTGACACCAACATTTATACGAAACCAATCACTCAATCTACCATCTATTCTTACAGTAGCCTCACTACTCTCATACAATGCACGAATCGCTCCCAGCAAGTTTCCATTCACGCCGTACTCCCTGAGTACATCCGACAAAGTATCTCGAAGAACACCATCGTTTTCCAAAATTTTGCTAATCCTCCCATAAGATCGTACATACCATGTTGTTTTGCGGTATACCGCGTCATTACGAAGGCAGGTAGATTTGCAAATTTCTTGAAACACACCATAATAACACTGAAGTAGTCCAGTACTACCTACCGCTACTGCCGAGCGCAACCGCTGGCGGCGCCACCGAAACCATACCTTTATTAATCTTATTGCTATATTATCATTAATTTACGCTCGCTTACCATTTTGTTCACCCGCTCATCCTTACAACTATACATTCCACAGTCTTATTTCCCTCCTCGCGTCCCGTAACATTAAAATGATTTCCTTTACAAGTAGTCAGCTTCCTGCGAGTCATTTAACAGTAGCTGTTGGGCATTTTTTCTCAGAGTTCTTTCTGCGGAGTTCATGGGTCGTTAACGACCGCACTGCGAGTATTTGAATACAAACGCGTTTCAGCTATACTACATGTTTGTGGATGTGGAGGTATCGTACGCTTCGCAGTACGATGGAGACGGCAGACAGTTTTTCACAGGAATTTTGACGATCTAAAAGGAAGGAAGAGGAGTGATAAATAAGGAGTATAAATAGGTGTTTTTTTAAAATGGTTTGAAACAATGTTGTATTTGAAATAAAGTTGAATGTTTCGAATCAAATGTTGTTTACATTACTGGTATATGTTAATGGCAAACAGGGTTGTGATATGTTTCCATGCTTTAAGATGTATATGGGCTGAACTGGCTCAAGTACCAGTAGTATCTTAATATCTACCTACCTCACACCACATGTCTGTCTACTCTATTCTCAAATTCTTACTAATTTCAAGCCTTCACTTTTGCTGTTTTAAATACGGAATGGATTTTCAAGCACCGAAAATAAAACAAATAATACTTATTCAAATTTGGATGATTGGAGGACCACTACTTGATTGAGGCACCCCCCCCCCTCCCCCCTAAATGTACATATACATAATTTGCTAATTGACACACACTTTACAGTTTAAACTATACTTTTGATTCTTTGAAAAATATACTAGATCTAAAATGATGAAATTTCCTTTGTAAGATTCATTCTTGTAATGTATATATATATATATATGTAATCAAAATATTCTTTGTTGTAATCAACGGCTTTACAATGAGCCTATTTCACATTTTTCAAAAAGTATTTTAAATGAAATTATTTTTCTTATTATCAATTATTTTTTTAATAATCTGTTGTTATTTTCGTAAATAATTAAATAAAAAGATTGGCGCCAAAAATAGTCTTGAAAAACAACCCCCCTCCACTCCTGTGTCGTAGAAGCACATACATTACGTCATTCACAGCCAATAGAAAAACAGTTTTTCCATCACCTTTGTTTATTTTTGTTATTTAGCTAAATAAAGTTAGGCGATAGTTTATCACATGTTAATAACAAACTTCTAATTTGACATTTGACGCATACATTTTCCATTATAAATGAGTAATAAAATAATAATGGCTAATAAACTACACTGATAAACCGGAAGTGATACTGTACTTGAAGTTCTGAATAGATATTCGTGAAAAATAAATTGTTACAATACAAAAATTTTCAAATTTGGTATTTAAGACTTTTATATTAACGAGAACGACATACTAGATGTTTTTTACTTTACAGGAAGCTATAAACAGATTTTCTTGAAAAACTATATTAAAACATGATTCAAAACTTCTCAAATTTGGTATTTAAAACTCGTGTATAATTTGAAACAACATTAGATTTTGACTATACCTATATGATAAATGATTTTCGAGGAAAAACAATAAAATATAATCTAAAATTTGGTATTACAGACTTCTATTTATTGGAACAACAAATTAGATTGTGTTTATAAACGATCAACTGGAAGTGATACTTTACTTAAAGCTCATTGCTGTTTCAAACATGGAATTGACGGGAGATCATGTGTTGGCCACGTCAGATTTTTTATGTCCACGAACCACAATCTGCCCACTCGCATGGATCGGCCCTGAGTCCCTGATTTAACTATAGTTTATATGAGAGTGTACTTCTTTTAATTTATTGTTTAACTGAGATTAATGACACGTATTTGTTGATTACTTATTAGTAATCATTTTGAATGTTGGTTATTTCTGTTGTCTAATATATTTGTCTTTATTTTCAGGTAAGTGAACGGCGAACCAAGTTTGTTCAGCATCTTAAAACTGTATTGTAAGTTTTATTATTTTGATAATTTTCGAATAAGTATCTACAAAATTAATTATTTTGTGTATTTATTGCGGTCCATATTGATCCCACTATATTAGGTATTTTGTATTACGTGTGCAAAAAAAATCCGGTATTATAAGGGTTAGTGTTAAATCGTTGGAATTTATTTAATATAGCAATTTGCCTATTTCATAAATGACGAATTATTCTAAATAAATTTAGAACTTTTATTGTCAGTTCTTCTTTATAATGAATGAGAGACAACAGATTAGGTTATCTAAGCTTTTTGTTATTTAAATGGTAACTGGAAGCATCAGTGAAACATTTCAGTCGCGTCCGATTTCCAGAGTAAATATTCAAGACACGCCATTGGATAAATATTTGAAAAAATCCTGTGTCCCCTTGAGTTTGTTTTTCAACATCTGTTTTAGATTCATAAGTATTTTATTTGATATCAGCTACTGTTTACTCTTGTCGTTTTATTGAATTTCATATTTATACAGCCCTAAATCCAATATGACTGCTAATATTTTACTTGTTATTGCGCCATTAGGAAAAGCCATGTTCAATTACTAATATTTTCACAATACAAAATTATTTATGAAGTTTCTTGTTTGGATTTTTGGATGTTGACATTGTTACAAAACATACATACATGTATACATACATACATAGATAAAATCACGCATTTCCCACTTAGTGGGTTGGCACAAACCCGAAACAATAATAATAATAACAACAATAACAAAAATAATCACTCACTCTTTCAACAACATTCTTACTAACCGGACATCATACAACATATATTCCTCACTCTTAACATATTAAAGTGACCGATTTTCGGTAGCAAAATACCGCATCCGGACCACAATAATAGTTACGAAACAATCATCCTTCGCCACACATTCCTGTCTAAGTACAATTCTTTCGCCTCGGCCACATTCATAATCGCATTCATACATGCTCTTCTTCTCTTCCCACTCGGAAACTTTCTTTTAGTACCTTGTCAATCACATTCATCCGCGTACACACTGGACGGCCACGCAATCGAACACCCTCAATTTCACCAAGATTATACGCTTTACAAGCCGTTCATTCTCTCCACATGACCAAACCATCTCAACTGGCTCATTCCTCTTAACAACGTTTTTCCTAACCATACATTCTTCATACACCAAATTATTCCTCACGCGATCCCGTCTTACATATCCACATACTCCACGTAAATACCTCATTTCCACGGCAGTCACTCTCTTTTTATGCTTTCCCGTCCATGCCCAACATTTGCTTCCATACATTAAAACTAGACCTTAACTGTTAAATTCAAAGCATATAACAAGCAAATATCTCCACTAATCGAACCATTTCCCTTTTCTGTGCTCATTAATCTATCAGCATTTTTCCCCAACGTTTTACCCCGGTTGAAATTTACAGTGAGGTATACCTAACCTTTGTAATTCCTTGAGTTATTCGTCCACGAGATACCTATCTCTGCTCTCTCTAGTACTAACGAGCAAAAACACCACCAGGGAGATATAATTCATACCGTGTGGTCAATACAGGAATATCATTGGGAAATTTAATCATTTAGCGCGTTGCGTTTCAGTTTGGATGGCTGGACGCTGAATTAATCAAAGATAGGATGATGTTGATCTATGTTCCATTTGGGGCTGTTTTGAGGAGAATTAACATAGATTCATAATTAAATTAGTAGGGTCAGTATGTCAGTATAACAAATTGCAAATAGTGAAAGATACAGTGATCTCTATTATAAAATCGTTTTTGTTATTCATTTTCATTACCTGCTGAACTATATATAATTTTTATGCTTTTAATACAAGCCTACATACTTGACAATCGTAATGATGGGCACCCTTTTTGCAATTTTTTTATTCATTTTCATTATCTGCTGAATGAGCCTGTTTCATATTTTTCAGAAAGTATTTTAAATGAAAGTTTATGCAGTATTTTTCTTATTCATAATTATTTTTATATTTATTTATCTTCGTAAATATGAATATTGGCGCCAAAATAGTCATGAAAAACAACCCCCCACTTCTGTGTCTTACAAGCACGTACATTACGTCATTCACAGCCAATAGAAAAACAGTTTTTCCAACACCAACATTTATTTTTGTTATTTAGATAAATAAACGTAAGCGATAGTTTGTCATATGTTAATAACAAACTTCTAATTTGACATTTGACGCTGCCATTTTGCATTATAAATGAGTAATAATGGCTAATACAGAATACACTCAAGCTAAGTCGGACAGTTTACAGAAAATCGAAAGCTGGATGATAGCTGAATTTATATCAGCAAACGACTGTTTTACTGTTGTCGAAATTAAGTATGTTAAAGAGTTAAGGTAAAATAAAATGTAAAAACCCAACCATCAACTCTTTGACCTACTGCTTCCAGTCACAATTTTCTTTTCTTCGCATCTTTTGGCATATTTATAAATTCAATAGTAGGTTTGTTCCTAGCACATTTCTGCAAGAAGGCACAATACGATACTGTAAATTACTAATTTTATATTGAATTTTGTATTATCTAACACGAACCAAACTCAAAAATTTGACACTTGTTTGACAACTTTGACAATATATTTATCAAAACACTTGTAACAAAACACAAAGAATTGACACTATAAGGGACCAATTGGAGCCGATGAAGATGTATGTGTTGTGACGTCACATTCTGTTTCAGATCACGTGACTTTTTAAAATATCCAAATTTGAAATATTAATTGTAAAATATCTAATGGATATTTGGTGATATTTTCAAATTTGATGCTATTTAAATAATAATATCTTTTTAAATTTAATACTTAGAAGGCATATAAAAATTCTTGCAACAGCCCTATTATATTTTATTTTTATGCTTTTAATACAAGCCTAAATATTTGACAATCGTAATGACGGGCACCCTTTTTGCAATTTTTGTTGTTTATTTGTATTATCTACTATTAAGCTATTTATATAATATTATACAAAATCAAAATATTTAAATTTCACATAGTGAAACTATTGTATCCTCCGGTTGGAAAACTTTGCTTCTGATAAATTTCTGGTAGATATTTTTTTTAATTTCATCACATTACAAGAACGCAAATTAGTTTATCAGTAAATATGTTGTAATTTTTACAACCAATTAATTTTTCCCTCGGTTGAAATATTATTCGTAAATTACGGAAAATTTACAAAAAAAATAAATATTGTTATAGAGTTGAATAACAAATAATACTTTTTTATGTTTTGTACAAATAATTGTGATTGTATTTACTATTCAACATATATTTTGAAAGAAAACAATAGAATGTAAAATTTTCAATATTTACATGACTGTTATAGCAAATATAACAAACTCATAAAACAATAACATAGGATATTATATGTATTTTGCAACACAATGAAAAGAATAAACCGACATTTATATGAAATATAAAACTGTACAATAGAAAACAGATGTTATTGTTTTATTATTAATTATTAAATTGATAAATTGTATTGCCAAATACTCTGCAATTTTATTTTATTTTATTCGCCTTCAAAATGTTTCTAGGCCCACCCTGTATTTAAACATTTCTAGATGTTTCCTAAATTCCATTTTCGAGAAAGGAAGACTGTAACAATTTCTGTGATTTTAATTCAATTTCGGGTAAAACGTCAGGCATTAGCGGAAGACAGGTGACCAATTGCATTTCGCTCATTAATTACGAAGAAAATGGTCGCAAATGCATGGGAAATTAGATTCCGCAAAGTTTTAAAACGTTTTACAAAACCATTAACGTCAATCCTTATTCTGCCTAAAAATAGTTTCAAGGTATTTAAGGTAAAGTTAAGTTACTTTTATTACAGACAAAATCCTCCGTATGAGAATATTTCTAGAGAAACATAACATTTTTTGTTTGAAAATAAATATTAAAATTACATATTTCACTTTAAGATTAAAAATCTGGCATTTGCAGCCCGAGTCACAAAAAAGATTATGTTAATCCTTATTTTTGAATTAGCGAATTTTACTCTAATTTTGACAGTTTATTTCTTAAAATATAGTCTAATCTAATCCAAGTAACTACCTTTTTTTTAAATCCCTCAACAATCCTAATTACAGAGTGGGTTCACATTCACACACATCCATGCCTGATTCGAACCCAGAGCCTCGAACGCCCTCATGACATGAGGCGTTGCTCTAACCATTGAGCCACCGGAGCTATAATAAAATGAATATTACATATGAAATACCGGGATAGAATAGAATTCACTAATCCGAAAATGAGGATTAGCTTAAACATTTTTTTGAATCGTTAATTTTTATTAATCTACATATATACCTACATATTTACTTATGCTGGAAACTGTATTGAATTCTTTTTCTATTGTTCTATTTACTTTTTTCTTTTTAAAACGTTATTAATATTATTTTTAAATGATTAGTTCTTTGATAGTGACATTTATCTGTTAGTTATTCAAATGTATGTAACTGCCAGATAAATGCTTTAAACTTTAAAACGTAGGCTCTGGGATTTAAATTATAGATAATTTTATAAATTTATCCACAAAATATATAGAAAAAGTATTAATGTAAATCTATAGTAAATTTAATAATCTTTAATTTTTATAATAACATTAATCTCAAAAAAATAACATTTGAAGGTACTTTTCGAAGAAAAACTATTTTGAGCTTCTAGTAAAGTGCCATTTCCGGTTATTTGATTTTCCCCAAAATCTAATGGGCTCTTTCCATTACAGAAAAAGTTCGAAATACAGGTTTCAAAATTTTCTGAATAATAGTATTTGAGTTAGAGTGGAGGATCCACACACACACATACACACAGACATCATCGTGAAAATGTTAAAATTGGATTCTAAGAACCTTAAAACATGGTCATTTACCAAAATCTCAAGTTTAAAATATCTAACTGTTGGTATTTCACAAAGAGAGAGGTAAGTTCAGCTGTAGGGAATTAAGGACAATTCTTACTTCCCGTCGCTAATAGAAACCGATACCTTGACAGTAAAATAAACATACATCCCTACAAACAATGTCCTAAAAGCCTACTTACAATATCGGGAGTGGAAAAAAACTGTACCTCATTAAAAAGCCAATGAAATACGAAATAAAGCATCGCGTATTAAATAATAAGATTTTCTCATTCTTCTTGTGATCCATGCCTTCCCTAGACTTTCATTTTGCATATTTTTATTTCACTATAAAACAGTAGAACTTTAAAACAAGCAAGAAGCTGTAACAGTGGAATTTGATCTCCGGACGATCGTCTATCTTGCGCGCAGATATTTTTATTTCCCATGGATTCTATTTCTAAGATCGCGTCATGTTTCTGTTTGGAAACACGACAAGCGGTAGTTTTAAAGTTTGATTATCTGTGGGCTGAGCTCAGATATACACCGAGAAATGCGCTCAAGTCGACGGGGGACGTATTAAATTGACAGAGCAACTTTCGCGACAAAAACTCGAATAAATGCTGCTGACTACACAGCAAAATGAAAACACCACGGTAGCGAACAACACAACACCGATCAAATTTACATACAAAGCAAGGATTTGAATATTGAAAAGAATAAATACGGCAAACGGCAATCCAAATAATATCATCCGTAAGTTTTTCTTGAATATCTAATTGACACAGACGTAATAATGCAAGGTTCCGTAGAGATTATATTTGTATTACCCTCTTCAGATAATATTTGTAAATTGAATCTAGACATCACTTAAACATTTGAACAGGGAACGAGATTTATTTTATTTAATTTTTTGTCCCGCGTTGTTTGTAAAAATATTTATAGAATAAAAAACAAAGTAAATTAAATGAAACAATAAACTTGTTAAACACTTTTTTCTTCGTGGTTTCAAGTAAAAAATCGCTCTGTACATTTAATAGGAACAGCAAATTACAATCTAGATGCCTACCATGTTTTTGTTTGAATTTGATAACAAAAACCAACAACAAAACATTCAATGAGAGCTACAACAAAAACACGAAATATCAATAAACAATTTGTTTGAAACTCACAGCTAAATAAGTGTACATTGCCAAAAAAATCTGGACAAATATTTAATAATATGACATGATTGCTATCCTTCATGACAATCAAATGAAAATTAAATTGGATGGGAAACGATGTTTTTTTAGGCATGATCAATTAAAACTTTTTTTGTGATAGCATTGACATTGAGCGCAAATGTTTGATAATATTTTTTTAAAGTCATTGACCTCGTCATTATGGTTTTAAAAATATATTAAAATTGGTGAAAATGAGGACCTAACTAACTCGTTTTAACTAACTCGTTTCTCGTTTTCGTTTCATCAGCCGTACATGACAGCTGTCATTGTGTAAAGATAAGTAACTTATTTTAGCAAAATATTAAGATTAGTAACAAGTATATTATGAGTTGGATAAAATATTTTACAGTAGAAACGTGATGTATCGTTAGAAATAACGGGAGATATATGTGTACAGTTCAAAAAACAATTTCATGCTTAAATAGATCTAAAAGGAATAGAAGAAAGAACAATTTAACTTCATACATAAAAAACTTTTGTAGAATTCAAGTACCCATAAAATACGTTTTCAGTCTTTATTTAAAATACATAAATCTTTTCTACGCTGTGAAATATTCCCTGTAGTACAGTTTTTTTTCTAAATAAATACATTTAGTAGCGCTACTTCTTCGTATGCATAAAACTTTAAAACATATAAAAAACTTTTAAAAAACAATTTATGGAGCCCGTTTTTATCTTTTATGTATACGGATAATCTATAATACTCGTATGTCTGATACGTTTAAGGTACAATAAGATTTTTTTATGTAATTACTGTGATGATCTGTAGGTAGTTAACATTTCGTGTTATTGTCATAAGCAGATAACTATTATTAAGTAATATTTAATTATTTCGCATTCCTATAGCTTTGATTACTTCGTTCAGTGACATTTAAAAAAAAATGACATTTTGGATGCAACAATATATTCATAAACGTAATTGCAATCTTCCACTTTCTTTTGCATACAGATACTACATTGTTTTATTATATTACAAGATGTGGTCTCCTGTGGATCGCTGTACTGCGACCCGTAGATCTATTGTACTGTCCAGATTTACTCCTATTCTAGGAGTCCTGTTTGTTTAATAAACTCAAGGGTTTTCTTCATATCTAAATGTTTAGCATATCCTGCTGGATCTTTTCTGCCCCCAGGATATTATATCTGCTGCTCGTAAAGGCTTCACAGTGACATATAAGGTGCTGAAGGGTTTCTTCCTCTTCACCACACCCCCTGCAGGTTGGTTCTTGTGATAGTCCCATCGTGTGCAGGTGTTTGTTTAGTAGATAGTGTCCTGTTATTAATCTACGTCTTGTTTGCTCATTAGGAGTAAACGTTCCGTTCTTTTCTTGGTTGGTTCATTTAGGCAGAGCTTTGAGTGTCTCTGCCCTGGTGACTCCAACCAGTGATTCTTGTGCCATTGATTCAGCAATGTTTTTATTTCCAGCTTAACTGTCTCCGCTGAGATTCCGAAAGCCGAAAGGAAAACTTGTCCCCTTCTTAGCCAGACTATCTGCTACCTGGTTTTCTTCGATCTCTGAATGCTCGAGTACCCATATTAATTTCAATTTGTTCCTCGCTCCTAGTGCATTTAATCTGTGGAAGCACTCTAGAATAAGTCCAGATTCTGTCTTACAAGATTCTAGTGCTTTTAGTGCGGCTTGGCTGTCTGTTACTATAGAGAACCGTTTTTTAAACAACATAACATTAAAAAGTTGAATATTAGTAAATCTTGAAATAGATTCTACTAAAAATGGACAAACAATTCTTTACCCTTATTATTATTATTATTATTATTATTATTATTATTATTATTATTATTATTATTATTATTATTATTATTATTATTATTATTATTATTATTATTATTATTATTATTATTATTATTATTATTATTATTATTATTATTATTATTATTATTATTATTATTATTATTATTATTATTATTATTATTATTATTATTATTATTATTATTATTATTATTATTATTATTATTATTATTATTATTATTATTATTATTATTATTATTATTATTATTATTATTATTATTATTATTATTATTATTATTATTATTATTATTATTATTATTATTATTATTATTATTATTATTATTATTATTATTATTATTATTATTATTATTATTATTATTATTATTATTATTATTATTATTATTATTATTATTAATATTATTATTATTATTATTATTATTATTATTATTATTATTATTATTATTATTATTATTATTATTATATTATTATTATTATTATTATTATTATTATTATTATTATTATTATTATTATTATTATTATTATTATTATTATTATTATTATTATTATTATTATTATTATTATTATTATTATTATTATTATTATTATTATTATTATTATTATTATTATTATTATTATTATTATTATTATTATTATTATTATTATTATTATTATTATTATTATTATTATTATTATTATTATTATTATTATTATTATTATTATTATTATTATTATTATTATTATTATTATTATTATTATTATTATTATTATTATTATTATTATTATTATTATTATTATTATTATTATTATTATTATTATTATTATTATTATTATTATTATTATTATTATTATTATTATTATTATTATTATTATTATTATTATTATTATTATTATTATTATTATTATTATTATTATTATTATTATTATTATTATTATTATTATTATTATTATTATTATTATTATTATTATTATTATTATTATTATTATTATTATTATTATTATTATTATTATTATTATTATTATTATTATTATTATTATTATTATTATTATTATTATTATTATTATTATTATTATTATTATTATTATTATTATTATTATTATTATTATTATTATTATTATTATTATTATTATTATTATTATTATTATTATTATTATTATTATTATTATTATTATTATTATTATTATTATTATTATTATTATTATTATTATTATTATTATTATTATTATTATTATTATTATTATTATTATTATTATTATTATTATTATTATTATTATTATTATTATTATTATTATTATTATTATTATTATTAATATTATTATTATATTATTATTATTATTATTATTATTATTATTATTATTATTATTATTATTATTATTATTATTATTATTATTATTATTATTATTATTATTATTATTATTATTATTATTATTATTATTATTATTATTATTATTATTATTATTATTATTATTATTATTATTATTATTATTATTATTATTATTATTATTATTATTATTATTATTATTATTATTATTATTATTATTATTATTATTATTATTATTATTATTATTATTATTATTATTATTATTATTATTATTATTATTATTATTATTATTATTATTATTATTATTATTATTATTATTATTATTATTATTATTATTATTATTATTATTATTATTATTATTATTATTATTATTATTATTATTATTATTATTATTATTATTATTATTATTATTATTATTATTATTATTATTATTATTATTATTATTATTATTATTATTATTATTATTATTATTATTATTATTATTATTATTATTATTATTATTATTATTATTATTATTATTATTATTATTATTATTATTATTATTATTATTATTATTATTATTATTATTATTATTATTATTATTATTATTATTATTATTATTATTATTATTATTATCAAGAGGTGGTTCATCTTTGTCCCTGTACTGCGACCTTTCTGGTCTATTGTACCCTCCGTGTTTTACTTCTATTCTAGAAGTCCTGTTTGTTTTGTGAACCCCAGGATTTTCTTTAGACTGATGTCCTTTAGTGTCTCAGTATGCAATTTCTTTGCTCCTAAAAGACTATGTCTGCTTGCCATAAATGCTTCGTAGTGACATAATAAATGTTGAGGAGTTTCATCCTCTTCTCCACATCCTCTGCATGTTGGTTCTTGTTTAAGGCCCAGCCTGTGCAAATGTTTGTTTAATTGACAGTGTCCTGTTACCAGTCCTGTTATTAATCTAACATCTTGCTTGCTCATTAAGAGTAAGTTGTCAGTTATTTTCTTGGATGGCTCATTCAGGAAGAGCTTGGAGTGTCTCTGGCCTGATATGGCTGTCCAGTGCCGTTTGTGCCATTGCCAGAGCAAAGTATTAATTTCCTGCTTAACTGTTTTCGCAGTTATTCTGCATGCAGGTTCGGGTCCTATAAAAGGTACATTTGTCCCGTCTTTAACAAGACGGTCGGCTACCCGGTTTCCTTCGATATATGAGTGCCCGGGTACCCATATCTTAGTTTGTTACTCGCTCCTAAGGCATTCAATCTGTGGATGCAGTCCAGAATTAATCCTGAGCCTACCTCACACGAGTTTAAAGCTTTGAGTGCGGCTTGGCTGTCTGTTACTATGGAGATTCTTCTATTGTGGTAGTTCTTCTCCAATAGTAATTGCACGCTGGTTAATATTGCGTGTACTTCTGCTTGGAACACTGTTGCATTTGTCCCTAGTCCAACCGATTGGTTGTGTCTTAGTCCCTTTGCCCCATGTATTCCAGCTCCGGTTCCATTGGTTGTTTTGGAGCCGTCTGTATAGATGACTATGTCATCTTTTTCAACCGGACTTTGAGAATGTTCCCATGCATCCCTATCAGGAATTATTATCTTGTAGGTTTTGTCGATGGTATATATTTCTTTACCCCTA
Source organism: Harpalus rubripes (assembly GCA_963082715.1). Taxonomy (NCBI): domain Eukaryota; kingdom Metazoa; phylum Arthropoda; class Insecta; order Coleoptera; family Carabidae; genus Harpalus; species Harpalus rubripes. The sequence continues at coordinate 44,346,747 of OY720461.1, forward strand.
AGGTACGGTAATAGGTCCATTGAAAAACATTGCTACAAAACGTATTATTTCATCAATGTATTGTTAATGTAAATCAAGCCTAAGAGAACATTTCCCAACTATATATCTGCAACCACCAATTGCATTATGACCATATTCGTAAATCTCCCCATACGTTCCAACCACGTCTACATGAGCCTGTATCTGTCTCCTGTAATAATACAAGATCAAATAATTGTTTAATATTTGCATATCCTGTTTGGATAGGTGTGAAGCGTTTGCTGAAACGTATACATCGGCTCGCTTCAACCGCGGCGAGACCAGGACATCGATCGCGAATTCAAATGTCACTGCGGTTGCTGCAATTAACAAATTAACTACACAAGCGATGCCCCCTTTACAAATTATACCAAAGGATTTAATTGTTTGTGGAAACATTGCGGCTGAAATCGAATCCGACGCAACGAGATAATAAAAATTATTTAAATGCACGAAAAATTTGTTTGTAGTGGTTGGTGTAAATATTTCACGAGCTATCGCAATTAAATGTTTTTTATTTTGTTCCAATAATAATGGTATTTTGGACAATAAATGAAATGAAACTCAATTAACGATGATAGGCTGATTATACGTTGACGTTTAAATTATTCAATAGATGTGGTTTCTTTTAAAAACCTAGACAAAATAAAATTGTACGAAATATTTAGGTATATTAATATTTGACCGTACCTAAATGCACTTGATTTTTGCCCATTTAAATAACATTGGGTTTTGACACATTTTGGAACTGTATTTTTGTCAAAGGCGATAAGAGGTTTAAAAAATGCACTTAATATTGGAATATATACTAGTGACCCGAAAATGATGGACAAAATTTAAAGTTCCAATCAATATTCTTAAGACAATTGTAAATAATTTTTTTGAGCTTTTGGGCGAGTTTAACCATTTTAAGAATAATAATTGGGACTTCAAATTTTGTCCACATATTCTCGGATCTTTTGAGTATATATTTCAACATTGAGTAGGTTTTTGAAACCTCCTATTGGATAGGAAAAAATAAAGTTCAAAAATGTGTGAAAACCCAATGTTATTTAAATAGAGAAAATTAAAGGCATTTTGGCAAGGTCAAATATTAATATTAAGCAAAATCATTGCCAGTATAATTTTTATTTATTTATCTGGAACCATTTTAGGAGGCGTCCCAGTTAAAATTCGACTAGACCTCTTTTAAGGTCCAACCTAATAATATTTTAAGCAATTTCATATACTTATTCTCATATATTTAAAATAAAAGCAAAGATTTTTTAAAGGTATTAAGGTATATGAACTTTACATTAAAAATATTAGATTAGAAACATTAAACTAGAAAATCTGTCACCTAATAGCATGATTTATACTTGAAAATGGCTGTCTCTTCCCTAAAAATTCTAGCGCAATTTTTTCATCACGCCAATTTTTTCTTGATAAGTTGCAATTTCTTTTTTATTGTGAACGATACTTAAGTCAGATATACTTAAGTGAGGGGCCATTATTAGAAGAAATTTCTAGATAAATGAACAAAATTTAGAGCAATTTTATGACAGTTATTACAACTCGAAATATCACTAATATATAAAAATATGTGTAGGTCTAAGAGGGGCGATGGCCTTTATCGTCCTCCCCCTGGATACGCCACTGCCTGGTAAGTGACTGTTATCCTCCGACAATTATTATTAACAATAATTTGTATTTAACGAATTGTAGCTGATGATGGCTTTATATTAGGCCGAAACGTTCTAGAACTTTGATGTAATTTTAAATAAATGGAACTTATACGCCCAACACACTGTCAAATTTAAACTATTTAGTTTGGCAATTCTATGAACTAGGATTATTTTTAATTTCCTCCAACAGAAATTCTGACTCGAGGATTGCTTACATATGAGATAAACGAACCAGAATTTGCGGTATTAAAATTTTTAAATACATTTTAAATTCCTCCTAGTATTCCAGAGGTATTGAGTACAATTCTAATCTTCTGTAACGGAATTCATGAGGGTCACTTTACTTTCAAATCAAATATAGGGAAAAGTTTTCAAAAGAAACCACATCTATTATATAATTTAAACGTTAACTTTCATTCGCTAGTCCTACTATACCTAACGTTTCGCCTAATATTGTAGCTTTAATAGTTCTCAATAATTCTATTGTGACCCCCGAATGTTGAATAATATGTATAGGCAGTAAAATTAAACTTGGATTTATACATTCGCAGTTTCCATTAATTATTTTAATTAAAATATAATTCATATATACTTCTAATTATTGACGACGAAAGTTATTTGAAGTGAAACATACTATTTTTACATTATTTAAACAAATTTAGACCAACAGTCATTCTTTACTTCCGGTATATACGTCGTATATTTCTCACATGAAAGTGGAATATTATCTACAATCAGATAAAATTTTTGGCTATTACATTTTGTACAATATCTGGGCACAAAGAGAGAGAGAGAGAGAGAGAGAGAGAGAAAGAGAGTAATATTTTTAATTAGAATAGTAATTAAATATTATGCAGCAATTAATAGCGAGATGAAGTTGGTTCGTGACCCGAGGAAACAATAAAACATATTTCAATTTATTCCCATTGCGAACTCAGCAAAGATATGCAAAATGTAATATAAGTTTAAGAAAAGATATTATTTTCTCGGAAATCATCGTTACACCATCGTGAACCGGAAATTGAATACAACTTCCGGAAGTTTGCCGTTCGGGTTTCGTTCGCTCACTGCTGGATTCATTAAAATTCATTATTAAAATTGAAACTTTTTAATATTCTAATGATCATAAATATAAAGAACTTAATTCTTCTGCTGCGACCTCAAAATGATCTCAGAACAATAAGTTTCTATTTTCTACCTCGCAACGGAATTCGTTTTTTATTCATTACGCATTGTGTTTGTTTTGCGAAAGTTTACGAGATTGTTTTGTATAGGAAATAACAACAGAATTTTCTCGTAAAAAATTAAATATTGGAATTTATTGAACCTTTCCCACAGTGCAAAATAATTTCCATTAGTTTGATAACTTTCAAATGTTAAAATAAAATGACAAGCAAAAATTTTGTATTTATTATCATTTTGTAATATTTTTGCTTGATTTATGCAATTTTATTTTATGCAATAGTGAATTCACCTAAAATGAACAAATTTAAACACCGATTTTTCTTACTTGACTGTCACGTCATAGTTTGATGTATTGGTACATTTTTATCAATTGATCGAAATATTCATTTTGATTTGATTTTTTAAAGAAGTCCGACCAAAATCATCTGTATCATGAACGAATTAACAAATTGACATACATTTATCTCTCTCACTTGCAATAAAAAGAAGAGTGTGCGATATAGGATGCATATAACACGCTTGTCTTTCTGGAGTGCTCGTGCCTGCTTTGATGTACGGAAGCGAATGTTGGGCATGGATAGAAAGCATAAAAAGAGACTGTCTGCCGTGGAAATGAGGCATTTACGTGGTGTATGTGGATAGGTAAGACGGGATCGCGTGAGGAATAATTTGGTGTATGAAAAATGTTTGGTTAGGAAGAATGTTGTTAAGAGGAATGAGTCAGTTGAGATGGTTTGGTCATGTCAAGAGAATGAAGAGTGCTTGTAAAGCATATATATCTTGGTGAAGTCAAGGGATGGTCGAATTGATAGAGAAATTGAAAGGAGAGTGAGTGCGGGGCGTAAGGTAATGGGAGCTCTGGGTACGTTTGCTCGAAACGTAAACGTATCTAGAGAAGCTCAGTTAAGTGTGTATAATGGAGTGCTAATGCCTGCTGTGATGTATGGAAGCGAATGTTGGGCATGGACGGAAAGTATAAAAAGAGAGTGACTGCCGTGGAAATGGGGTATTTACGTGTTGCATGTGGATATGTAAGACGAGATCGCGCGAGGAATGATTTGGTGTATGAAGAATGTATGGTTAGAAAGAATGTTGTTAATAGGAATAAGCCAGTTGAGATGGTTTGGTCATGTGGAGAGAATGAAGAGTGAACGGCTTGTAAAGCGTATATATCTTGGTGAAATTGAGGGTGTTCGATTGCGTGGCCGTCCAGTGTGTAAGTGGATGGATGTGATTGATAAGGTGTTAAAAGAGAGAAAGTTTCCGAGTGGGAAGAGAAGAAGAGCGTGTATGAATGCGATTATGAATGTGGTCGAGGCGAAAGAAGTGCGCTTAGACAGGAATGTGTGCCGAAGGATGATTGTTTCGTAACAATTTTCTGTATGTACTAATTTTCAATGTTCATATACAGCTGACCCAATATTACGAAGCAAATAATGTAAAAATGGCAGCTTGGAAATCTCTGTACACCGTCAAAAACTCGACCAGCCTGTATTTTTCTAAAAAGTATTTTATTTACTTAATTCTGACCCGCTGATTACGGGAAAAATAATTAAAAAATTCCAAGGGCCTTACTTTACAAGATACCAATTTTTATTTTGATTAGGAATCTTACAAGTTTTTTTTAACTTTGGCGGAGTATAACTAATTAACGGTAAAAGATACAATATTTTTCGGTACACCATTCGATTCTATGGACTATTCTACATATATGAACCAATTTACAATGTTCATATACAGCTGACCCAATATTACGAAGCAAATAATGTAAAAATGGCAGCTTGGAAATCTCAGTACACCGTCAAAAACTCGACCAGCCTGTATTTTTCTAAAAAGTATTTTATTCCCTTAATTCTGACCCGCTGATTACCGGAAAAATAATTAAAAAATTCCAAGGGCCTTACTTTACAAGATACCAATTTTTATTTTGACTAGGAATCTTACAAGTTATTTAATTTTGGCGGAGTATAACTAATTAACGGTAAAATATACATTGTTTTTCGTTTCACCATTCGATTCTATAGACTTTTCTATATATATATGTACTAATTTTCAATGTTCATATACAGCTGACCCAATATTACGAAGCAAATAATGTAAAAATGACAGCTTGGAAATCTCAGTACACCGTCAAAAACTCGACCAGCCTGTATTTTTCTAAAAAGTATTTTATTCCCTTAATTCTGACCTGCTGATTACGGGAAAAATAATTTAAAAATTCCAAGGGCCTTACTTTACAAGATACCAATTTTTATTTTTATTAGGAATCTTACAAGTTTTTTTAATTTTGGCGGAGTATAACTAATTAACGGTAAAATATACATTATTTTTCGTTTCACCATTCGATTCTATAGACTTTTCTATATATATGTACTAATTTTCAATGTTCATATACAGCTGACCCAATATTACGAAGCAAATAATATAAAAATGACAGCTTGGAAATCTCAGTACACCGTCAAAAACTCGACAGCCTGTATTTTTCTAAAAAGTATTTTATTCCCTTAATTCTGACCCGCTGATTACGGAAAAATAATTAAAAAATTCCAAAGGCCTTACTTTACAAGATACCAACTTTTATTTTGATTAGGAATCTTACAAGTTTTTTTTAAATTTGGCGGAGTATAACTAATTAACAGTAAAAGATACATTATTTTTCGGTACACCATTCGATTCTATAGACTTTTCTACATATATGAACTAATTTTCAATGTTCATATACAGTTGACCCAATATTGCGAAGCAAATATTGTAAAAATGGCAGCTTGGAAATCTCAGTACACCGTGAAAAACTCGACCAGCCTGTATTTTTCTAAAAAGTATATTATTCCCTTAATTCTGACCCGCTGATTACGGGAAAAATAATTTAAAAATTCCAAGGGCCTTACTTTACAAGATACCAATTTTTATTTTGACTAGGAATCTTACAAGTTTTTTTAACTTTGGCGGAGTATAACTAATTAACGGTAAAATATACATTGTTTTTCGTTTCACCATTCGATTCTATGGACTTTTCTATATATATGTAAAAAATTTCAATGTTCATATACAGCCGACCCAATATTACGAAGCAAATAATGTAAAAATGGCAGCTTGGAAATCTCAGTACACCGTCAAAAACTCGACCAGCCTGTATTTTTCTAAAAAGTATTTTATTCTCTTAATTCTGACCCGCTGATTACGGGAAAAATAATTTAAAAATTCCAAGGGCCTTACTTTACAAGATACCAATTTTTATTTTGATTAGGAATCTTACAAGTTTTTTTAATTTTGGCAGAGTATAACTAATTAACGGTAAAATATACATTGTTTTTCGTTTCACCATTCGATTCTATAGACTTTTCTATACCGGGTGGAACATCATACCTGTGTACATAGGCGATTCATATGAGAAAAACAGTTTTTTTGTGCCCATTGCTCCCCAAATTATTTTAGACAAAAATGCTTCAAATAAATGTTGTAGAGCATAAAATTCTGCATCTAAATCAATAAACAGAATTACTTTTACATGCTTTGTAACGACACAAATTAAATAAGAAAATATTGAAAATTACGTTGAAAATATCAAATAGCCATGGAATTGAAACAAAAATAGAAACAAATAAATAGGTAAATTAAATTCATACAAAAATCTCCATACCTATTATTACGACAATTGTACATTTCAATGAAATATTTATTTTTTATAGGATTTTTATTGAAAATCTTTTTAAATTGGAAATAATTCATGTAAACATTAAGACCTATCTACTACAATTCAAATTTCAAACAGTAATTCTTGAATAAAATAATCACTACAATTTATTATTATAACAAATATTCGAATAATCCTCCGTTTTCAGCCAAGCAATAACCAAGTCTATTGTAGAATGAATTTCTTACATTAGCGAGCTGCCTATTTGTGATTAAGGCGCTCTCCTCCATGATAGCTTCTCTCAATGAATTAATATTTGGGTGGCGCTGCTTATAAATTTTACATTTGAGATGACCCCATAAAAAAAAGTCGCAAGATGCTAAATCAGGAGATCTGGCTGGCCAATTTAAAGTTCCACCACGACCAATCCAGCGATTTGGAAATGCTTGGTTTAAATAATCGCTAACACTTACTCCGAAATGAGCTGGGCAGCCATCTTGTTGAAACCAAACCTCCTGATTTTCGCGCGCTACGCTGTCTAATGCAGGACCGATCTCATTAATCAAGAGTTCTAAGTATGTTTCAGAATTTAAGTTGCCAACGATCTCAAATGGTCCAATAATATTGCTATTAAAAATGCCTGCCCAAATATTAATTTTTTGAGGATATTGCGTTCTGGTGGTAACATTTAATCTTGGATTTTCTAGAGCCCAGTGCCTATCATTTTGAACGTTTGGTTCATTGTTTAATGTAAAAGTACACTCATCGGTAAAGCAAATAGATGGAAGAAAATCACGATCCCGATTTGCTCGTTCTTGCATATCTTCACAAAAAACTCGCCTACTTTCTTCATCAATGGGCGAAATGTCTTGATGGCATTGCATCTTATAAGGGTGGTATTTATGTTTTTTAAGAATGCGCAATACAGTAGAATGAGCAATCTCACATTCCTGCGCTATTATTCTTGAACTTAATTTAGGATTAAAATTTATTAATTCCAGAACTCTTTGTTCGTTTTCTAAATTAATGCGATTATTTTTATTTCCTATAAATAAAGATATGATTTGTTTGTAAATCTCTTAAAAAATATTCAAATTTAAATTTACCTGTACTATTTTCCGCCGCAACACTTGCCGTGGATTAAAATTTTTGAACATACGCGCGTATTGTTGTAGCGCTTGGAATTGGCCTATTTGGAAATTTCACGGCGAATAAATCTCTAACTATACGTAAACAATTTCCACTATAAAAAGTTTTTATTATAAAAACCCTTTCTTCGTTAGAATAAACTGAATTCATTTTGATATTTTACCGTCAAATTAGTTATTTATCTGTCAAACGTCAGACATTTATTTGTTTCTATTTTTGTTTCAATTCCATGGCTGTTTGATATTTTCAACGTAATTTTCAATATTTTCTTATTTAATTTCTGTCGTTACAAAGCATGTAAAAGTAATTCTGTTTATTGATTTAGATGCAGAATTTTATGCTCTACAACATTTATTTGAAGCATTTTTGTCTAAAATAATTTGGGGAGCAATGGGCACGAAAAAACTGTTTTTCTCATATGAATCGCCTATGTACACAGGTATGATGTTCCACCCGGTATATATATGTACAAATTTTCACTGTTCATATACAGCTGACCCAATATTACGAAGCAAATAATGTAAAAATGACAGCTTGGAAATCTCAGTACACCGTCAAAAACTCGACCAGCCTGTATTTTTCTAAAAAGTATTTTATTCCCTTAATTCTGACCCGCTGATTACGGAAAAATAATTAAAAAATTCCAAAGGCCTTACTTTACAAGATACCAATTTTTATTTTGATTAGGAATCTTACAAGTTTTTTTTAAATTTGGCGGAGTATAACTAATTAACGGTAAAAGATACATTATTTTTCGGTACACCATTCGATTCTATGGACTTTTCTACATATATGAACTAATTTTCAATGTTCATATACAGTTGACCCAATATTGCGAAGCAAATATTGTAAAAATGGCAGCTTGGAAATCTCAGTACACCGTGAAAAACTCGACCAGCCTGTATTTTTCTAAAAAGTATATTATTCCCTTAATTCTGACCCGCTGATTACGGGAAAAATAATTTAAAAATTCCAAGGGCCTTACTTTACAAGATACCAATTTTTATTTTTATTGGGAATCTTATAAGTTTTTTAACTTTGGCGGAGTATAACTAATTAACGGCAAAAGATACATTGTTTTTCGTTACACCATTCGATTCTATGAACTTTTCTACACATATGTACGAAATTTCAATGTTCATATACAGCTGACCCAATATTACGAAGCAAATAATGTAAAAATGACAGCTTGGAAATCTCAGTACACCGTCAAAAACTCGACCAGCCTGTCTTTTTCTAAAAAGTATTTTATTCCCTTAATTCTGACCCCCTGATTACGGAAAAAATAATTTAAAAATTTCAAGGGCCTTACTTTACAAGATACCAATTTTCATTTTGATTAGGAATCTTATAAGTTTTTTTAACTTTGGCGGAGTATAACTAATTAATGGTAAAAGATACATTGTGTTTCGTTAGACCATTCGATTCTATGAACTTTTCTACACATATGTACAAAATTTCAATGTTCATATACAGCTGACCCAATATTACGAAGCAAATAATGTAAAAATGACAGCTTGGAAATCTCAGTACTCCGTCAAAAACTCGACCAGCCTGTATTTATCTAAAAAGTATTTTATTCCCTTAATTCTGACCCGCTGATTACTGCAAAAATAATTAAAAAATTCCAAGGGCCTTACTTTACAAGATACCAATTTTCATTTTGATTAGGAATCTTACAAGTTTTTGTAACTTTGGCGGAGTATAACTAATTAACGGTAAAAGATACATTGTTTTTCGTTACACCATTCGATTCTATGAACTTTTCTACATACATGTACAAATTTTCAATGTTCATATACAGCTGAGCCAATATTACGAAGCAAATAATGTAAAAATGGCAGCTTGGAAATCTCAGAACACCGTCAAAAACTCGACCAGCCTGTATGTATCTAATAAGTATTTTATTCCCTTAATTCTGACCCGCTGATTACGGGAAAAATAATTAAAAAATTCTAAGGGCCTTACTTTACAAGATACTAATTTTTATTTTGATTAGGAATCTTACAAGTTTTTTTAAATTTGGCGGAGTATAACTAATTAACGGTAAAAGATACATTGTTTTTCGTTACACCATTCGATTCTATGGACTTTTCTATATATATATATATATATATATATATATATATATATATGTACTAATTTTCAGTGTTCATATACAGCTGACCCAATATTGCGAAGCAAATAATGTAAAAATGGCAGCTTGGAAATCTCAGTACACCGTCAAAAACTCGACCAGCCTGTATTTTTCTAAAAAGTATTTTATTCCCTTGATTCTAACCCGCTGATTACGGGAAAAATATTTAAAAAATTCCAAGAGCCTTACTTTAGAAGATACCAATTTTTATTTTGATAAGGAATCTTACAAGTTTTTTTTAATTTTGGCGGAGTATAACTAATTAATGGTAAAAGATACATTATTTTTCGGTACACCATTCGATTTTTTGGGCTTTTCTACATATATGAACTAATTTTCAATGTTCATATACAGCTGACCCAATATTACGAAGCAAATAATATAAAAATGGCAGCTTGGAAATCTCAGTACACCGTCAAAAACTCGACCAGCCTGTATTTTTCTAAAAAGTATTTTATTCCCTTGATTCTGACCCCCTGATTACGGGAAAAATAGTTAAAAAATTCCAAGGGCCTTACTTTACAAGATACCAATTTTTATTTTGATTAGGAATCTTACAATTTTTTTAACTTTGGCGGAGTATAACTAATTAACGGTAAAAGATACATTGTTTTTCGTTACACCATTCGATTCTATGGACTTTTCTACGCATATGTACAAAATTTCAATGTTCATGTACAGCTGACCCAATATTGCGAAGCAAATAATGTAAAAATGACAGCTTGGAAATCTCAATACACCGTCAAAAAATCGACCAGCCTGTATTTTTCTAAAAAGTATTTTATTCCCTTAAATCTGACCCGCTGATTACGGGAAAAATAATTAAAAAATTCCAAGGGCCTTACTTTACAAGATACCAATTTTTATTTTGATTAGGAATCTTATAAGTTTTTTTAACATTGGCGGAGTATAACTAATTAACGGCAAAAGATATATTGTTTTTCGTTACACCATTCGATTCTATGAACTTTTCTACACATATGTACAAAATTTCAATGTTCATATACAGCTGACCCAATATTACGATGCAAATAATGTAAAAATGACAGCTTGGAAATCTCAGTACACCGTCAAAAACTCGACCAGCCTGTATGTTTCTAAAAAGTATTTTATTCCCTTAAAACTGAGCCCCTGATTACGGGAAAAATAATTACAAAATTCCAAGGGCCTTACTTTACAAGATACCAATTTTCATTTTGATTAGGAATCTTACAAGTTTTTTTTAACTTTGGCGGAGTATAACTAATTAACGGTAAAAGATACATTGTTTTTCGGTACACCATTCGATTTTATGGATTTTTCTACATATATGAACTAATTTTCAATGTTCATATACAGCTGACCCAATATTACGAAGCAAATAATGTAAAAATGGCAGCTTGGAAATCTCAGAACACCGTAAAAAACTCGACCAGCCTGTATTTTTCTAAAAAGTATTTTATTCCCTTAATTCTGACCTGTTGATTACGGGAAAAATAATTAAAAAATTCCAAGGGCCTTACTTTACAAGATACCAATTTTCATTTTGTTTAGGAATCTTACAAGTTTTTTTAACTTTGGCGGAGTATAACTAATTAACGGTAAAATTTTTCGGTACACCATTCTATTCTAAGGACTTTTCTACATATATGTACTAATTTTCAATGTTCATATACAGCTGACCCAATATTACGAAGCAAATAATGTAAAAATGGCAGCTTGGAAATCTCAGTACACCGTCAAAAACTCGACCAGCCTGTATTTTTCTAAAAAGTATTTTATTCTTTTAATTCTGACCCGCTGATTACGGGAAAAATAATTTTAAAATTCCAAGGGTTTTACTTTACAAGATACCAATTTTTATTTTGATTGGGAATCTTATAAGTTTTTTTAACTTTGGCGGAGTTTAACTAATTAACGGCAAAAAATACATTGTTTTTCGTTACACCATTCGATTCTATGAACTATTCTACATATATGTACAAATTTTCAATGTTCATATACAGCTGACCTAATATTAGGGAGCAAATAATTAAAAAATTCCAAGGGCCTTACTTTACAAGATACCAATTTTTATTTTGATTAGGAATCTTACAAGTTTTTTTAACTTTGGCGGAGTATAACTAATTAACGGTAAAAGATACATTGCTTTTCGTTACACTATTCGATTCTATGGACTTTTATTGTGTTCCGGTTGCGGTATTTCGCTACCGTAATTCGGTCACTTTAATATGTTAAGAGTGAGGAATATATGTTCTACGTATGATTAGGTTAGTAAGAATGTTGTTGAAAGAGAGACTGATTTTTTTTTGGATGATTTTTTTTTTATTCTTTCGGGTTTGTGGTAACCCACTAAGTGGGAAATGCGTGATTTTATGTATGTATGTATGTATATGGTAGAACCTACAGAAAATTTCTTTCACTGCGGTTTCTCTATTCCTTCTGCGTACTATTTACATCCACTCTTTCACACTCCCAATGATCGCTTGCTGTAACTTCCCGCCTTCGGATATTTTACGAGTGGGTTAATACCACCACAAACACATCGCAGGACAGAACGTCCTCTCCTGCTGCAGGACTAAGCTAGGATCGCAGGATTCGCTGCAAGATCGGACTTGAACAGGAATCAAAATCCCATTTAAGAAGGGAATACTGCTGTGGAAGCCACATAGACCGCTTTATTGCAAGCGGAAAATGATTGTACCTAACCGAACCTAGAATAATTGCTTTCCAAATCTACTTAATGATAGAATTTACTAAAATTCTACAAGATAAAGAGGGAATGGAAGAAATATAGTAGACATAAAAGTGAAAATGGAAATATTGCTCACAATAATGTATATTTGTGTGTAATTTTAGGATATGAATTCGAACGAATTATGCCCCTAGGTAATTTGATGACAACACACATTACTTTTATTTTTTACTTTGCCACGGAGTTTTCATTACTACTATATTCAGTTCGAATAAGAAACAGAAAGTATTTGGATGAGTGTACTAAAGATAAAAATAATGTATGTTGTACTCTTCTCCTACTGCTTGTCAGTCGAATTTGTATTCTGGAAATAAAAGTGTATGATCTCTTAAATATTCAGTTCAAATATGAAACAGAAAGTATTTAACTGAGTGTACACAAAGATGAAAAATTTGTATTACCCTTTCCCTACTGTTTCTCACTCAAATTTGTATTCTGGAAATTAAACTATATGATCCGTGTTCCTTCGGGCTATGATTCGTAATGTAATGATTAAAGTAATCATGATTAAGAAGAATAATGTTTTCAAGTTTCCTATTCGTTATCCCCACTTTCTCATTTTGTGATCACTAGACAACCTTCCCCCTTCCCTTCAGAATCAACCTTTTTGAGTGATTCACATGGATTCAGTTCAGGACAAATTGAAAATATACTATTTCGAGCGTAGAAATTTACGAATGTGGGGTTTGTGGCATCAAGGGAAATAATATTTTTCTACAAAAGCGTGTAATGAACCACATGAAGATTTGTTTGAAATAAACGTACTTCATATTCGTTACCAAGAACATTATTTTTTATTTCAATATAATCCATTTTTAATTCTGACAATAACACTAGACAGTTGATTATTTATAAAATAAAGTAGGATAGTTTGCATTAGTCTGCATATGACATTGACATTTGACACTAGATGGTGTTGTTTTCTTGCTATAATTTTTAAATCCTGTTTCAAAAGGATCACGATTAAATGAATCAGGATTCACAAAATCACTATCACAACCCGAAGGAACACGGCTTTTGTCTCTTAAATATTCAGTTCAAATATAAAACAGAAAGTATTTAACTGAGTGTACATAAAGATGAAAAATAATGTATTGCTCTTCCCCTACTGTTTGTCACTCAAATTTGTATTCTGGAAATAAAAGTATGTAGTCTCCTAAATATTCAGTTCAAATAAAAAACAGAAAGTGTGTTGCGAGCCACACTGAGCATCAAGCCCTTGTTACAGACTCAAGTCGGTGCCCAATAACTAGAGTTTGTCAAGTTCATTTTATCCCACCTTGGAAAGATAACGGGAATGGATACAGACCAAGGCCAATCGTGAAAAATCGAGAGATTTAAACCCGCCACCTCTTAGTCCAAAGGTTAGCATTCTACCACTCTACTAACACGCCGTTTTTGGATTGTTCGAAACTTCTAGGAATACGATATGATTAGAACCGTAACTCAGTCAAATACCGAATAAACTGATAATGTAAATCTCTAAATTTTAATGTAACTTGTACACATAATACCAAAAATTAAATCAAAACTACATAGCCATATTTATATCGTGCATAATTCAATTTAACTTCTATATCCAACCCTGGTCGATGGCATTTCCAGGCTTCAACAGCAAGCGCAGCATCGTGTATAATGTACCTTCCCACCGTATGCAAATGTATTGCTGTGTGCCAGAGGGTGTGATTGTGTGACGTCACAAGGCGACGGCTGACACCAGCGACATCTCGAAATTGACACGTCACCACCATGTGTCGACTGTCGCTCCCCGGTTGTTGCTCTGTCAGCCCGTCACGGGCCCGACGCCCAATGCTGCTTGCGTTCAGCTCTCGCAGACGAAAAAAGACGATACAAAAAATTCTCTGCTTAGATGGAATTTGTTTAACTTGGCTACGGGATGAGTGTAACGATGAATTGGATTATTTCATTGCATTTACTACAGTAGTATAAAGGCTATCGTTGGGTTTTTATTTGTTTATTTTCCTAGGTCTGTTTTGTTAATCTCTATTAAATTGAGAATCTATGTAAACTATTATTCACGAAAGATGACTATTCAAGGTCATTTGTGAGCCGTCTGATATAATATTACTCGCAGATAACTTCACTGCATTTCGTAAGCATAGGCGTGTAACATGAAATATTTATGGACACATTTTAACTGAAAAAATTAGAGTATGTTATTTAAAAATTATGTTTCGTTCTAAATAATGGCTTTCTGAAAGATTTATGTTCTTCACTTATGTTTTTGCAAAATTCAAAAACGTAGTCTTAGCTATAAACCAAGTAATAATAATTTGACTTAAACGGCACAGAGGGCAGTGTAGTAGATAATTAGGTATCTGTAAATCTACGACATATGTCATTATTATTTATAGTGTGTTAGAAAATAATGCCACTATTTACGTACATCTATCACACCACATAAATTAAATAGACATAGGTCAAATAATCTTTCTCTTTCTAATACAAAATGATGCTAAGCTACTGCTGTAAAGTGAGGTGTATTCTTTCTTCGAAGAAATGACCTTGAATAGTCATCTTTCGTGAATAATAGTGTAGCATATATTTATCTCTCTCCCGAGAAGCGTGTAGAATAAGGATGGATATATCAAAAATTCATATTGTTTCGACTGAGTTAAGACATTCTATTTTAAACGTTGCTCGTTGCTGACAATACTTTCGCAGTAACGTAAGTTTTTTTTATTAATTCAGATGTATTACCTTGATTCATAGCGGTACGAATACCATTATTTTCTGTTAGTTTCAATGACACTGACACTGGGTCAGTATCTTATTTTTACATTCAGTCACCTTTAGGTAAGGAAGGTATTGTCTTTGATCAAAAAATTCGGTGGTGAGTTCTTGATGAATAAGCACGTTTCAGGGTCCTTCGAATACGATTTTACTATTTTTACGATGATGTCTGTATGTATTTGTGTGTGTGTGTATGTGTGTGAAAAAAATTGGTGGTGAATTCTTGATGAATAAGCACGTTTCAGGGTCCTTAGAATACGATTTTACTATTTTTACGATGATCTCTGTATGTATTTGTGTGTGTGTGTGTGTGTGTGTGTGTGTGTGTGTGTGTGTGTGTGTGTGTGTATGTGTGTATTTATGTTTATGTGTGTATGTATGTATGTATGTATGTATGTATGTATGTATGTATGTATGTATGTATGTATGTATGTATGTATGTATGTGTGTATGTGTATATGTATGTATGTGTGTGTGTGTAACAAAATTTTCGTCTACGATAACTCTAATACTATGAACAATTCCAAAAATTATAATTCTTTCGTATTCCTCTTCGTTGCATCCATATGAAGAACTGATTAGATTTTGGTTATAATTGGTCAACCGGAAGTACCCTCATTTGAAGATTTTAACAGTTTTTCTTCAAAAACGATGTTAAATATTATCTCATTTAATGTTATTATAAATATTAAAGAATATTTTATTGTCTATAATATTTGAATGCATTTTATACTTCATATTAAATAGATACAGAGTTAAAAAATTATAAAGAAATTAAATATCATATATATATATATATATATATATATATATATATATATATATATATATATATATATATATATTAGCCAGCTATGCTATAACAGCTGCTATATTAAGTAAATTCTGATTGAAAGGTGTCAGTCTCTGATTCCGATACATCGGCTAAAAGACAATGTCGCTGATATCGGTATCAGTTTTGAGTTCACAATAGTCAAAAAATGTAAGATGGAGTTGGGTGACTGCGATCAAAAAGGTTTGGGAACCGTTGCTGTATATACCAAAAATTTTCTGCTTCTAGAATATTTATTTTTAATGTGTTATAGACATAGTAATTAAAGGGGAACCCTGGAGATATTACATAGATACATATTTTAATATTTGAACGTATTTTCATATCTGTCACCCGTATATTCCAATAAAAAGAACATTGTACATTTTTGCGTATGTCGTAAAAAACAAAGCAGGCTAATAGCAGGCTTACACCGTGTCCGTTGAGATTGTAAGCAATGAAATGGTGAAATCTGCAAATTCCCGTAACAATTACGTGAGAATAATAATGTTTTCAGTGTGGCCGGAATAGAATAAAGCAACAACCAAAACATCTCACCCTAATTAAAACTATAACAATAATAATAAAGCAGGGGAAAGTGGCTCAAAAATGGCTCCGTACCACGCCTCTACAATTAGAACCTGTGCTTAAACGCCGCGCGTAAGTAACCGTAACAATTAAGCAGTAAAATACAAGTTGTTCGGCAAACAGAATCAACAAAGTAAATACTGCTTTATTAGGAGCTGTTCCGTATTTGCAAATAGTAAACATCTGCAGTAAACAGGGAAAATTGGAAACACTAGGAACTAGCAGAGAGAGATGCCAGTGGCGTTGAAACGAATATTTTTAAGAGGGGACAAGAAAAATTAGGACACTAAATTTCAGTCGAATTTACAATGGAAACTTTTAAGTTCACATCATTAGTTTTATTTCTATTTTATTGAATTTAATTATATATATATATATATATATATATATATATATATATATATATATATATATATATACAGGGTGGTGGCGGTTAGGGGTGAACATAGGGATTTAACATGGGATTTTAGTTTTTTGCAATTTCCTGCTCTCCTGTTCATTTTACACCAAAAACTTTAGAGTACAAAATTGTTCAGAATTAAAAATTGCATACAAAAATGTATTTACATTTATTATTATGTTTTTGGTTTCTTCACAATTTTAAAAAGAAATTTCAAAATTTCTGTTATTTTGTAGCAATAGCCATGGAATTTATTTTTTTCTGGTTGTCAAAAATTATTTATAAACGTCAACCATGCGATAATCTAACTTCAAAATTAAATAAAAACAAACAACTTTTAATTTTAATAAGCATTTTTTATTAGGTACACCATTTAATAATAAACCAATTCTAAATGTATCAACTACGTTGAATTTTGATTTATCATAGCCAATACCATTTCTTCATTTACTTCGTTATGACGTCTTCTATTATTATTATCATTATTATTATTATTATTATTATTATTATTATTATTATTATTATTATTATTATTATTATTATTATTATTATTATTATTATTATTATTATTATTATTATTATTATTATTATTATTATTATTATTATTATTATTATTATTATTATTATTATTATTATTATTATTATTATTATTATTATTATTATTTCCTTCGTTCACAGCTACACTAGCTGTGTTCTCTAATTTTGCTGTAATAGGAATTGGTGTATTTTCGTTCTTTATGGAAAACAAATCACGTATTTTTCTAAAACTATTTCCACCATAATAATTTTTTTTAACGAAAACTCGTTCCTTATTCGAATAAACATTCATTATTAAATTAACTTTTTATTAGAGAAAATTTCGAAAATTTGACAGGAATTGAATGACATTATTATGTTTAAACATTTGAGTCATGGCTATTGCTACAAATATACAGAAATTTTGAAATTTCTTTTTGAAATTGTGAAGAAACCAAAAACATAATAATAAATGTAAATACATTTTTGTATGCAATTTTTAATTCTGAACAATTTCCATGTTAAATCCCTATGTTCACCCCTAACCGCCACCACCCTGTATATATATATATATATATATATATATATATATATATATATATATATATATATATATATATATATATATATATAAGTATACACCAATTACAAGGTACAATGCAAGAATATTATTATACAATCTTATCACATATGTCGGGCGTCATGAGACTCACGCTTTATCAAATTTATAAAATTTTATGGGGGGTTTTATACGATACATAAGGATTTAGACATTTATGGGCAGATTCATAAAAAAAGATTAAGCTTATCTCCATTTTTGGTTTAGTGAATTCTATTCCAGTATTTAAAATTTAATATTTATTGTATTATCAAAAAAGGTTGATACTAGGATTATATTAGATTATATTTTAAGGAATAAACTGTCAAAATTAGAGTAGAATACGCTAATCAAAAAATGAGGATTAGCTTAATTTTTTAATATATGCAATTATTTTTTTTAAGTATCGGGCCCCATTGGAATAATATAGAAGTTTTATAAATGAAAAGACCCTGTCATCGATTAAATTTTTATAGCGACTTACTAGGGAATAATTGCGTAGGCTTCCACAGTCTGAAACATGAGAAATATTCGTTTTCCGGGAATGGACTGTGTCATATTTTGAGTCAGAGCTCAACGTTACGCCCGCAGTCATATGGGGCATCTTCAGGAGCAAGGGGGATAGTACTGTCTTAAACACGGTTACCCGACGTGTCAACCACGCTAGAGGCCGAGTTTAAGCAACAAGAAGGGAGACTCAGTTTACAAGGTTACCCGACGTGTAAACCACGCTAGAGGCCAAATAAACCAAGTGTTGCTTAAACTCGGCCTGTAGCGTGGTTGACACGTCGGGTAACCGTGTTTAAGACAGTACTATCCCCCTTGCTCCTGAAGATGCCCCATATGACTGCGGGCGAAACGTTGAGCTCTGACTCAAAATATGACACAGTCCATTCCCGGAAAACGAATATTTCTCACGACTTACTAGGGGTTAACAGGCAGTTTAGCAAGAAATGAAAATACCAGACCTTAGGAGATTCCAGCTTGGAACACGAATATAATGTAGATATCCCTGATTATCTACTAACAATTATAAGTAAGGGTGGTATATGTCCCCAATATCTTTCCCTCCACCGCCACCACTGGTAGGGGGGGGGGGTAGGCGTGCTCAACGTGCAATTGTCCCGCACTCGGTGGTGATTACAATGAATTGTGCTTCGTTTGGGGTTGATAACCAAATTATCCACCGCCTACATTCCGAATTACTCCTTTATTTCACCCCATACACAACAATATTATTGTTTCATTATTTCCTTATACTCTCTGCTGTATTATCGTCATATTTTGCTGGAAACTTCAAATTCAAATGGTTCTATCTAGTCCATCCTAAGCCTATATAATTACGGCAAACGTTTATAGATAACTGTTTTACATTAGTGTCTTACCGTAATAACTTCTGTCTTTTGGTATTACGTTTTCAACATTAGTTATTTTTATTTAAGGGCATTTATTAATGTTTTCGGTTTATAGTGCCGTATTGTTCGATTCCGAATATGTCACGTCACAATATGAATGGTATACCATGCAAAGTACAAAAAATGCTTTGGATATGTACAAATATGTAGAAAAGCCCATAGAATCGAATGGCGTAACGGGCATCAATGTATCTTTTACCGTTAATTAGTTATACTCCGCCAAAGTTAAAAAAAACTTGTAAGATTCCTAATCAAAATAAAAATTGGTATCTTGTAAAGTAAAGCCCTTGGAATTTTTAAATTATTTTTTCTGTAATCAGCGGGTCAGAATTAAGGGAAAATAATACTTCTTAGAAAAATACAGGCTGGTCGTGTTTCTGACGGAGTACCGATATTTCCAAGCTACCATTTTATGATTATTTGCTTCGTAATATTGTGTCAGCTGTACATGACCATTGAAAATTAGTACAAATATGTAGAAAAGCCCATAAAATCGAATGGCGTAACGGGCATCAATGTATCTTTTACCGTTAATTAGTTATAATCCGCCAAAGTTAAAAAAAACTTGTAAGATTCCTAATAAAAATAAAAATGGTCATCTTGTAAAGTAAGGCTCTCGGAATTTTTAAATTATTTTTCCCGTAATCAGCGGGTCAGAATTAAGGGAATATAATACTTTTTGGAAAAATACAGGATGGTCGTGTTTTTGACTGTGTACTGATATTTCCAAGCTACCATTTTTTGATTATTTGCTTCGTAATATTGTGTCAGCTGTACATGACCATTGAAAATTAGTACAAATATGTAGAAAAGCCCATAGAATCGAATGGCGTAACGGGCATTAATGTATCTTTTACCGTTAATTTGTTATACTCCGCCAAAGTTAAAAAAACTTGTAAGATTCCTAATAAAAATAAAAATTGGTATCTTGTAAAGCAAGGCCTTTGGAATTTTTAAATTATTTTTCCCGTAATCAGCGGGTCAGAATTAAGGGAATATAATACTTTTTGGAAAAATACAGGGTGGTCGTGTTTTTGACGGTGTACTGATATTTCCAAGCTACCATTTTTTGATTATTTGCTTCGTAATATTGTGTCAGCTGTATATGACCATTGAAAATTAGTACACATATGTAGAAAAGACCATAGAATCGAACAGCGTAACGCGCATTAATGTATCTTTTACCGTTGATTAGTTATACTCCGCCAAAGTTAAAAAAACTTGTAAGATTCCTAATAAAAATAAAAATTGGTATCTTGTAAAGTAAGGCCCTTGGAATTTTTTAATTATTTTTCCCGTAATCAGCGGGTCAGAATTAAGGAAATATAATACTTTTTAGAAAAATACAGGGTGGTCGTGTTTTTGACGGTGTTACTGATATTTCCAAGCTACCATTTTTTGATTATTTGCTACGTAATATTGTGTCAGCTGTACATGAACATTGAAAATTAGTACAAATATGTAGAAAAGCCCAAAGAATCAAATGGCGTAACGGACATCAATACATCTTTTACCGTTAATTAGTTATACTCCGCCAAAGTTAAAAAAACTTGTAACATTCCTAATAAAAATAAAAATTAGTATCTTGTAAAGTAAGGCCCTTGGAATTTTTTAATTATTTTTCCCATAATCAGCGGGTCAGATTTAAGGGAATATAATACTTTTTAGGAAAATACAGGGTGGTCGTGTTTTGACGATGTACTAATATTTCCAAGCTACCAACGATATATTTGTAGTAAAATTTAGTTAGGTTTATTATGTGGAAAATCTTCCATAGGGTAACATTTCTTTGAGATATATTCGTCATATGTTTCGTTGTGTATGCGTTAGCTCCTTTTTGTTTGCCGCCAAGAAGATATAGTGCTGCCATATATACTTATAAATAAGAATGCAACATTATAAGAATGTATGTGGCTCTTATTCATACACGGCACGCTGCTGCATTACGAGTGCACCTTATTTAAACGAATTTACGATTTGGATTTTTCTTTGCCGCTGGGAAATTGTTCTACTTCAAATGCACATAACTGACGGTTTTTCAACGTAAACCAACTGGTTTTTTCGTAACTTCATTAATAATATTAATCAGAATTATGAGTAAGTTTTTGAAATTTGTGAAACTAGTAGTCATAAATAATTGTTAAATTCTCTACGTATAAATTACATTATATGTTTGACCTTAAATTTCTATTTGATCCCTACCTTTTTCATCCCCTGCCGATTCAACCTCCGGGTGTCTACATTAACGTGATTACATTCTCTTAACGATAAGAACATCTCACGGGTTAAATTAAATTATCGTATTTCTTTTCGCGAAAAAGATTAATGACTCGCAAACATGTGAATTAGTAATATCATTAATTATTATTTCACGCTTCAGTTCGTTGAAATACTAGATGAAAGAGAGAAACTTAGTTAATAAATATTCATACGGGGATACTGACAGAATACGGAATACTTTCCTCCTATCAGCTGTATATTCGATTATTTTTGAACCTCTTGTATAACTATTGACTATGTATTTTTTACGTTTTTTTCATTAAAATGAGTTTATAAAGTATGTCTTTTTTTAATACATGAAAGTGTGAAAAAACTGCACTTTTTGACGCTGCGGAGTGAAATAATGAAACGGTATATACTCTTTTTCACACTTTAATTGCAGACGTAAAAAAATTGTATGAAACTCGTAAGTAAATTATATCTTTTTTTGATGATAAGGAAAATTTGACACACGAGCCGAAGGCAAAACAGTTGTTACATAAATATTATTTATTATTTTAATGTTATAAATAATAGTGTAAATATTAGGGTATAAATTAAATAAACACTTAAGGGCCATTCAGAATTAAAAAAAATTAGCGGTAGTGTAAGAATTAGTGGCATCGGTAGCGTAAGAAATTTATAGTAAAAATTATTTCCGTTCATAATGAAATTTTTTTGAAATTATTGTTTCTAGGAATTTTTTATTATAAATTACTAGGATGCAAGGTTGGCAGTTATAGTTGTCATTTTATTTTTGCACAAAAAGCAACTGACATAGATGA